>OZ007593.1:80101397-80634397 GCA_963931845.1 Maratus michaelseni
GTGCACTTTTTTTTTTGCACTTTTTTTGCAAACTTTTTCTAGCTGGGTTACGTAAAGCTGACCGCACATGTGTTACATTTTATTGTTTGTGTGAATTTTTATTATTTTTTATTTTATAAATTTTAATTTTATTAGAATAATTCAGTATGCATGATTTTCCCAAAATCGACGGAAATCAAATATTCAATTAGTATAATGCTTTTACACGTACATAGTATATTATAATGACGTTTCGTAAAGATCCGATCATTAAAAATTAGAAGACAAAATCATTTTACTGCATTAATTTTTCTATAAATATTTCAGAGATGCAATCTTAAAAATAACATTTCTCAGCTTGTCATTTTACAATATATCGAGATGATCCAAATTCTAAAACTTCCACATATATTTTTCAATTGATTTGATTATTTTTTTTTATCCGTTTGACCAAACTAGGGGGTGAAAGAGAATGATTTGACTTTTTAAAAATAATCGTTTATTAATAAAAATGTAATGTACTAGTTATATATTTAAAATTATATCCTGGTGCAAGGATGCGTGCAGTGTATATACACATACTACATTAAATTCTTTTATAAATTGTGGCTTCAAGAAGTAAATAATAATAAGGTAGTATATGGTTTTACAACAGTTTATTTTTTTAATAAGAAATTAATGTAATTTTTTACACATGCCATGACATTTTATTGATTTTTACTTAAACTAATTTATATTATAGAAAATTGATACTTACAGTTAAAGAACAAAATTTATAAACTGTAGGAAAGTATGGATTTAAAATCAATAAGAATTGCATTTTGTAATAAATACTTTTTCTTTATAAAACTTTTAATAACGCATTAAAAACTTTTTATGTAATACTCAATTTAAAAAACAAAAGTTTAATGTGTACCGTGTCACCCCAATAACGCTGGCATTGCAATTACATCATGTTTAGATTTAATATGCTTGATTGGTTAAGAGTTTTTAAAAATAAATCCTTTCATAAAAGAAAATAATTATCTAAGTACAAGTAATCATTTTTCTTAATAAAAATTTAATTTCTTGATAGAAATAAAAATATAAAATTCAACTATAGAAGATTTTGATACTTTGTTTAACACATTAGGGAGATTGAGTGGCATAAATATCCAGCATTATGCTATTAAGTAAAAATAATTAAATTTATATCAGTGGAGCAATTTAAATTAATGTAGGGATTTACTTTCACTTGTTTATGCGATTGGAACTGAAACAATGCTTTAGGAGACAAGACGATAATACGATATTTTAAGGTTTTCTATTATTTTGTTTAAAAGCTTCAAAAAGAAACTTGTATTCCCTATAGTATAAAATGTATTATTTGTGAGTGATATTTTTGAAATAACCTTATCTTTAAAAGTAAAAAATCCCTTAAACAACATATAGATATGTTTTTTTCAAAACTGAACAAAAACTTACTATAAATTTAGTCACACAAAAATCAAAAGAATTCCTCGATAGTTTATGTAAATATTTACTTTTTTGCAGATCTTTTAAACAATATTTTTTTTACTGATTATTGTGTAAACATGATCAATACACATCCATTAGAGTAATTGGCAGAAACAAAATCAGTTAATGTTAGTATGATTTTTCAAAACGAACGTATTTCTGATGCAAGAATGATCATTACCATGAGGATATATTTCATTAAATTGGAAAGCTGCATGTGGAAATAGTGTAACGCAAACTGCTAGAGCAGTTCCAATCATAGATACATGACAACTCCCATCAAAATAACTTAGAATTCATAAATTAAAACTACAATAAATTCGACAAACTGAAAAAATAAATCTTATCTTTATTTTTCTGAGAATACTACAATCAGAGACAACTTCGAAAATTAACACGGCTGCGAAAGGAAACATTTCATTCAACAACGCATAGCATGCCCAAAAAGGACACCAAGCATTAAAAATTAAATAATAGGTAAACATCGATATCTGTTGCAGTTAATTGTGTAGGAAATCGATCAGTAAAGTCGTAAAGTTATTTATAGTGCATCCTTGTATAATTAGAGCGGATACATATCATTCCTCTATAGCGCAGAAAACTCTTAGAATATTAAAAATTAAATAAAAATAGAACAAAATTTACTAAGCATTTGATCTTCATTGTATTTAACTTTTGAAACAGCAAACACATGGTTTCTGAAACGAAAGATTATTTTGATCAGTATTATAGTTTGGACTAGTGCAGCATCATCTGTTGGCGATATTTTGAACTAAAACAAGGAAATCCTAGTAATGATTTCCCTAACTACATGTAGTATTTTCCTACAAGAATAATTTCGATAACTATCACCTTTACGTGTTATTAGATTTAAAAAAAAAAAAACTTCAGTTCATTTTAAGTATCCTGTATTTTTTTTAATTCCTCAATACTTATGAATTTCTTTCTACATAAATATTTCCTTTATTACGAAGCATGTATTCTTTTTTTAACATTGCGTGAAACCTGTTTCTCATAAACATAACTTTACCATATATTGTTGGTTTATTGGTTCATTTTCAGATGCGTGACAGACTACCATACATTCCAAACACACAAACAAAACAAGAACGAAAAATCATGCGTCAAGCATAGATTATGTAACACTTTCCAACGCTTCCAAAATAATTTTACGAATCATACTCTTTTATAAGCTAAAAGATAACATCTAAGTAATCCGAATACTTTATTCAGCCCTGTATAGGATCTATAGATTTGTATATATACTACATAGGATGCTAAATTTTAGTTCAGTTAGGAAACACGTAGCACAGTTTAAAATTCTCCGTCTGGAGTTAAATAATACGGAAATGTGTTCCCGAACTTTTGTACTTCCCTGTATAGGATCTACAGAATTTATACACACCACGTAATATACAAAAAGCGATTTAAAATTAAAATCGCATTCAGTAACTTAAAATGCACTTCCAGGAATTATTGTTAACATACAGTAGAGAATTCTTTTGTGTGTCCCTGTAAATGAACGATGACTGCTATACACACAATATTCTGTAGTAAGTCTCTTGTAATGAACCTTATATAAATTTCAATGCGTTTAAAATAGTGAAACATTATTTAAATAAACCGCAGACGATTTTTCTCCATAGACGTAATGTAACGGAATTCTTTTGACTGTCCCTGTAAAGTAAGTATAAGTGCTATGCACACCCTATTCCATATTAAGCTTCTTCTAATGCACCTTAGTGATATATATAAATTTCAATGCGTTTAAAGTATTGAAACATTATTTAAATAAACCGCAAATGATTTTTCCCCATAGACCGCAATGTAACGGAATTCTTTTGAGTGTCCCTGTAAAAAAACTATAAGTGCTACACACTTCCGTTGAAATAGGGAACATGCTATAGTTAACGATTATAACATATAAAATTTGCAGGGCAATCCGAGCATATTTACGGGAGTTAGAGCACGGACAGACGGCAGACGGCAGACGGCAGACGGCCAGACGGCCAGACGGCAGACGGCCAGACGGCCAGACGGCAGACGGCCAGACAAACCGAAGTCATAAACACTTTTCAACTAGGTTGGAAAGTGTTAAAAAGATATACAAACATGACAACCCTTGAACAATTTATTGTCAAACAGAGATTATAAAGATCACACAGAGATTTTCAGAGATTTCACAGAGATTATCATATCTTTTACAACTACTTTTTACCTAATTCTCCCACCTGGGGACGCACTGAAGAACAAATACCAAATTAACAGTACTGTATGTGCATGTTAGATTCTATTGAGATGGTGTGAATGAGGGTTGCCAGTTTGATCTAAAAGTTTTATTTCGAAATTCTGAATTCATAACATAATTTTTTTTAATTTTTTTTTGAATATATATGATTACAAAATGTCTGTATCTAAATAAAGTAAGAAATGCTATTCGTAATTTCTGGTATAAACTCGCAATTTCTGCATACAAAAGAGCAACTATGGTGTGAATGTTTGTTTGTATTGAATGTATGTATATTTATATTGTAATGCACATAATTTTACTAATAATTTATTATATGATATTTAAAAGTAGATCATTTTTGTTCTATTTTATATATAATTGTTTTTAGTTGAAATAATTAACTACTCTATTTTTATCGCGCTAATAGAATTGTTATAAATTTATCTTTTAATTGATATTTTGGAACTTGTTTGGCTTGTGTCATTCAAAATTATTTAATTGTGACACTTAAGTAATTCTTAGTTAAGTGCTTCTATATTTTCAGTAACAATAATGTAATTAACTGGTTTCTGTTTTTTTTAATTGCATTGAACGTATGTTTAGCTATCTTATCTAATTTAGCGACTGATCTAATTTGTTTTCAACTATACTTGGGATTTCAGGTAATTTGTTCTTATGCGAAACCGGTACGAGAGAAATTGACCTGCATCAAAATATTTTAATTCCTTTTTTGGCTCTGCAAGTATTACAAGTCTTGTAAAGAATATTATTCCTCTTCATTTGATTTTTAAAAAATGCATACATAATATTTGGCGTTATAAAATTTCCTATTTTATTGTGCATAGTATTTTGCTTTCTTATTAAATTAATATATTACATAATGTATTTCCTATTTTTATGCACAATTTTGATTTTACGATCGCATTTGTAAGTTTTTATTCGGGTTGTTTCATTTTTTTTTGTACATTCTAAACTCATACACATTTTTTACTTTATTGTCTTCATGTTTCATGTTTTGCTTGTGCTAAATTATAAACTTTAGTATGTGTCTGCGTTTATAAATGTATAAAAAATACTCTATAACATTTCAGTAAAATAAAAAGAAAAAATCTAAACAATATATATATATATATATATATATATATATATTATATTTTCAATTTGTAGGCAGAAGCTAAAGAAATGTTCTAATGTAAATTGGATTTGAAAGTTTTCCAATAGAAAATTACTTTTATCTTCGTAAAAAATCCCTATTATTGGCGGCATTGAATTAAAAAAAAAATATATATATATAATCTTATTTTCCCTTTTTAAGCCGATTTAAAAGAAATAGAAATGGATTTCGTTAAAAGAAAAATAAAAAGTTTGATTTTTTTTATGTGTAATGGAATAGATTTTTTTTCTAAAGTAATTGAAACTTTTCTAAATTTGCACATGCATTTCAAACATATGATATGTTAACTCAAAATAATATTCAAAAATTTAAATTCGCATATAAAGAAATTTTGTATGAAATATGTACAACTCAAAAGACTCCAGATAAAGAGTTTTACTGAAATATGAACCACTGTAAACTGTAGCAATTTTCAGAAACAAATATATAACAATTTTAATGAGTAATAAATATAATGTAAAAAAGTAAACATGACGACTTATTTGTAAAAACAATCATTCCTAAAGATGCTTTGATTGAAAGTATTAAAAACAGAAAGTGTATTTCATATTGATAAATTCAAACTACGCCTAAATTGATGAGTAGAAATGTTCGATCAAACTAGCAACATATATTTTTTTTACGTATATTTTTTTAACGTATATTATTTTGAAGAAATTTAACTAGATCCTACTTATTTAGGTTTTACTCACATATTCTACTAGACTGTTCTATATTCTACTTAGCGTCAACTAACTTATTCTACTTGATTTAACCTTTCTTAAAAAAATTTACCCAAATTTGGTTGGAATTTTACATTTGAATGTTTCGTCAGTTTTTGTATAATGGGATGTTATTTCATAATTTACTTTGTAAATTGTGAAAAGTTTATTAATTTTTTTATTGTATCATATTACCGATGTCTCTAGTAACCCATTAGTTTTTTGTACCTCAGTAATAAAACAACAGAATAATTTCTTTTCTCTATATATGTATGTATGTAACAATTTAGATTTATAACCTTCTTTCAGTATATTCTTAATGAGTCTACATTTTTTAATTGCATCATATTATCGATATCTCTAGTAACCCATTTGTTCTTTTTACCTCAGTAATAAAACAACAGAATAATTTAATTTCTCTCTATATATTATGCATGTAACAATTCAGATTTATAACCTTTTTTCAGTATATTCTTAATGCGCCCACATTCTTATTTTTAAACAATTATTTATGTCGAACTGAAAATACAGCTCCAAGTTAGAAAATTAGAATAATTCATCTCATTTGTATTTGGAATTGCATTTAGCTTTATTTCAGTGTAGTACAATCGAAAAAGAACAGTGCTGTATGTTTTAATAAATTTGCATGTTATTAAAGAAAATTAAAAGTGTAAAAGATTAAATTTTGAGTGAATATTGCACCTTTGACAAATTATTTTCATTATTCAAAATATTAAAATACTAAAATAGGTGGTTTAAAATATTAGAATACTTATGAGTTTTCTTGATTGATTCAGAAGGTTGCATTCATTAAGCTTAAAATTCGATTCTGTGGGACTTCTTCTTAAGTTATAAAAACGCTTTGCATCATCGTTGTTTTCATTTTGTGTGAAACATGGGTCGTTCATTCGATATAACGGGGTTTACAAAACATCGTATTATTGATTTGCATAAAGAAGGTCGAAATCAGCAATATATCGTCAGTTACTTAAAATGTTCTCAACCTAGTGTTAGTACAGCAATAAAGCAGTATTTTAACGACAGACATTTTGAAAGCAAACATCTGAAAACCATAAACTACTCAGAAAGATGATAGAAAGCTAAAGAGTATTGCTAAAAAACTCATTTTAGAAGTGTAAGATATTCGAATCGAAAGTGGAAAGAATACGATGTTGATGTGAGTAAATCTACAACACTAAGACGTTTCCATAAACTTGGGTTTCAATCTCGTGTGCCAAAGATAAAGCCCCTCATGACTATTAAGCCGCAAAGGGACAAAGTGCAGTGGTGGAAAAAAGGCTTCTAAGGGGTCTGGATGATTGGAAATAGATATCGTTTTGTGATGAGAGTGTGTTTTACGTAACATATGATGATCAAGGTGTTCGTGTATGGCGAATAAAGCAGGAAGCATATGAGATGGACTGCATGAAACGATCAGATAAATTTGCAGCCAGTGTAATGATATGGGGTTGCATGACTGCAGATGGTCGTGGGATGCTATGTATCGTTAACGGAAGAATTAATTCTGAGATATATCAAGAAATTCTTCAGCATTTTATGATACCATCGTCGAAAGATCTGTGTGGTGGCAATTTATTTTATAACATGATTTAGCACCTTCACACAGCTCACTGTCCAATAAGGACTGGCTTAGCCAACACAAAATTAACATACTTCTCTGGCCGGCTAATTCGTCAGATTTAAATCCAATAGAAATTGTGGGGAATAATGAAAAAATTACAAGATATTGCGCCAAAAAACAAATATGAGCTTCTTTCCAGCATAAAGTCGAAATAGTCATGTCTGGGGAGAAAACATTGTGAACCACTTATATCTAGATATTAAAGAATAACTATTTTTTCCTTTTTTTTAAAAAAACACGTATTATTTAGAATGCATTTTTCTAATATTTTGAACCAGATAAATGGTTATACTAAGATTTTGAATTTTTACTTGAGTGAATAATTATTTTACTTTTTGTATTATTTCCATTATTTTTTATGCTAAAAGATATGTGTTTGTAGATTCTTACAATATTATATTTATCCTGTATTAATTTTTGTATAAGCGATACATAAAATACATTTTTCTCACAATTCCTTTTTTTCTATTATTCTAATTTTTTGACTTGGAGCTGTATATTTTTGTAAGACATAAAAAGAAAGTTTGTTTTGGTAATCAGAAACTAATTTTTGTATCCTTTTCTATCTCCGAATTATTTCCCACCATTTGATCTGACAAGCTGCTCCATAATAGTTTTTTTAATGATCACTTTTAATTAAAGGGAAAAAATTCTCAATAATCCTTTAGAAAGAAATTTGTCTTTTTTCATAAGCCACAAATAATACGTGCCACCCCTGTTAAAGTACGAGCAAGACTGAAAGGAATACGAAGAGAAAAAGACCTGTTAATAAAAAAATTACAGTACCCACAAATTGCTCTTTTTTTCTCCCTAAACAGATTTAACCTCACCCCCACACCTCATTATTCCTCACAGGACATGGTCCATTTCCTACTTACCTCAAATATTATAAACGTGCATCAACCAATGTGTGCCCATGTGACCAGTAGGGCTTGCCTTCTCATTACTATTTTGACTGTCCACTGACCGTTGCCTGACATCTCAGATGTCTCGAAATTCCCCGAACCCTCTTCGCTAACCAATATTCTAACAAGACCAGTTTTACAGAAAAAATAAAAAATATTTTTAATTTCTTAATGGATTTGTCGAACTTAACAAATTAATTAACCAACACTAGCTTAATAGCCTTAACAAATTCTAAACTAAACATATTAAATTCTTAACCACAAATCAATACGGTACTTAATCTATCATTCTCCTGTGGTTTTCCTTATTTTGGCTGTACCTTGTCAATGTGTTAGCACTTTGCTCTGCTTCCCTCGCAGTCTTTAGAAATGGCCACATCTCTCCGACGCAACAACTTGTGGCGCCATCTGTCAAATGGGAACTGAGCTTCTCAGATTCCAGCTCATCATTTTTAACTAAGTACCGCCTTGGCCGCGAACTGTGTGTCATGACGCAGGAGCGTTAAGGACTGTTCATCTACAAGTTCTTCATCACTGTACTTGCCGCTTCTGTCGCGAGGGAGCGCTGACTCCAGTGGTTCAGGCTCTTTCCTGATTTTCTTTTTTTTAGCTTTCTTGTTTGCCCCTTGTCGTGCTTAGGTTTGTCCTGGCAGTCCGGCATTTGAACTAGTTTGTAATTTTCTTGTTTGTTTCATTATTTGTTGTCCGGGCCGTGTGCGCTCTGCTCTGGTGGTCTCAGAGTCGTGTCCTCCCTGCCCGCAGGTGGCTGGAATCACCCACAACGAATCCTCGCGTACCGCGGAACATCCCGGGGAATGTGCTCAATCTCTACGTCCTGGATTTTCTGGGCCGAGTGGTTTTCCTTAGGCATTCAATATGAAGAGAACTGAAGACAATATAAGACATCGGCGAATGACACAGAGGGCATTAGTTAATCAGAAGGAGACAGAATGGAACGATATATATGAAGCAAATTGCATAAAACGTGAAAAAAAAGTCAGGAAAAAGGGACATTATAAGAAAAAAATATATATAATAAAAAAAATGAAACAAAATTAAAAATATAAAAATATAACACCATAAAAAATAAAGAAAAGAAATAATTAAGAAATATATAATAATAATATTAATAATAATAACATAAACACAAATAATATAGAGATCAAACATTTAATATATATATATATATATATATATATATATATATATATATATATATATGTGTGTGTGTGTGTGTGTGTGTGTGTGTGTGTGTGTGTGTGTGTAAATTTTTGATCAGAAAACGTTTTTCCATATTGCAGATAGCAAAGAAAGTAATGTTTATTTATTTGGGCATCTCTTAATTTTATGGTGTTATTGTGATTTTTTTTTCTTTTTGTCAAGCCGGTATAACAGAGTTTCGCAATTTAAAATGTCTTCGATTATGTTTAATTATCCTTTCAATACTTTTCCCGAGTTGCGAGCAAAATCCTTTGCATCCACACATAGTCAGGCACTTCGCATTTTCGAATCTTCTGTGTACAGCTGCCTACGAAAAGTTTTTCGTCTTACATTTTTTTGGCATCTTGTTTAATTTAATTTTTCGGCAAATGTATGGCGTGACATAATAAAAGAGCTGATTATATATATCGTATATTAAATGGCATGTATCACTGTGGTGGTGATGATGTTTTGCAGAACAGTTCTGTTTTATATTTTAGTAATCCTATGGTTTTTCACCGTCTAATGTAGCATGTGGCTATTAATCAAGATTATGAATATATTTGTTATATTGATTTAATATTCAATATTTTTAATTTTCAACATAGAGTACCTGATGCGATTTTATATGAAATTAAGAAAACCTAACGCTGTCTTGATCTGTTTAATCGGCTGATACAATGACACATTCCATTGCCTAATACCCTGCTCAGGTCCGAGATTAAGTTATCGTAAATTCTACGACTGTCACCTTTATTGGGTATCTCCTAGTTTATTCAACATTTTCATTCAACATTTTTATGCTGTTTAACTCCAACAATTTTACAATGATCATTATATGAATGTTTGAAGACCTAATAATAATAACTGCTTAAGACCTAAGATTAAGTCTTATTATACCCCATGGGTTAGTAATAAACTCACGATTTCGGTAAAATTGAACAAATCTTTAAACACTAAAAATTGTTTTCTACTTTTTAAAATAAAATTTCATTTTTTATAAAAGTTGTGGAATGCATAAAATTTTTGCAAAACTAATTTTTCATTACAAACATAATCATGATTTTTGTTTACTCTCTGTCACACAATTGTCATTTAAAATCCAACATTCTTCTATCAATGTTTACAAGAATTCGCATCAATAAATTGTTGTAGATGTATTACGTAAAGTTAATTTCAATTTATTTAAGTAATATCTAAAACAACTGATGTGTACAAATTTCTTATTTATATTAAGAAAACTCAGTACACTTTGCGAAAAATAACGAAAATAACAATCTCCCATTTTTTCCTTAGTATGCATTAAAACATCCCTTAAATATTAGAGTAATGTTAGGTAAAGATTCGATGATAGTAAAAACGTCAAAAGGACATTTTTACAGCAACAGTTTCCCTTTAACCCCTTGAAGGGCTCCGGTATATTATATATACCACTTAATTTTAATCCCAAAATGTCACAATGACACCAGAATTTTATAATCAAATTTTATATTTATAAGGTACATGAGGAAAAGCTTTTACTTATTTTAAAATAAATTCGTTCGTGAATCCTGGTGTCAATCAATCATTTCAATATTTTAGCTACAAGAGTACTTTGCCCCTGAAGGGGTTAATCAGAAATGTAGACTTTGCTTTACATTTTTCTGAGGTTTTTTTTTAACGTTTTGGTATATATAAATTACATTAATTTGAACAGATATATCAGAAATGAATTAAAATAATTAGATAATCAAAAGGGTATTTGTAATAGAATTATGAATGTATTATGCAATAAAAACATAGAAAAACTTGAAAAAAAATATATAAATATGAAGGTATTCGTGTATTTATCGTTAAATTTCAGCATAGATAAAAATCAGTTGTCATACTCTAATGGAAAAAAAATGTAGCAGTTTTGGAAGCAGCGCAAACGGAATTTTTTAACACCAAAACGAACTTTTGTAGCATGTAAAAGCAATTTGTGTAGATAAAACCCAGTTTTGTAGCATTTAAAAACAAATTTTATAGCAACAATAAACCTTTGCAGCAGAAGCCTAGTATTTAAATACGCGATATCCATTTTAAAATAGTTTCAGAGCATCAAAAATCAAGTTTTTAAGAAAACATATAAAAATTTTGAAACAGAAAAAAGTGACTTTGGAGACAGTTCAAAATTAATATATATTTTTAAATTTTTCAACCTGTGAAACAGGGACTTTTCGTTTTCCCACTTCCTTGTTATACATCCCATTGAATTCATCCCATTATCAGATATACATTGTTAAAAATTTGCAGAAAACTGTCCAGTCATTTGACCGTTTTTGTAGAAAACGGTTATGTAACCGTAATTTAACTATATTATGACCAAAGAATGGGCAATAATACGGTCAGAATATAGTTAAATTACGATTATGTAACCGTTTCTTACAAAAACGGTCAAATGACTGGACAGTTTGCTGCAAATTTTTAACAGTGTAGGATAGGGATGGAGGTAAATTTCATCAACATTTATAGCAATTTTTATCCTCCTATTTAATATCGTAAATTTGATTGGGAAATTTTTAAACATTTCTACCTATACAAATTAAAAATTTTATGTCTTATGTTTATTTATGTTTATTTAAATTTTATTTAAATTTACATTTATTTATGTCTTATGTTCATGCAATATTTTATGCCATGATAGTTTCCAAAATCTACAATCAAACGTGTTAACGACACAATTAAAATTTTGAAAATCACTCTTTGTGGTTCTAAATACACTTTTTTTAAAATGGGATTAATATGTGAAAACTGTTAGATGATTGCACTTATTCATTTCCCAACATAAGCGATAAATTGTGTCAGATGTATTAAAGAATGCATCAAATAACAAAAATGTTTTTTTTTTAATTTCAAATGCATATGATTGAAATTAGGAGAAAAGAGGATCAAACTGCAAAGTAAAAATGTGTTTAGTTTGTGCCATCCACATACATAAAAATCCCATCTGGAACAGAATAAAGAGTGGTAACAAAATTTATGGAAGAGAATTTAGATGATTGAGTATTTATTTATTGTTACTATAAAAACAAAAACAAAATAGGAACTGATTTATTTTGTAACGTGTATCACGTGTATCCTCAATATTTTCATAGCAGGCAATTTATTGCTATAAAACAATTTATAAATTATACGATCTACTCGAAAAGTTAAGTATATAATTAATTTTTTTAATGGATCTAGTGAGTCTGATAGCCATCATTTTAAAGAAGTTTTTAATCATTGGTTATAACTAATCCACATTAATATTAAATTTATAATGCGTTTAATGAAGTATTACATGCGCTTATAAGATATTCATGTTCCAATATAAATCATGCTAGAGTATACATTATAAAGTCGCAAATACACGAGAATTCGTCAATTATATGATACTTTCTTTTCCGTTAGATGCTTGAATTATGTTATTTTCAATATATTGTATTTTGGTACTTCTATTAAAAATATTATAATATATATTTTTTAATTTCATTTCAAGTATCTTCAACTATCTATAACAGCAGTATACTGTACCTATATCTGCACAAGATCACTAGAGCAGATCTTTTGAAGAGAGATTCTTTGAAAAATATCACAAGTACTCCCAGTTGTGAGATTTCCGCTTGAGTTCATGCTCGGAAGTGTGTATTACTTTCTCTTCTATAGATTGTTTTGTAAGCAATAAAATAAACTCTTATACATTAAAAATAAAATAAAATATATTTTAACACTTTAATATTTTATTTAAAACAAAACATTATTTTTATTATTAAAAAATATGATTTATGTTACAAAAACCAAATAAAAATATATTTATGAGATGTTTGAAATACATTACAAATTGTTATATGAGGGGATTAGAATGACAGTGGAGTAAGTAAAATATTTGAAAAAATTTAGATAATCATATTTTCACTGAATGTATATTAATTTCTGTTTAGTGTGACATTCAAATAAATCATAGTTCCCTTAGGGAGTCGCTAGAAGGCAAAAGAAGATGGACCACTTAATGCAACGTCAATACAAGTTTCACAAAACCCTTAATTTCTCAAATTACTAAACATTAACATACTCAACTGTCATTCTAATCCTCTCATATGTCCTTGCTATTATTAAATGTTCAATGCGTTCCATGAAATATTATGTTTAGTATCCATCTATATGTTCTACAAATAAAATTTAATGTAAAAAGTATGATAAAAACTCCAGTACATTGAAATTCGTCAATTAAATTTGTCCTTGATGCTTAAATTCTTTTGCTTTTCTATATAATGCGCTTTTATAATGGCAGGGAAAGCATTCTACATCATTTTGCATTAACTACAACCGCCATTGGAAGTAGCATACGTTTTCCTAGTTTTACATTAGGTTACTACAATGGATGTTCTGAAGACAAGTTTTTAGAATGTAACATATGTACTTCCTGTAGTAAGATTTTCGTTTGATTTTAAATTTAGGACAGGGTTTTTCTTTTAATTTCACCATTTGTTTTGCAAGCAATAGACCAAACTCTATTAAATGAGCTATAATGTAAAACTTGCTTTAAATTATAGTATTTTATTTAACCTTTTGACAGGGGCTTTTTCAAGAATACACGTTAAGGCGTGACAGATGCTACCGCATATTCAATGTAAAGGTTAACATGAAACTTATTTTGTTCAATATTTATATCATAATAAGTATATAGGAGTAATTTACATCTGCATCAAATAATACAAAAAATAGTTATTTGATAAAGATTTAAATTATTTGATTATACAAATTCTCATTAATATTTAATGTTTAATGCATTCGATAAAATAAATTATTACATAATATCATCATCTACATATTTGGAAACTAGTGAAGGGCATTGTAAACTCTCAAGCATACGAGAATTTTTTAATTATCCGAATCTTCTTTTTATATTTTTGAAAGTTTTACTTTATTTGTAATTGTGATTTATGTTTAGTCTTACAAGGAGACCGCCAAACATGATGCGCACAGATTTTGATGATTTTAAAGTATGTTGTAGGGATCATACCCCTAACTATTCAGGTCAAAGGTCAGGTCAAAGGTTCGCGATTTGAGAGCCGCAGATGGGTGTTCTGTCCTCTCCTGTGACTTTTACCTTTTTTTTAACAAATTTTATATATTTGTCGCGTTATAAGTTGTATGCAGAATTATGAATTCTGCATCTTTGAACTTTTTGATATTTTCCTAATAAATTCCATTTACATTTTCGAATATTGCGTGAAAATTTATAGTTTTTGCGCAATTTTTATTCGAATATTTCTGCTGACGAAAATCCAAACTAATTTATGTCTTGATATCTCGTCTTTTTAAAATGATTATTGTTTACATTTATGTATATTTACTTATTTATTTATTGTATTTATGAAATAATACATTTTTTTAAATTTACATTTTCTATTTAAAAAAAAATTAAATGATTAAGAAAAAATTAACAAAATAATATATCCTTTTAATATTTGATTTGTTCTAAATATATTGAAATATGTTAACTGCTGAAATACTAAAATATTTATCATCACCTACATCGACATTTTTAGTTTATTAAATATGGAACTAATTGTGTTATACCTATCGCAAAAATATTCTAAACAAATTTCGCATTAAAAATCGCCTTTAAATAATTGTTTTAACAGTATTGGAAGAATGTATAAATTAGCATATTATGTATTCTTTAAATACTTAAATTGTGAAAAATATATTTAAAAATGCACTAAATTTGAAAAAGAAATTATTTCAAACGTGGTATTTGTCTGCAAAGGAAGCGAAACGAAATTGATAAAAAGAAAATTTTATTTATTCTAATATTACCGTAAAAGTCGTTGCAGACGATTTTTTTTTCAGATATTTTTTATATGTATTGTAATTTATAAACGATTTTTCATTTCTAGTTTAATTTTTCTGTATGACATCGACTTGTTAGACTGAAAAAAAATAATTGTTATACATTATTTTTTTATTTGTGCAAATCAAAAATGATGGTGCGTTTGAACTTTACAGTTAAATGTATTTAAATAACATATATATCTATATATATATATATAACTGGCTAAAACTTGGATATGATCGTTATTGCTTTAATATTTTATTACTCCTTTGAAGATATGTTTTTGGAATTAGATAGTTTGGAATTTCGTCAATAGAAATATTAATTTCAAAACTGCACAAGGAAAAAAAAAAAAAAAAAAAAAAAAAAAAAAAAAAAAAAACGTTAATTTTTTACGAAATATTCTTAAATGTAAATGGAATTTATTTGGAAAATATCAAAAAGTTCAAAAATGCAGAATTCATAATTCTGCATACAACTTATAACGCGACAAATATATAAAATTTGTTTAAAAAGGTAAAAGTCACAGGAGAGGATAGAACACCCATCTGCGGCTCTCAAATCGCGAACGTTACCACGGAACCACTGAGACCTTATCCAGAATCGCGAAGTAATGGCATTTGAAATGCATGCTTAACTTTAAAACGAAATTTCTCGAAAACTAAAGCCCATTTGAAGGAAACCTTTGTCCTGAATAGTTAGGGGTATGATCCCTACAACATACTTTAAAATCATCAAAATCTGTGCGCATCATGTTTGGCGGTCTCCTTTTTAATATAAATGGAATCTATTTTGAACTTCGAATTGAAACGTTTTCTATTTGATCCATGTTATGTAAAACGCCATTAACAGTAGCCTACTATTTATTTGTTTTATACCAGATCCTGAGAACGTGTAGCTAAAGAAAATTTATTTTGGACATGTGTTTGACCACTTGTTTTGTATGCAATAAGCTGAACTCTATTAAACCTGCTATAATGCAGAACATGATTAAAATGTTAGTACATTATTTACGTTTTTGACAGGGATCGATAGTACATGATAAAGCGTCACAAATGTTATTCAATATCCCCCATGTAAAGGTTAAAGTGAAACTGATTTTGTCACTATTTATAAATAAGACCTAATATCATAATTAAAGAGAATTATCTGATGAGAACATGAAATACATAGTATTAAAAAATTTATGCAATATTGAATTTTTAATGTGTTTAAAGATATATTATAAATTAGAAACTTTATGATTTTCCTTTCTTCTATCTTTACAAGAAGAAAGTATTGGATTCATGAAAATTTTCGACATCTGGTTTTCGACGGCTTTATACGTTTTAGAAGGTCCTGAATACGATTTGACTATTTTTAGAAAATGTCTGTCTGTGATTCTGTTTGTCTGTATGTGACAAAAATTTTGTGGGCGCTCTATCTCAAGAACTAATGCTCGGAATTTATTAAAACTTCAGATTCAGTTAGTCCCTGATATAAATTGGTGCTGATTAGTTTTTGGTAAAAATCGCCCGGCAGGTGGCGCTGCTCTGCAGCATTTTTCGCGATTTCCGCAATAGCTCTATCTCAAGAAATAATGCTCGGAATTTAATAAAACCTTTATATTCAGTTCGTCTCTGATATAAATTGGTGCTGATTAGTTTTTGGTAAAAATCGCCCAGCAGGTGGCGCTGATATGCAGTATTTTGCAGGATTTACACGATTTTCGCGATACTCATATCTCAAGAAATATTGCACGGAATTTAATAAAACTTGAGTTTCAGTTAGACCTTCATATAAATTGGTGCTGATTCTTTTTAGTATATGCGAAACCTGTGTGAGATAGAAGAAAGTTTTGGGATTGAAACATCCGACTAGTTTACAAAGTAAATGTGAAATATACGAAAATCATTCAAGTACACGATATTCCTTAGATGCTTCAATTATTTTTCTTTTTGATGTAATTTATACGTGCACACGTGAAAAATGGAATCAGATATAATAGAGCTACCCACATGTGAAGTGCGCTCCATTGCTATTTATTTAAAAGTTACATTTGCTTGACTAATATGACAATCGAATATACAATAAAAATTATTATTAAAAGAGTGAATAAAACGTAAGCATAGAAAAAATAGTACAAATAAAATAATAATTATTGAAATTAATAAGAAAGAGTTAATATTACGTATATTGAAGTGATTATATTTACAAGTTGTATACTGTTTTATTTGTTTTCATTACGTTTACAGTAAAAGCTATCTATAACATTTTTCACCCTATCCCAAATGCCTGAAAACGCAATAAACAGCAACTTACTTTATCCTAGTTTTACTCCAGATCACTAGAGCGGATCTTCAGATGAAAGTTTCCCGGAAAAGTAACACATATACTTCCAGTTGTAAGATTTACGCTTGATTTCACGCCAAGGAGAGTACTTTTCTTTCTATTTTTGGTATTTGTTTTCTAAGATATAAAATTATCTTTTATAATTCAGAGGTAAAAAAAAAACTTGATTTAAACCTCTAGTATGTCATTGAAATCTGTTTTTGTTTATCTTTTAAGATTATGATAGGTTTTATATAAACAAATTGGAAAAATATATAAATGTATGATATGTTTGAAAACAATTTTTTTTTTCATGAGAATAATTCGTTTTTAAGAAATGTGTATTCTTATAATTAAAATATTTTTTAACTTTTCTGAAACATGTTTTTTTTTTTCTCAAGAAACAATTTTATAATGTGTTTTATAGAATTGTGTATACTAATTGTTATTTAAAAGATTTACTAAGAGATTTATTATGTTTTTAATATTTTACAATAAATAAAAGTTGCATAATAATTGAAGAGAATTATTTAAGACAGATTTCACTTGCATTGTAATAGAGACACTCATTAATATTAAATGTTTAATGCAACCAATGAAGATTATGTTAAACAATCTCTGTGCTCAAAAAATAAAAGGTGAGAGAAAGTCAAGTACACCAGGATTCTTGAATATTTTTTTTAATCTGCGATTCTTAAATCGTATTACTGTTTTATATAATTTAAATTTATAATTGCATTGAAAGTAGTCTATAACATTTTTCATTCTCCTCTAATCGTCTGAAAACTTCCTTAATAGGCAATCAAGCATCACACGCTATCCTAGTTCTACGTTATATTACAACTGTGGACCATCTTAAGAAAGTTTCTTTGAAAAGTAACACATTTACTCTTTGTAGTAATAGGTAATAAGTTAGTAAGTAATAAGTTAAAAAGTAAAATTTATGCCTTAAGGCATATCGGGACAAATGTTTATATTTCTATTTCAGAAATTGTTTTGGAAGAAATAAAATAGATTTTTATAAACTAAAGATAAATACAAACCTGTATTTTTTTTTAAAAACCTAATGTATTTATAAGGCTATACAGATATACACTCACTAACAAAATTTAAGCAGGCAGATGAAGTTATTAATTTCCTGAAGCCAATCTGAATTAGAGACGCTGCAATTTGCTGAGGAGTTAGAGGGATGTATGCTCGTATGTTATGTAATAACCAATCCCGTTTTTGGGTCGAGAAATATAGAAAAAAGGCAGTTGTATAAGAAGCCAGCATTGTGAACTGTTACAGGAGTTGCATGTAAGTGGTAATAAAAATATTTTAGAATTTTCGTACGTTTTGTGACAGACGTGATTCTACGGCTTCCAGAAAATGAATATAAGATTCTGATCGTCATCGTGCCGTCGAAAGCATTTAAGTTGGACAATCAATTACAGATATTGCTCTTTTCTACGGCGTTCACCATTCCGCAATTTCAAGATTAAGGAAACAATTCCTAACTAGACAAACATTTATCCGAAGTCTTGCGGCCGGTCGTCCGAGGGTTACGTTTCCCGTGGATGATAGATATATTGCTGTTGTAGCCGAGCGGAACTGAAGAGTGGCATCTACACGTGTGACATTTATGGTTTTAGCTCCCATTGGTAAGACGATATCTACCGCTACTCTGCACTGAACGGACTGTACCTCCCGGATATCCTGAGTTTGTGTTCCTCTGTCCGTCCACTCCAGACGGGCACGATTAATGTGGTGTCATATGTGGTGTGCCGGAACATATCAATTGCACTGTGTTTGATTAGGTCAATGTTATGTTCACGGATGAGTAGATATTTGCCCTGCAACCAGACAACAAGCGTGAAAGAGACTAGAGAGAAGTAGACACACGCAATCGGCTTCGGACCATCACCGAACATGACGCATTCCGAGGTATAAACATCATGATGTTGGCAGGGATTTCATTAGGATATCGCACCAACCTGCACATCTTTAGACGGAGTTCTATGATGGCTGTTTGGTGTCGGGATGAAGTCATAGACCTAACTATGAGATTGTACGCTGCATCAGTTGGTCTTGCTTTCGTTTAATGGATCATAATACGCGTCACCATACAGCTATTTTCACCGAAGAATACCGTGCGACTGAAGGGATTGCGCGTATGAAGTGGACTGCGTACTCGCCCGATCTTAATCCAATTGAAAATCTTTGGGATGCCCTTGTCCGTGCTATTTGTGCACGTTTTCCATCCCTAGCCACTCGCACAGAGTTGTAAACTGCTCAAGATAAGAAGAAGCGATTACTTGACTGTAGGTTTTTAGGTCACCGCATGGAAAACATGGTCACATGTTGTAAATTTTGTATGCGGTGCTCACATACCCTATTAATGCCAGTTTTGTTTGTTTGTTTTGGCTTTAAACATGTTTTTGTTAATGACTCCAATAGGATTTCATTTTATAATTTATGAAAATTTAATATTGTTTTCCTCTTTGTATGTAATTCTTTGTTTTGTTTCATGCATAAACATATTTGCTACTTTCCTACTGCATTTTGTTTCAATCCAAGGAGTACTTCTCGATTTTTCCGCATTTTACCGCTGAATACTTAACTTTTGGCAGCGAGATTAAATAAATTGTTTCAGTCATTAAAATCATTATTTTAAGCGTTTTTAAATTAATGATAACATAAATATTCCTTTAATTTATAAAAAAATGTTATGTTATATCATCAACATATTACAAAAAAATACAATAAACAATACAGTTTAGAAGAATCGTAATTATTTGCTACTTTCCCTTTTTTTTACATATATGAATTAATTAGTTTTTCCTGTACATAAGTTCACACTCATATTTACAATATTTTTCGAATTTGATCCCCAGTACCTGTAAGCATCATTCACATCTACATATATTATAATAGTTTTGCGCTAAATGACTACAGTGGATCAACTGAAAAAAAAAACATTGGAAAATCATTGATGTACTTCTAGTACCATAATTTCAACTTGGTTTGATTAATGAGACAGGGTTTCTCCTTTTTAAAACCTTCCAACATAGTTGCAAATTGTTTATGAATTTGGTCTGTCTGGCCGTACTCTAACTCACGTAATCGGATCTCCATGTAATTGATATGCACCATGGCATGTTAGGTATTGAAAATGACGTTTGTAACATTTATGGTTCGTTTACACGGATACGCAAAAGTTTTCCGTTACAGTACGGTCAATGGGGAAAATATTTATACGATGCATTATAATGTCGTTAAACTTTTTAAAATATAATAAAATTTATATGCATCATTGAGTTGGACAAAAACGTCTATTTTGATAAGAAATTTACTTCATTTTAATCAATGAAAAATGAAAAAAATATATATTCAATGCCGAATTTGTATATTTAATATATGAAATACCAGTCAGTTCTATTGGACCATGATAAAATATATTTAATTAAGGAAATACTAAAGAACTATTGATAGAATAGATTATCATGTGATTATGTATTTGATTATGACATAAATATTGATTAACATAAACAATTGATTAACAATTGATATACAAATAAATAAAGCAACTTTATTTATAGAAAACCGGAAACATATATATGGAAATAATTATTTTTGAGTTTTTTTTTCAACAAAAACGAATATGATGTGCAAACAAAATAATTTTACTTTCGAGTTAAATTTGCCTCTCTTGTTAGACAGAAATTTAATCTAGTATTTTATTTTTAATAAAAAAAAAAATAAAAATAAAATAAAACCATACTTAACGAACTGCTCCCTAATTTTTTGTGCTGATATTTATTTACTGCACGCCAGCTTTTTAGCTTGTTTTAGAGATTCTAGTGTAATGGTCTTTTAAATAACCAATATAATTAAAAATCAAATGCAATATACAAAGGAATACAACTACATTAATTACTATTTTGAATTAAAAATTATTTAATACATAAGTAATAAAAAAGAGTTACTATTATTTTATTTATTTTTTTACGCTTTCATTATCAGTAATGTATATTATTCAATAAAGGTTGTTTAATCAATAAGTATATTGTTGTCAGCATTATCTTTGATTTTCACAATAAGATATGATACATTTCAGATGTTATATATTTTCATATGTTACATTTTCCATTCTACAAAAGAGAATATAATAAATGTTGTTTTCTTTCTAAACCCATTATTTTTTTTTGCTTTTTTACTTGCTATGATATATGTAGCAATACAGCAAATATCAATAAAAGTATTAATATTTTTCCATCGATAGTTATTTTACGCTACGATGTTTTTTTTTTTTTTTCAAAAATATCTTCATTTTTTTTATAGACTCGAAAAAAATACTTTCGTTAGGTAAGCAGATATTTTATGTTTGATAATAAATTACTGTGTTAAAACAATTTGCGCTTTTATGTGAAGACATAAAAAAGATAAGAAAATGAAAATGGGTAATAAAATAAATCAATATCAAAATATGTACTGTAAGGTATTATCGTTTACATTCGTAGAAGTAATTATGAGAAAATATTACTTAATATATCATTTTTAATTACATCGAAGTGCATAATATTATACTTATTGTACTGCAAAATTAATGAACGAAGTACACAAATATCCGTGTCATATATTTAATTTGTATTTTTCAAACATTCCGCAAAAAACTATTTTACTTTCTTCTTTGTATAATATAAGAAAGTATTGTATTGGGAATTTTTGAACTTCCAGTTTTCAATGAAAGTTGTGAACGAAACGTTTTAGTGTCGAAACGTTTTAGTGGTCAGTGATCGCGAAAATCATGTTTATACAAAACATGTTTATAACATGTTATAGCATGTTTATACTCTCTGTTTTTTCGTTTTACCTTATTGTAGCATAGAAAAGTGTATGAAGTTATGCATAGAATTGAATCAAGTTTCATTTACAAGTGTCTTAACCCTTTATATCCTGAATTAATTTTCCAGCTACTTTTTAATTGTAGTTTTGCATCATTGGATAAGTTTTGGTGCAGAATAAACATAGGAAAGAGGAAAATAATTTACATAGTGTTTTAGTGGTTAATTATGCAACTGTAACCACCATAAACTTTTTACCCTATGATATAAAATAAAATAGTAAATTTCAAATACTAAACTTCAAATATAATATAGGAAATGTTCACCTGTAGAGTATAGAAAAGAATAGAAAATAATAGTACTAAGTAACCGGTAGTAAACCACTAAAATTACTCAAATGAAGAACAACATGCATGTCAATTCTATTGCAAAATGGATTTCGAATGTAGCGTGGTAAATGTAAAATCCCTACAATGCAAAGAAAGAGAATATGTGCTTGAATTTGCCATCTCCTGCCTGCTGTCAGAAATACACTCATTGTGCCATTGTGAATACCGTTAGGAAAAACGGCATATTACAAATATATAGGTGTTTTATTAACCCCTTGGGGACGAGCTACACGAATACGTGACGCATAAGATGCTCAGAATCCTCGATTATTCCCACCAGTTATTATTTTTTTTAAAGTTTTCCTTATCTAATCATAGCATTTTTGCGATTCAATTATGTGCAAATTTCTCATTTGAAAAACCGGTGGTAACAGATTAAAAATTCTGTAAAAGACGCTCGTCGCGAA
The DNA here is from genome assembly GCA_963931845.1 of Maratus michaelseni. Lineage (NCBI taxonomy): Eukaryota > Metazoa > Arthropoda > Arachnida > Araneae > Salticidae > Maratus > Maratus michaelseni. The sequence continues at coordinate 80,124,497 of OZ007593.1, forward strand.
GGGGTTAAAGAGGTACTTATAAGTACCGTCAGGATAAAAAGGGTTAATATGGATAGCAGGTCCCACTTGAATTTGAGATTATTCCACCAGAAAGATGCGCTGTGATAGCAATTTTTTGTGCCATCCCCATTACTGTATCATCGAAAGTGCAGGAAGTTAAGCCTGAAATTGCGAAAAATTTTAGGTATATGTATTTGACTACTGCAGGTCCTAGTTGAATTTGAGGCTATTCCACCGAATGGAAGCGTTGTAATAGCTATTTCTATGCGATTTTCTCCATTTTTCGTAGTTGTTTGATACGACGGGTGTCTCGTTCAGCGAAAGTAATCGGCGCTTAACAAGCATATGACGTACAACCGAGCAACGAAATCTATTAATTTTATTGGTGCTGTGATAGCAAATTTTGAAGTTATTAACATGTATGAGATAGAAGAAAATATTGGAATTAGCTATGCGACTAATTTTAATTACTACTTTATCTCAGAACATACAGATAATTATTATGTTTGTTTCATATTTAAACGAATTGTTTCAAGACTTTCCCCAGAACTTATAGAATATTATGCATTTAGCATTTTTTTGTTTTTGTTTTCTAAAGGATCTCAAACATAAAAAAATATAATAAACTAAAAATAACTCAGACAGATTATTTCAAAATAATATTCATATGAATGAACAAACGAAATATGTAATGTAATCTATATTAATAAAAGAAAGTTTTGCTGCGTGTGATCGTGTGTCTGTCTGCGATGGCTAGCGAATTCTGGCGCACCCAGAAGCCTGGATTGTTGGGTGAGGATAGTCACAAGCACAGGGTATTGGGTGAGGATAGTCCAAGGTCCTGATGAAACTGAGACTCAGATTTTTATTTTTTTTATGACCCGGGCCCCCTGGGACTCTTTAAGCTTTCGCACACTTTTGTTAATAACTTGCCACCTTTTTATTAGATCCTCTTCGTTTTTGGGGTGTTTTCTCCATTTATTTATTTCCCAAATTCTACAATCCAGTTACGTTCCTACACTTGTGGGCCCGGTACGGGGCCCATCAAGTTCTTGAAATACGGACCAACACCCTCATATTTTCATTGAGGACATAGGGAGCTTTTTTAAAGCACTTTCACCATTTTTTTGCGCATTTCTTTAAAATTGTTTTCTAATGATTAAATCATACCCTATGCTTAATTTCGACTAATTGAAAATCTAAAGCGATAAGTACTAAGACCTTCTAACATGTTTTCATCTTAGAGCCCTGCTCTCGAATATTAGTTGGCCCCTTTTGGGCTCCGTACTAGAGTTTGCTCAGAGTTTTTTGTAATACTGATACATAATAATAATCAGGGACTCTTTTCCTTAAAAATATGGGTTTTGCCTGCCACTATGGGGTAGACATTCCTTCTTCAGATTGCATAAGCTTCTCCCCTTTTCTACTCTGTTCAATACAATCTTAATAAGATTAACGCAGAGGTAAAGTTGTGATTTATACCTCCTGTTTCGAAGAGATCTACCAGGAAATTGGCCAGGAATCCAGGTAAGAAATGCCCAAAAGGTTCTACAGCAAGGTTCTGCTCTGTAAAGATTGCTGATGAATATTGAATAAAGTTCCTGAGAGGGTTCTACCGGAGATACTCCGGTGATTGAAATAGGTAAAGACATGACTAACTCCTTTAGTATTGCAGTACTTTATTTGAATTGACTATTTTTGCTCTTATTATATTTTCATCCGTTTTCGGGATTATTTTAAAAAGGTAAAACTCTTCTTCTAAGTACTTGTAATCCTTCTGTAAGTCTACTGGTCTTTTCTGTAAGCCTATTGTCCTTCTCAACAAAAACAGTAGCATTTTCAACCGTACGATTTTCAACATCTTAATCTAATATTTTAAAAATATGTCCTAAGCGGGCTGCTCCATGTGCAACTGCTGCTCTGATATCTCTTCCTGCGCCAGCAAAATTTCTAATCCATGCTGTTCCATTAATTCCTAGTTGAGATGCAGATCTATCACATGCTATATAAAAATTTATAGTAGAGCAAGCGCTTAACTCCTCTGCAAAATCATCTACAATTTTATTTCTTACTGGATCTAGCAGAGAGCCTCCTTGAACTAATCTTTCCATTGATTTTTTATCAACTGTCGCAGGATTTTGCGCACTTTCTAAAAATATCCCTGAAAAGAACTTGTTAATCCCGATAAGAAATTGCAGAGTCCATGCACTTTGTCTTTTTATTTCGATATTCCAGGCCTCTATTTCAGAAAAGCATTCAGCCTTATCCTTCATTTGTATTCTTTACCAAAAGGAAAAACTATTTATTAGCATTTACGAAATTCATATATTCAAAACATTTCTTGCTTTCCCCCTTTTTACTGTAAAATTGTTCACATACCCGTCTTTGGACTTGTAATGCCATACTTACATAAACAAGGAAATACGTCAAACATACTTCACATAAAACATAACCAGGCATAAAACAACTCAGTGGATGTTTTCTATAAAAAACGATTTCTTCTCCATTTTCAACATTCTCAAATTCAGGCGTGTATTTTTTTCATCGTCTGTATATTAGCATCAGTAGTAAAATCAATATCGATAAAATTAGGTGCTGCCTCTAATTTATCTAAAGCAAATCTATGATGATTCACTTAATTTTCCTTATTTTCCCTATTGAAAATTCTGCACAGTATGCCTTCTCCTTGTTTATTAACGGATTTGATAAGACGAATATCACAAGGCCCAGGCCATACTTTCATAGTTTCTTCAGTAACAGGTTCCTCTTCAGTTCCGACTAGTGCCCCTTTTGGAGATAGCAAAGAGAATACGCATGCTTTAACTCATGGTAGATATTTAACCCTTTTGAAGGAAAAAGATCGTACATTAAGGGAAAATGCATTTAAAACATTACATCGTGGTTTTTTGGCTTATGAAAATACGCTTAGCGAATTACTGCAGGGTCAAGTACAAAAGCATAGCAAAAACACAGTAATATTACTTTTTGTATCCGCAACCATTGTTTAACAGCATAATAGAGTTCCACTCTATCTAAAGGCAGAAAAGTGTTTAAATCCCATTCTACTTTGCTAGAATCTTCTTTTTGCGTTGTGAAGAACATAAGATTTTTTTGATAAAAATAGCTATCTAGTTCTTGTGCTTGCCTTCCTAGTTTACAAAGATTTCCAGCAATTCCCTTACCAAAAAGGCGACTTAATTCCGGAAAGATCTCTTTGCGCATTCTTGCTCTTAAGAATTGAGAATTCTCATTTGTAGGATCTTCTATAGAAACAAGAGCTTTTTTTTCTAACCAACTACGAAGAGTTTTTTTAGAAATTGGGAGTAGAGGGTGCCAAATACGCATTTCTTCTAATCTCATATCTGATTGCATTCCACGAAGTGACGTAAGATGGGTTCCTTCGCAGATTCTTTTTAAAACAACCTCTGCTTGATCTTCTGCTTGATGTGCTAACAAAAGAGCTTGACAATCTAATTTTTGATAAAGCTCTTTAAAAAACTGTAATCTTCGTTCTCGACCTTGTTGTTCTAGAATTTTTTTTCAAAATCTTCAAGACGTAAAACCTTTAAGTAAAAGTCCAATCCAAGTCCTTCTACTTCTTCTTGCAGCATTTTAGCCTGTTTGCCGCTCTCTTCTCGCCATCCATGGTCAATATGGGCCACATGGAGGGAAATTTGAATAATAAAGAACATTCTAAAATCAAGTAAAGCAAGGCTTTAGAATCACATCCTCCTGAATAACCCATTAAAATAGACTGATTAGATGCATTTTTGGATCTCAGAAAATCTTTTATCGTTTTAAGCAGCGGGTCTTTTACCTTTAACATTTTCCTCTTTTTGAAATATTTCGCAATCTCCTAGAATGATTTTGACTTTACATCCATTATTTTACGCTTATGCCCATTTTATGGTGCTGTTTATTGCGCAATTACTTTCAGGTTTTCTTTCTTTGTGTAAACGCATTTATTAGTGTGTTACTTGTACTTCGTTTTCAAGAAATTGCTAGGTTTATCACATCTGAGGCTTCTTTTGCCAAGAGTGCTCTATTCTCTCTATATCAAATCCCCTATATTTTGCCGATTGCTATTCCTATTTCTTGCCAGATTTCCTCCCTTTTGCTTTTTCAAAAGCTTAGCTATTATCAAGAAATTACAGCTTTGCGTACAATTGGTCTTAGCCTGCAAAAAATTGTAATCCCCATTTTAGCCTCAGGATTTCTGCTGGTTTTACTCAATGCTATGATTGCTTTTGAATTAGCTCCTATTTGTCGCAGTGAAGCAAGGATGCTCATATATGAAACAGTAACTTCTAATCCTTTATTTATTTTACAAAAAGAAAGCCCTGTCAAACTTAAATATATGTATATAGACCTGCAAGTCTCAAAAGGAGCTAAATCTGCAGAGGATGTTATTATTGCTATTAAAAATAACTCAAGCAATCACCTTAGCTTGTTTTCTTTCAAAAATCTCTCTTTGGTTAATGAAGAATTAGAAGGGAATGCCATCTCTTATATTTCTTCTTTTGATTCCAAACAAGAACAGGGTTTTGATCATCTTATGATTGAAAATCAAGATCACATGAAAATAAAAGCTATTCAGCTTGGTCAGTTTATGCAACATACCAACTGGTTATCTCACCACGATTATCTAACATTGCGTATGCTCTTAGCAAAAGAGGGTTTAGAAACACCTTCTAAAATAGCTAAGAAAATACTCATTGAAATAGCTAAACGGACCCCGATAGCTTTTGCTACATTTACCTTTACATTGATTGGTACCTGCCTAGGTCTGCAGATCGGCCGCAATCAATCCAAGAAAAAAAATTGTGGGCTATTTCTTTAGCGGCTTTTTTTATGCTATGTTTTATTATTGATAAATCCATGTATCCTAACGCGCTTTTAGCTATTAGCCTATTACTCATTCCTCATCCTTTGATAGCTAGGGCTAGCTATAGACAGCTAAAATTGGTTTCTAAAGGAATTGAATAATGCATGTGAAAATTTGGCAACGCTATCTCATCCGAGAAATAAGTAGTTCTTTCTTCCTTTTTTTAGGTTGCTTTTACTCTATCTACGCTTTAATAGATTATTCTCTGCATGTGCAAGACTTTAGGCAAGATACAAGAATTACTTTTTCTCATGTCTTTTTATGTTATCTATTTGAGTTCATTAAAAGAGCTGATTTATTGATTCCTCTAGCTGTTTTAATCACTACGATAAAAGTGCTATTTGCGCTCAATATAAGAGGAGAATTAGTGGCTCTAAGAGCTTCTGGCTTATCTTTGAAAGTAATTTTACGCCCTTTTTTTATCTAGCTATTGCTCTAACTCTTTTCAGTTATATGAGTAATGAATGGATACTCCCTTCTAGTTTAACTTTTGTCGATCAATTTCAAGAGCAGCACTGGAAATCCCCTTCTAACGACAGCCATCTTTACACGTTATCTTTATCCGACCATTTTTAACTCATTTATCAAGCTAAAGACCCTCAAAAACAACTACTAACCGATGTATTTTGGATCTGCGATGCTGGCGAAATTTTGCGATTGAAATCTCTTTGTTATGATCTAAAACAGCAACCTACAGGTTTTTCTGTAGATCAACTTAAGCGAAATGGCAAAGGACATTTTGAAAAAAATAGAGTCTTTTGAAGAATACCCTTTTACCTTATTTAAAGGCCTTCTAGAAAATTACAATACACCTCTTTCTTTAGAGAATCAAAAGATCAGCACTTTATTTAAAGATTTAGTTAAAAATAGATTAAGCCCTTATGGATATCCTATAGCTCTTTCTTATTTTCTATTGAAGATTAGTAGTTCTTGCTATTGCTCTTTTTTGCATAAGTCATAGACGCTCTTTTCCTGTTTTTTTAACCTATGCTTTAGCTTTATTTGGATTTATAGCTTTTTTTTTACTTTACTAGATGCAGCTGTAATCTTAAGCGAAAATTAAACCATCTCTGCTTTTTATGCAATCCTTATGCCTTTTTGCATTTGCATTAGTCTATTTTCCTACCGATATTTTAAGAGATTACAATGACCACCTCATATAAACTCAGATCCCTTTTTCTTTTACAAACTCTTCTGGCGCTTTTACTAACACGCTTATTATGGCCCAAAATAGCTATCTATTGGCAAAATATAGACATTGCATTTTTTAAACTGATCAATCAGTCTCTATTAGATAGTCACTATTGGCAAGTGTTTTGGGCTTGTGCAAATCACAAATACACAGACTGGGTAGAAGATTTATGCATATTGGTATTTTTTACTATATGGATACAAAAGTGTGAGTGTTCTTTACGTAAAATAAGTATCGCACAATTGCTCTTTTGCATTTTATATATCGTTTTTATCCTCTTCTTTGTCAATCGGATGCTTTTTCGTGATTTCATATCCATACCAAGACATAGTCCTTCTTTGGTGATCGAAAATAGCGTGATGCTAACACAAGAAATCCCTTGGATGAAAATCAAAGATGTATCTAAAGCAAGTTTTCCAGGAGACCATGCAACAACAGCCTTGCTTTTTGCCGCTAGCTTCTCTTATTTAGCTGGTTGGCGTTTTGATATTGCAGCTTGGCTCTATGCTGTTTTTCTTTGTATACCTAGGTTGATTACAGGCGCTCATTGGCTCTCTGATGTGATTGTAGGCAGCGGTGGAATTACTTTATTTTTCTTAAGCATTGCTTTCTGTACCCCATTAGCTCATAGAATAAGTTCTTATTTTGTACGTATACTTAATAAGAAGCAGACGGCAAATAACTAAAATCTAGTTTCATATTTTTAGAATTTTGATCTAATCTAAAGATAGGCAAATCATTGGATAATCTATTCAACTTGGTTTTCGATTGTATTACAGAAGTTAGTTACACCATCCAGCGTCTGGGGGCGTATTCTTATCTCGGGTTATATTGGCGCGATTACTAAGGGCTTGGATCGTTCAACTTGGTTTTCGACTGTCTCTGGCGCGTGCGAAGCACTCGTGCTGCCTTTGGAAGCGGGGTCCCAGGTTCGTTCATTATAGACAATTAAAATAGAACAGTAATTATTGTAGAAATAATTTTATTGTGGATTATTAATTGTTGGCAACTGCTATAAAGAAAAATGTTTAAATTTAATAGGAAAAGGCTGTTAGATTTTTGGCTTTGTTTCTCTCTATATTAAAATAATACGATTTTTTATGATTTTCAGCTTCATATTAGTTATTTAGCTTTAAGTACACAAAATTTCATGTCTGTAAATTATACAGTTTCTGAGAACCGGCTCTGTGACGGACAGACAACGAAGCAGACTAATAGGGTTTCGTGCGATGAACGAAACCCTAAAATTGAAAATGGCACAGACAAACAGTCTGGAAGAAAAACATCACAGACTTCAAAAGTTGTCAAAGATATAGAAAACGAAACGGAAAGTGTAAGTTCTGAAGAGACCCACAAGAAGGCTGTAGCTACAAAATGCATCCAAAAGCCAAATAATCATTAGAAATGTTATCTCCCTTGTCAAAATCAGTTAAATCAAAGTACAGAGGGAGCCAAAAAATAGCTGTGTTAACATCTTTGCCATATAAAGTAAATATTGAAATGAAAAAAAAAACAAAGAACGACAAAAAGGAATCTCTTAAAGCACAAAAGAAATTGGAACATCAAGTTTAAAAAAATAGGCGTAGTTCAATTGGAAATAAAATGATGAAAGGGAAGAACTACAGACATAAGGAAAAGAAAACTTCTGTTGCAAGTCTAATAATTCAGATTTTAAAATGAAAAATCAAGACAGTGATGATTGGTTTTGAAGAATTTGTAAGAATTAAATTTAATAAATGATTCAGTGTTCAGTATGCCAAATATTTCTCCATGTTTTGTGCGCTGGCATACAAAATGAACAAAATGAGTTCTTGTGTAAGCCTTGCATCACTTCTTAGATGACATTCAAGTAACTGGCCATTAATTACATAATTTCTGTTCTTAATTACTTATAACTTTGATTTATATTTTGAATACATTTTGATTTAAAACATTTACTTTTACTTTCAGACATTTGATTTCATCATACTTCATTGCTGTTGTTTTATTTGATTGTTTCATTAATCGCAAACTTTGTTTTTAATAAAATTAGTTATATTCCCAATTCAATAAATCATCCTAATATTGTTGGTCCAATTTAGGTGACTGGGGATTCAATTTAGGTGACCAGTCGTTGCATTTGGACCGCTTTAGGTAATTTTTCAAATTGAGATAAAACTTAAGATTTTCGAAAAGAAATTGTTCTAAAGATTTATTTAGTTAGTAGATGGATAGGGAATTTATCACGTGTACAAAAATTTGTCAGATATTGAAAAAATGAAGTGAGTTACATACGGAAATAAGCGAAGAGGCCCAAATTCGGCTCTTCTCCCCCAATACAAACTTCATAAAAACATATAAATAAAAATTTCGCGACGTAAATATATATTTTTTTTTCTTCAGGAGGCGCTTGATAAAGACTTGCCCGTGCTTACCTAGAGAGAAAAGAGAGCTTCCGGATACAATAAAGAAAAATGTGATAACATAAGATTATGACGATAATTGTTTATAAGCACTGTCGGTTTGGAGCCCATAAATTGTTAATATGGTGATCAAAATAACGGGGCTCTGTGTGCTTCTAAGCCATATACCAATCCCTATAATTTTGCGTACATAAATCGGTAAAATGACAATATTTAAATTATAAATATTTACTTCCAAAAAAGGTTTTTTAAGAATAAGAGGAAATGTATTATATTTTCTATAAAAATTTAAATCTGATCATTAAAATACGAAAAGTGCAAAAATATTCATAAATTGCGAAATTAAATGAAATAAATCAGTACAAGTTTCTTTAGAAAATGTCTTACGCAAAAAATCTAATCAAAATTCATCAATAATTTTCTTATTCTTCTAATCACTTATTAGTAGGTTCATAGAAGATATTGCCAGAAAAATCACTAAAATAGGTCTACAATCACTGAAATACATGTTGAACTATTTTTTTGTAGATATTTTATGCTGAATTTTACGCTCGTAAATAAAACTACTGCTAAGAATAAATAAAAGTAACTAAAACTTTCGACACCTTATTGAACCACCTTGAAAGTTGAATTTCTTAAATTGCTGAAATTCTTGGTTAACTATTTTTTAGTAAATATGTTATGCTGAATTTTACGCTCATAACTTAAAACTATTGCTGAGACATGGAGAAATAACCTAAAACATTCAACTCCCAATTTAATCTCCTATAGTTGATGAATTTATAAAATATCATAAATGAGTGTTTAACTACACTGTTAAAAATCTTCCGCTTTTGCTGCAGACACACTTCATCGGTTACTTTACTATATTATGGAGCATTTTCATTGGTCAAAATAGAGATATTCTATAAAAGCGGTGGAGTTACTATACAGCGAAAGCTGAAGATTTTTTACAGTGTATTTTTTTAGTAGATTTGTTATGGTATAGTTTATGCTCCTAACATAAACTGCTGCTGAGATAAGGTGAAATGACTTAAAATTTTCGACCCCCATTTAACTGCCTAGGATGATTTTTCAAAAATTATTTGTTAGTTGGTCCCTACATTGCGTAAGGAACTTGCCTTCCAAATTTCATTGTCTCAGGAGAAACGGTTGAAGCTCGGTGTTAATTATGAACCAGTCAGATCATGTTATTATAAAAGTACACATATAAAGTTTACATATGTATTAAAAGCTTTCTAAACCGTTTTACTATATATATACTTATATATATATATATATATATATATATATATATATATATATATATATATATATATAATATTTATTTATTTATTTATTTATTTATTTAATCCTGCGACATGATGTTGTGTATGTTTCACAATGACATACCCAGAAAAATGGATGTATTGTTTTAACAAAAGCTTATAACACTTTAAATTTTCTTAAAAAATCTATTAATTATTAAACATTATATATTTAATATTACGTATACAATTTATTTTAAAGCAATAAAATAACTGATAATATATATTAATCACTGTATATGTAATAAAGAACGTGAAATACAGACGAAAAAAAATTACGATTTCAAATGTCTTAAATATTGTAAGCGGTAATTTTTTTTTTATATTAATATCATTAAAAGTATCATCGCTTTTAACATTTCAACTTACATGTATTTGTATTTTTTTGGAAATAACATGAATTAAAAAGAGGACAGTTTATATTCTTGAACTATGTATTAAAAACATCTAATGACGTTTGATATGATTGTCTCTAACAAAATATATGCGTACTTTCATAGTTACAATTAGAAAATTCTGATTTCTTTTAAAAACGCGATTTTTCTTTTAAGGGAAATATTTGACTATTAAAAAATATATATTTTATTGTGGTAAACTGAAATTATTCTGATGTATATAGAAATATGCGTGTATATCATTCGAATCACATTCATTAATGCTTAATACATAACATCTTCTTTAAAACAATTGTTTTTAGTACTTTCATTTAAATTGAATAAAAGAAAATTACTAATAAATTATGCGAAGTAAATTACCTACGCAGTTTTTTTTTTAATTGATAAAATAAAGAATTTTCAATTTTTGTATTTTATTGCTAAGATAAATAAATTCCTTATTTCTTTTCTCTTTCATAATAATAAAAAAAAAAGTTTTAGATTTTGTTTTCTCATTTACACGTGATTGAAACATGAAAAATGTGAAATCTCTGAATACATATTAGCTCATTACAACTACAAATATTCACAATCGCATAGAAAAAGAAATAAACATGATTATCAGATATTAATAGATTTTTTTTTTTGTATTATTCGAAATTGTTTTCATATTCATTTTCTCTTATACGAATCTGGGGATTGTGAGATTTCAATGCGTTTACAATTCATAGGTGTAAGAACATAAATCTAACTTAAATGTGTATTATTTCAAGTTTTCATTCAGAATATAACATTATTAAAGACATCAGAATAGCTTAAGCAATTTTGCGGTTAAATTGTATATATACATTTATTTAAAGGAACATATGTAAAATTATGTAACATATTATATAATCAAAATAGTAAAAAGTAATTCTGTTATAAACGTGTAAAATATTAAACTACCAGTGACATATTGTGACTATGTGACCGTCGATGTGACGTCACGTGATGAAGATTGGATGTCACGGTGACGTGGACGTGAGGTCGTTATAAACGTTTTTATTCCCTTCTGTGACCACACACTTTGACCGATTTATAAAGTCACATCTTGTCTAATTTCTGAAAAGTGGGACATTTGTTACGATTCTGCAGCGGGTCAGATGACCACATTTTACCCGAACTCAACCCGACCTCATTGGTTCGGCTGAAAATCTGCCCCAACCTTTCGCTCCGGCTAATTTCTTTTTTTTCTTTTGGTTGTACGTGGAATTTGGATTAGAATTTTACATCGGATCAAATATATATGCTTTTAAAGAACCCGACCAGGGTCCGGTTTAATAAAATTAATTACTCTACTCAATGCTAAATTCTAATCTAAATGTAACCTTCAGAAAAATATCGGACTCGATAACGTAGAGTGTAGGTTGTGGGGTCTGGATAAAATTTAGTCACTCGATCCGATTCAGACTCGTCACGTGTGATTTAATATTGATATATTTTTTTTAAAGTTTTTTAAAAGCATATTTTCACATTGCAATATCTTTCGAAAATAGATTTTTTACTATACATTACAAATTATTTATTATCTTTAAATATATTAAGAACCTCAGTACCGCGGAGGAACTTGCAAGCAAATACACTGAGAAAAAAGTCTACCCTTCTCAACTAGAATCTAAATTGTGGCTCTAGAAAAAATAGTTCCATGTCATCCCTATAAATTCTAGTTCCTTTTACCAGAGAGTTCTAGAGTCTCCTATTAGAATTCAAGAGTGTTTTCCTATATTCTCGTGGTCAGACTTATTTAAAAATGTCTGCAAATAGATACGAACACAAGACGCTGGTTTTAGCAACTATAATGCTAGTTTATGAATCCATTCCAGAAATAAAGTGATAATTACTCGAAGTTTCCACGATTCATTATCGTTTCGTCACCTAGAAAACAAGAGACTAGAAATTCTCGATAATTTCGTCTGTTCAGTTTAGTTGCTTACCCTACTCGCATAGCTCGAACTTCTATATTTCTAGTTTAGAAACAGCCAAACTATTCATTCTAGTTGTAGGAGGTATAAATTTTTTCAGTGTATTAAACCAATAGCAGCGTTTTCACTTCAATATATTTTTTCGATTTTATTTTCTAAGGGTACTATCTATACTATGAAGAGCATAAACCATCTGCGAGTTTGAAAATTGAGTGACACTATAAATAGTATAAGCACGTTTGTAAATAATAATATGATTATAAATAAAATATAAATATGATAACTTTTAAGAAGTATTTTGGAAAAGTAAATTATATAGGTTAATCTCTAAAAGTTCAGAAAAAGTCATTACAGATTTTGCATTCTACATCAAATATTTTTCTACGAACTTTATAAATTAGTAAGGTGTTTACATGGATAAAATTATTAGTAAAGCTATATTTGTCTTTTGCCACAATTATAACTTGAAGTTAAAAGTTAGTAATAGTAATATTAACGCTTGTGTTTCGAAAACCTCATTTTAAAATACAAATAAATACATACAGGCTACTTCTGTTTCATTTACTTCAAAAACATCATAATAGCATTTAAGTATGATGTAAACTTTTCATTGTGGATAAATTTATTTCCTATATTAGTAAGAAAATAGATATAGGGGAAGGTGGGGCATGTTGGAACATGGAGCACGTTGAAACACTTGAGTTGGTAGCCATTTTGAAAACAGCAGAGGATTATGTGAATACTTAACTTGTGTCTCTTAAGCACACCTAGGATCCATGTTGTTTTCAGGATCCTAGGTCTTCAAGTTTTCTTGGCAAGTTGATTTTTTTTAATTTGATGCAAGGTAAGTAAATTTTCCATATTCTTTAAAATCTTTATTTACTTTTGAAGTATTATATTGAGTTTACCTCAAGTTATGTTGTCAAATTGCTTAAAAATCAGGTTTTCAGTTGATAGCATCCATTAACAAGTAGCTATTGTTATGTTAGGCATAAAATAACCTATCTCATTAAAAACGTCACCTGTAAAAAATGCAGCCAAGTCTCGTGACTCTTTTTCCGTAAAAAGTTCTGAGATCGTGTAAAGCCAAGTTTAGCTATCTTATTAACTCTGAAATTTTCATTCACAAATCACTCCTAATCTCTACATCTTTACTTAAATATTATTTTGTGACTTGGCAATTACGCAGCACAGGGAAGTTATTACACCTTACTATGTTATAGGATGGGATGAGATAATGTATGATTGATGATAATGTAAACGATTAAGGCTAATTATATACGCACAGGGAAGTTATTACACCTTAATATGTTATGGGATGGCATGGTATTATTTGATTAAGACTAATTGTATACATCACATTCTCGTGCCACGTAATTGCCAAGTCACAAAATAATATTTAACTAAAGATGTAGAGACTAGGAGTGATTTGTGAATTAAAATTTCAGAGTTAATAAGATAGCTAAACTTGGCTTTACGCGATCTCAGAACTTTTTACGGAAAAAGAGTCACGAGACTTGGCTGAATTTTTTACAGATGACGTTTTTGATGAGATTTCACTTCTTTTTGTAAGTAATCCTCCTTTTCTTGATTTTGGGTTCTTTTTGGAGATCATCCACTGATTTTCGCTAAGCCCACACTCTGTCCCTATTATTTATAGGTATAAAAAATTTGAAGCTTTAGTTCCGTTTGCAAAGTACTGTTGATAAAAAGAGATTTCATGTTCCTAGGCAAGCACTAAGTTATGGGAGGGGGAGTGTCAAAAGTACTCTCAATTGCTTCCAGGATAGGTGCTATCCATGTGAGATATTACTCGCAGCCCTAGATACTTGATATTCAGCAGAAAAGTACTTTTTAGTATAAAATGAAAGCCAAAATTAAAATTTCCGGAAATTTCCAATAAATCTAACTATATTAATTTTTTCGATTTTTTTTTCGTTTTATTTTTTGTTGTTGTTGTTAGTCTTTTTTATCATTTCCGGTTTTTTAATTTTTCCTTACTTTGTATACTGAACCCTACCTTTTTGCCAAATGTCAAGCTTCTAGGACTACAAAACCGAATTATTTTCAAACTTTCGACTTGTTATAAATTTATTGATTTTTCGATTTTAATTCTAAGTTACCTGATTGTCATGCCAATATAGTAATTCTTTGATCCGTCTTCTTAGGTTCATTTAGGTTGAAGTTAGAGATAAATCAAGTGAATCAAGCAGGCAGTAATGTCGGGAGAGTAGGGGGAGCTGTGAAAATTTTTGTGGGGCTAACATCATTATAACAATCCATATTTCATATGCGAAGTAAATAGAGTATAACCTGTGAAAGAAAACAAACCTGTCTATAACGAAATCGCCTATAACGTAGCCAGTCTATAGCGGGACTTTTCTATAACGAAATTCGTGAACGAAAAAAAAAAAAAAGAACACCATATTCCGGGAGAAATAACATAAAACAATTAGGGGCGTTGTACTAGCTAATAGGACAATTATCTTAAAACTAATGTTTCTAGCAGTACAAAATCAAATTGTTTTCGAATTTTCGATTTTTTAAAGATATTTCGATTTTTCGATTTTATTTTCGAATTTAGCGAATTTTTTAATTGTTCCTTTTATTCCATAGTAAATACTACCTTTACACCAAGTTTTAAGTTTCTAAGACTACAAGATAAAATTATTTTCAATTTTTGATTTTTTCGATTTTTTTTAAAATAATTTTCTGAATTTTTTAATTTTTTCTTATTTTGTATCCTTTATTACAAATTTCAAGTTTCAAGCGCTACAAAATTGAATTATTTTGAAATTTCCGATCTTTTTCCAGTTTTGTATTCTATTTTAGAATTTATTGTGTTTTAATTTTTCCCTTTTCTGTATCCTAAACAATAAGTTTACGCCGAATTTTAAGTTCTAAAGCTACAAAATCAAATTTCTTTCAATTTTTCGAATTTTTTAATTTTTTTTTCGAATTTTACAGATTTTTTTCTTTTTCCTTTTTTTGTATCCTAAATACTACCTTTATTCCAAATTTTAAGTTTCTAGCTCTACAAAATCAAATTATTTTTAAATTTTCGTTTTTTTTTCGATTTTTTTTATTTTATTTTCGATTTTTGTTGTGTTTTTCTTTTTTTCTTTTTCTGAATCCTAAACACTACCTTTACACCAAATTTTCAGTTTGTAAGACTACGAGATCATATTATTTTCAATTTCTCACTTTTTCTTTTTCTTTCTTTCTTTTTTTTAACATTTAATTTTTGAAATTTTCGATTTTTTTTTCGAATTATCCATATTTTTTAATGTTTCTCTGTTTAGTATCTTAAATATTACCTTTATTCCAAATTTGAAGTTGCTAGCGCTATGAAATCGAATTATTTTCAAATTTTCCTTATTTTTTGATTTTTTTCAATTTTTGGATTTTATTTTCGAATTTTATTGCGTTTTTATTTTTACTTATTCTGAATCCTAAACACTATCTTTACCGCGAATTTTAAGTTTCTAAGGTTTAAAAGATCAAATTATTTTAATTTTTTCACTTTTTTTCGAATTTTTTTCGAATTTTCCGGATTTTTTAATTTTTTCTTATTTTGCATCCTAAATACTACCTTTATTCCTAATTCCAAGTTTCTAGCGCAACAAAATCGGATTATTTGAAATGTTTCGATTTTTTCGCTTTTTTAAATTTTGTTTTCGATTTTTTTTGGTGTTTTTGATGTTTTCTTTTTCTGGATGCTAAACACTACCTTCACACCAAATCTTAAATTTCTAAGACTAAAAGATCGTATTATTTTCAATTTTCAATTTTGATGGAATTTGTTGAATTTTCGAATTTTTTTTTTGTTTTTTTTCGAATTTTTTGGATTTTATAATTTTTCCTTTCTTTGTATCTTAAACACTACCTTTTTTTTCCAAATGTCAAGTTTCTAGGGTTACGGGATCTACCTAATCTTTTTGATGACGCGGGAACGAGTGAGTGAGTGAGTGGCAAAAAATCGAATGTTTGAGTTCATATATCGTCTGAACTAGAAAAGACAGAAAGTTGTAATTTTAAATTTTGGTCCTGTGTGCCAAATACTCTAGAAAAACGAAGTTTCAAATTTTTGGAATACTCCAACGCGGAGATATGGGGGGGGGTCAAAAGTGCCCTGAGTTGCTTCCAGAAAAGTATGCTTACGGCCGTGCTTTCTCGACTTGGATGAGGCACTGCCGTGCCTCCAGATAAATAATACTGTAGTATGGGGCATGTTGAAACACTTTGGAAGGGGTATGTTGGAACACAGTTCCAACATGTCCCATATCATTTCTTGCTCAGAATATTGCATATAAATATACATTTTTCGATTTCTTTATTAAAATATCAATATTATTTATTGAATAATGATAAAATGTGAACCTTTTTATTGAATTTTTATTGAAACTAAAAAAGCAAGAGGAACTACGCAAAGTTGATAACTTTGTGCCTACCAACTCAGGATTTGTAAATGCCCCATCTACTTTTAATGCCTTGATCATCTCTACCTCTGCTATCACCTACCCATTTTATTCGGTTACCACTGACTCTTGTACTTCAATTTCTGCTTCAGCTGAGGATTTTGTTGTAATAGCACCATTGATCCTACCACTGAAATTTCCATAAATTTTGAGGTAGGATACAACAAACCTAGACAGGTGTTAATCCTGAAGAAGAACTACAACTTGTTCAATATATTATGCATGCTTCTCAAATATACTATGGTTTATGTCCACGAGAAGTAATGAAGCTAGCCCACAACTACGCAGTTGCTAATAATAAAGTTACTCACAAATCATGGGTTACTAAAATGGAAACTAGCAAAGACTGGATCAATGGTTTCATGAATGTACCCATTCAACTGCCACATTTTTATGGAAGTTCATTTTCCGCCATCATATGTTACTAACCGCCCTAATCCAGAGAGAGTAAAAAAATCCTACTGTTATTTCTTTAGCTGTAATACATAGCTCTCCATCAAATATAGCAAATATTGGCTCTGGCTCTCCTGCAGCCAGATTGGAAGAAATTCAACCTTTCCCAAAAGCAGGACCAAGAAAAAGTTCCAATAAGGGTAAGAAAAGAGCTCAACAATGATCTTAACAGACACACCAGTTAAAAAATAAATAATTGAAGAAGCATTAAAGCAAAGACAACAGAAAGAAATGAAGGTCATTTGCTCAATTGCTGTAGTGCAAAGAAAGCTTAACCATCTAAACCCAGTTCACTTAAATAGAAGTAAAAAAACCGAAGAAAAAGAAGAGGTCCTTCAAAAGTGACACAGATAAAGAAATTGAGTATGATGCTGCTAGAAGAGATGATGATGATTCTATGGAGTTTGAATTACCATTTGTGAGTATAGAAAACCACAAATTAATAAGTTTGCTGTCGTGAAGCTTTCCACTAAAAAAATTACATTTGTTGGGATGGTACACGCAGTTAAAGATGGATGAAATAGAAATTATTTTTCTGAAAAAGTGTAATAGTGAAAAGGGTTTTGTTTTCCCTGATAAGGAAGATCGTGGATGGTACACACCTATGAAAAAATTTGCCTCATCCTTCCTTCCCAATCACAGTTGGAAGTACTTACAGGTGTACCAAAAAACTGGTATTTCTTTACGATTTGTCAATTAATGAACGCCTACAAAAAATACAAAGCACAGGAATTATCAGACTACAATATTTTGCATTATCTGTAACTTCATATTATTACAATTAAATATTTTATAATTAATTTTGTAAGTTGTTTCATTATGTTTCAACTTGCCCCACAGTATGTTCCAACATGCCCCTCCATTGGGCATGTTGTAACAGTTTGTCGACAGTTATATTGTCATTCATTATTTTTTTCAGTATGATTTTTTTTTAAATAATTTATTTTAAATTGTAGCAAACATTAGAAGCTAGAATATAACCTTAAGTGTTTGAACTAATACCTATGGTTTGCGTTAAGGATCCAAAAGTAATAAAACATTCCAACTTGCCCCACTCTCCCCTATTAAATTATATAAATATAGAAAGTTTTTTTTTTCTTATATATACTGTAAATAACATTTGCAAACTAATGATTCCATATATTTGAAAAATAAATTCAAAACTTACGCGTCAGTTATTTCAGAATTTTTCTGTTATTCATTTTTTAATATTTTGTTTTTAATATTTCGTTTCTTGTTCTTTTTAAAAAAATATGCATAAACATATCGAATGAAAACAAATATATATATATATATATATATATATATATATATATATATATATATATATATATATATATATATATATGTTATAATCTTTAAAAACACGAAGTAAGAAAAATGTATAAAATAGATCCTTAAAAAATATAATTTTATACAATTAATAAAAAATATAATAATTCAAAATCATACTTTTACGTTTGTTTAAATGGATACTAAAAGGATTTAAAACATTTCAAAATAGAAACTAAAGTTTAAAATAAATTTATCCCATTGAGAAAATGTCTAACTTCAGGTATTACCATTAAACTGAAATGTTTAACTAATTATTGTATAAAATGTATATTAAATGAAATCCCAAATTTCATTGTTGAAACAAAAAAATAGCATTCACTGAAAAATTACATATTAAGAGGTTAACTTAAATAAGAAAACTCCAGGTGAATGCTTTGTGATACTGAATGCTTTTATAAAGAATTTTAAATAATTGAGCTAGAAACTCTACTTTAAATAAATCTGCAAACATTATATTTATATTTCAGAATACATTTTGAGTAAAGGTAGAACTTTTTGGAAATATATTTTTCCCAGTCTCTGAATCATGGATTTATAAATCGGAATTAAATAATTACAGGTTTTAAAATTTTATACAAATCTAAAATTTTATTGAAAATGAAAAGAAGAACAAAAAGCTCTGCTATTTGCAATGTTTATCTTTGTTTTCGGCTGTTGAAAAATGACTAATAATTAGGTTTTGCTTTATTATTGGTTTATGTAATATCAGCAGTTATTCTATTTTAAATTTGATATAAAATATCCACTTATATTTTAAGACAAATTAGAAAACCTTTAACTTCTTTGTCACACACACACACACTATATATACAGGGTTAGCAAGAAATAAGTTCCCACTTCAGAGGGATCTAGAATGCGTTCAATTGGACCAAATGAGGTAGACTTTGAACTACAGATAATTCACCTGATACGTGAAATCCTTAATATTTATTTCAAATAAGTACATAAACCCGTCGGTAGGTGCCACTGTAATACACATAAAATCATTTTATATGCTTTATAAATGTTAAATAATATAAAAAAGTAGCATTAAAACTGTTCAATATGTTCCCCTTCATTTCCAACAATTTGCTCAAATCGCAGAAATCATATTCTTCACCGGATTTTCCGGCCGGAGTGAGTGTGTCGGAATATCAAGAACATGGCGGCGAATGCTCTTCATTAGTTCTGGCACAGATGCTGGCCTTTTACTGCAGATATTCTCCTTCAGGGAACCTCAGAATCAAAAGTCGCAGGAGTTGATATCTGGCGAACAAGGACGCCATGCTGCTGGAAAATGACGGCTTATCACTCTTGCATCTGTGAAATGCTGTCAATTGTTTTACACGACGAACAATGTTAGAAGGTGTACAATCCTGCATGAATACATGAAAATAATGTCCTGAAAGGATCCATGCTGTTGAAATTGGGAATTACAAAATCCCTCATTATATCACGGTACCGATATCCTGTGACGGAACAGGTTTGAATTCCATTCGTAGTTATATCTTAAACAAAATACGGTCCAATTGTAAAAGCAGCTTTAAAAAAACAACGTACTGTCACCTAGGGTTGTTCCTGGATAGCGTGCGGGTATTCTGCTGCCCAAATTCGACAATTATAGGTACTACCATTTCCACATTGTCAGAAGAGGGCTTCGTGAGCCTCACAGACAGTTCACTGGCCAAGTGACATCAACCACCATTTGAACAAGGAAATCATGTGCAAAAGTTTTTTGAACGTAAGTGTCCCCGTCCTGCAATAGGTGCACAGGCTTGATTTTATAGAGATAAATATGCAAAATCCGCCGTAAGATTACAGTGGAATACGACATATCCAATACACGGGAAACAGCTGGCACACTCACACTACCAGGGGGACTGACTGCTACCTCCAACGATCACGGTAGTCACATTTTAGACGCTATAGAACTAGATTTTCTGTCGTCTTCTACCTGGAAGAATGTCAAGTTGCCCTGTTGTTACAAATTCCTTTATCATCTTGCGTAAGGCACATGGAGTCATTGGATCTTTTTATATCTGCTTAACAAGGCGAAATTCTTTTACAACTTCAACGGAGTTCTGCTCGTTCTGGTAGAACAATATTACAAGTAAAGCTTTTTTTTTTAACGTAGTCATGATGTGCAGAGAAGTAACTATAATGCTCAATCAGAACCCTCCTTCTATTTATCCAAAGAAAAGTTTAATAGTCATGTGTTGTAAAGTAAATGGTGTTTCACATTTTTAATATATGCAAATAAATACCACTGGTGTTGCAGCGCCATCTATTGGTTAATTTCATTTTTTTAATAAATGCCAAACGCATCATTTGATTAATTTTTATTTCAAATATCTTTGGACCAATAGAATGTATTCTACAGCCCTATGAAGTGGGAAATCTATTTCTTGCTAAACCTGTATATATATTTAAACATGTACACAAAATTACAAATATATAAGACCATGAGACATGTTGCTATTTAGGTATATATTGGAATATTTTCAAAAACAAAATCAAACATATTACATCTGAGTAAAACGTAGTAACGTACATGTACGAAAGTCATTTAGAAAAAATAAGAGAGAAAAATAACAGAGAAGTGCAAAAAATACCCACTACAAAATTATAAGATGAAGTGAAGGAAAAAAAAAGCTTTACAAAATTTAGTAAGATGTTGTTCGGCAATTTTTAAAATAACATGAAACACGCGATTCTGCATTGAGTTAATTAATTTTTAAGGAAATATTCTGGATTACTGTATCATTTCTACATAATGATGATTTCCCATTCATATGTCGAATGCTATTTTTGGTTGTTTGCGTATATTTGATAGACAAGTGACACCACAGGGTTTCTGGAGGATGAAGTCAACGGCTCGGCCAGTACATAACCTTTCTTTTCTTTTTAACACTTTCCAACCTAGTTGAAAAGTGTTTATGACTTCGGTTGGTCTGGCCGTATGGCCGTCTGCCGTCTGGCCGTATGGCCGTCTGCCGTCTGGCCGTCTGCCGTCTGCCGTCTGTCCGTGCTCTAACTCCCGTAAATATGCTCGGATTGCTCTGCAATTTTTATATGTTATAGTCGTTATCTATAGCATGTTCCCTATTTCAACGGAAGTGTGTAGCACTTATACTTTTTTTACAGGGACACTCAAAAGCATTCCATTACATTGCGGTCTGTGGGGAAAAATCATTTGCGGTTTATTTAAATAATGTTTCACTATTTTAAACGCATTGAAATTTATATATATCACTAAGGTGCATTAGAAGAAGCTTAATATGGAATAAGGTGTGCATAGCGCTGATAGTTACTTTACAGAGACAGTCAAAAGAATTCCGTTACATTACGTCTATGGAGAAAAATCGTCTGCGGTTTATTTAAATAATGTTTCCCTATTTTAAACGCATTGGAATTTATATAAGGTGCATTACAAGAGGCTTACTACAGAATAGTGTGTGTATAGCAGTCATCGTTCATTTACAGGGACACACAAAAGAATTATCTACTGTATGTTAACAATAATTCCTGGACGTGCGTGTGCGTTTTAAGTTACTGAACGCGATTTTAATTTTAACTCGCTTTTTGTCTATTACGTGGTATGTATAAATTCTATAGATCCTATACAGGGTAACACAAAAGTTCGCGAACACATTTCGGTATTATTTAACTCCAGACGGAGAATTTTAAACTGTGCTACGCGTTTCCAAACTGAAATAAATTTTAGCATCCTATGTAGTATATATACAAATCTATAGATACTATACAGGGCGGAATAAAAGTATTCGGATTACTTAGATGTTTTCTTTTAGCTTATTAAACGGTATGATTTGTAAAATTATTTTGGAAGCGTTGGAAAGTGTTACATAATCTATGCTTGACGCATGATTTTTCGTTCTTGTTTAAACCTATTTTTGGGTGATTTAGATGCATGACAAGGAGCATTGTCTTATTGTGACGGCCATTTCTGTCCTCCTAAATGTAGTGTGAATGTTATTGACGCAAAGCTGTACCATACAACAGTGAATCACAGCAGGAAAGAACTCTGTAATAGTGGTGGAGAAAAATTAAAGTGCTTCGGTCTTTGAGAGAAGCGCGCGAATTTAGCTTTTAGAAAAATAAGAAAATGGAAATAATAGAAAACCGATAGTTTTTAATGTAATGGAATATCAGCTTTTTTAAAAATTGAGAAATAAAAAAGGTGTTTTGAAGAAAAATTATTACGGGAAGTATTTTTTAGAGATTTTGAAGGGAAATAAAATATTAAATACACATTGTAAAATAGAAAGGAATTTATATAAATCAAATAAATGGAATATTAATTAAGATAGGAAATAATATAATAAACTAGGTTTATAATATGAATGTAGAAGGGGGAAATTTTATGGAATAAATTTAATGAAGTGCGGAATTTTAAATTTCGTAATATATATATACCCGTACTTCCGAGACGACTTGACTGAGCATATGAACAAGACTTACTCAGGTCCCGACCGAGTTCGTTAGCCAGCTTCAATCGCCATATTGTTTAAAATTTACTGGCTACGTAACAAATTTAAATTTAAGATGTACAAAAAACTAAAAATTCCAAAAATTTTTCACTTTCAAAGCTTAGCGTTGGTACATGGATTCTGAAGCATTTTTTTTTTTCGCTTTTCTCCTAAAAAATTTTTGAGATATAGCACTTTGAAGTTGTATGGTGACTGACATTCTAAAACAAGGAAACAAATTGTTATGCAGTAGCACTCGTATTTAAGATCCGAATTCGATGCGACTGAGTATGTGATTAAGACTTACCAAGCTCTCAACCGATAACGTTGCCCAGATTTATTCGCCGCTTTCTTTCAAATTGGCGACCAATTAAAAATTTCAAATTAAAAACGATGTAAAAAAAAATTCAAAATGTTTTCCTTTAATTGTTTGCACATTTTACAAGGATTACGGAGCATTTTTTTTTTTTTTTTTTTTTTTTTTGTCTCATTGAGAAAAAAATCACTGGGATAGAGCAGATTGAAATTTTAGGATAGCACACATTTTGAAACCAGAAAATAAACTACGTTAAGACCCTGTTAAGTCCTGCACACACATTCAGTCACATCGAAAACAGTTAATAAATAAAAGTCAGATATATATGCATATCATAAATGTTGAAAATATACACAAATTTTCAAATATTGTGAAATATTGCAAAATTTGGCGATGAAAATAGGTCGCCGTAAATAAAGCTAATTTCGCAATATCTGACTTAATTTAAAAATTTTCCGTACAAATACAAAGTTGAGCTAAACTGCGAATCTTCTATAATCGGGATCCACGTATTTTTAGATGCGTGTGTCTGTAAATAATTAGCTGAATTCTTAAAATCAAGGAATAGTGATATTATCCTTTCGTTTCTGTACAGGACGGAAAGGATGTTTTATTTCCAACCAATTATGTTTGCTTAATAAAAGAATAAACTTTTTTTCTTTATATTGTATA
Source organism: Maratus michaelseni (assembly GCA_963931845.1). Classification (NCBI taxonomy): domain Eukaryota; kingdom Metazoa; phylum Arthropoda; class Arachnida; order Araneae; family Salticidae; genus Maratus; species Maratus michaelseni. The sequence goes on from OZ007593.1 coordinate 80,148,338, forward strand.
ATAAAATAATGTTTGATATGCAAAGCATTATCATTTATATATATATATATATATATATATATATATATATATATATATATATATATATATCACGAGAGTTTTTACTACTTGTTATTTTATTTTTATTTTTTCATCTGATATAAATATTCAGATCTCAATATTGAGTGCATACTTTAATGTGGTGACAATCTTTGCAATGCGTTTTAACATATAGGGTGGTCATAAAGTCTTTCGCTGATTACAAAAAAAATATTACTAAATAACCATTGAATGTAATTCTGTAAAACTTTTATTATGCAAAAGTTATGTTATCAAGGTTTTTTTAGCCCAGTCTATACCGTCCTTCCTGAGTTCATCGATGACAAATTTCCTGGAAGATGGATCGGACGGGTTGCAGCAACTCCTCTAGATTTTTATTTTGGGGTACATAAAAGACAGGGTTGTTGCAGCACCAGTAAAATATATTGAAAGACTCAAGTTCAGAATCACAGATGCAGTATATAGTGTGTCAGCCCAAATGTAGGGCACGTGGCGAGAAGAGAAATACCACCTTGACATTCCTCGAGCTATCAATGCTGATCACATTCAAATTTACTGACGTAAGTACTTGTATTAAAACTTCATACATGTCTTTACAATATATTGAAACAAACATTTGTCTAATTATATTAGTTCTTCTGCAATAAATATTGTTACCAGGGAAAGACGTTATGATCACCCTGTATATTTTTTCACCAAAGTCGCTTGCGGTACCAACCCAACTTCAAACTATTGTTCAAATTACAGTAATGCTTTCTTAGCAGTTTATAATTTAATAAAATACTGTATTGAATTAAATAATATTGTTCAATTAAATTCCAAGAAACAACGCCGTTTTCTCTTTAAAAGTTTACTAAAATAATCTCACTGATTTCTAAAAACATTTACTGCATTCTTTTAATTTTAACAGTGGATTTGTCATGTAAGATCTCAAAAGTTTGTTGATGTAAACAGATGTAAGACTCCATATATAAAATTTTACAAAGCTACATATAGAAAACGAGTCACGCTGCATAATAATGTTTTTCCCTTTAGTAAAACTCTATTGTTAAATGTTTTTAAGTTTATTATTCTTCTTCAGACTTCTATCATTTGAAGATTTCCTCTTGAAAGCTGGTTAGCATTTCTTATATAGTTTTTATGTAATAAGAAAATATACGAGTCATATTTGATTTCCATTTAACTCGATCTCTGAATTATCTAGATTTATTTAAATGAAATTGATCTTTTGATAGAGGCTATATCAAGAACACTTGTTACAGATTCTGTGTGAGCCCCTGTGCAAAGGTTAAATCATTTGTTTCATTATATGCGATTCTAAATAATATTTCACGCATGTTTATGGACTATGCATTTCTAAACTATAAAACTTATAAATTTTAGATGAGATAGATGGTTTTATGTGTCTTCTTATAGAAAATTTTAATATTAAGATTGTGAAAGTATCATTTTATCTTGATTCTGAGAAATATAAAATATTTAATTTATTTGCACTTATTTTATCTTTTACAATTTGCGAGATATTATGAATACGCATTTAGTGATGCATAGCTAAATTTCAATCCAGATTTTGCTTTTAAACAGAGAGTTTTTATACTAACTGTCAGAGTTTTGACAAAATAATTCATGAAATACTAATCTCTGAAATACTAAAACAGTTCTTTACAATATGTACAGTATGTATGATAATTGCGTGCGGGAGTTGGAAAGGTTATTTTTAGAAAACTATTATGGATACAACAGAAAATTTTATGCCGCCATTGAGAAAATCAGTTAAAATTATCGGATTTATATGTGCTTCGGAAAATTATAATAATATCCATCCATGTATCGCACGCTCACCTGACATAACCCCATGTGTTTTATTATTATCGGTTATCAACAAAGATTTTGTGTTCGTCACCTTTATCCCAGATGATTCAACTGCATTTTGATGAAGAATCACAAGTGAATGAATAATCCCTAGCATTGGACCCATGATATTGGGAAGGGCATGGAATGAATAGAAGATAATACCTTGAAGTGCGTAACTTGATACCAATTGTGCATTGAACAATTAAATTTAACGTAACTTGAAGTGATTCTTTATGTTGGGGCATAAGCTCAGCAGCATTAAACAGCAATTTTAGGAAAAACCTTTCTAAACGCAGGAGATATTTATGATACATCCTGTAATTATCTGATTCCAGTTATTCTATTTTGAAATAAATTCTTGTTTTCCGACGAATGATTTATGACTTATTGTTTCTTGACGAATGATTCATGTAAGTAAAATAGTTTGTCTTGAAATGTATAATATACTACTTAATATCTTGATAAGTAGTAAATTATAGAAAAAACTTTTTAAAGTATAAAAAATAAAGCAAAATAAAATTTTTATTTCCGTTTTCTTAACAAGATTTATGTCTTGAATAATTCCATTCTCTGGTCTTTTCCGAAACTTATAAAAAAGACAGTAGCATGTTCCCTTTACAAAAGCACAGCGAATTCTATGCTGCAACAGGCAGCTTAATGGAGGAGAAACTGTGTTTTGATGCATGATGATTTTATCTTAATTGTAGGGTAAATTTAAAATTGCATTAAATACTGAAAATTTTGATTGGGCAAATAGTAATAATTACGGCAAATAGGGGGGGGGATTACGGGAGAATTAAGGCAAATAATAATATTGATTAAAAATAATGCTTTGCCAATGTAATTTTGACTTGTATAATTACTAATGAATCCCAATTTTTTTCTTGTAAATGATTTTTTTTTAAGTATGAATGAATGAAAGAAGAAAAGAATGGGTCATCAATAATATAAAAACACTATGTGCTATATATAGTAATTACCAGTATTTGTTTTTACCTCTAAAAATTAATAGTAATAATAATTATTATTATTATACACGTGAATAAAGTATTTCAACTTCATATTGTTACTGTGAAATATAAAGTATTTGTTAATCAATAATTGTATAAACTATATTAAGCCGAGAGTAGTCTTATTTTGTCACCATATAGTTATCAACTTCTACCCTATCTGCTCATAAAAAAAGATGGAGAAAATCCATGTAGTGGACCAACGCAGGTATGTATTAACAAGAAAATGTGAAGTTCTATGATTAGAGCATGCCACGAGTCCGAATAATTTCATTTTTCTTCAATATTTCAAATTATTAAAAAATATAAGTATAATATCTCTAAACTGCAAATTCATATCTTCACTGAATAGTAATCTATACTAATAAAATAAAGTTTCGCTCTGTGTGTGTGTGTGTGTATCTGTTGGCGATGGCTAGCAAAATCTAGCCCACCTAGAAATCTGGAAAGTTAGGTGTGGGTAGTCCAAGGTCTATGTTCACCTGAGTCTCAGAATGTTAATTGATATGATAATTAAATGATAATTAATATAGATATTAATTAGAATATCATTAAACATCGCATCGAAATTGCCATCTTTTAAATCAAAAGGGCTAAAGAAAAGAACAAGAACTGTTGTTGTGATATACAAGCGGAATGAACGAATTCGAAATTATTTTACTAATTAGCGAATTTTCAGAAAACTAATTAAGATATCAATTTGAAAATTTCTGAGCATTCTGCATCCGTCTATGCAATTTTTGAAAAATTCGGCGGGTAATTTTTCTTAATTTATGCAAAAAACTGCTAAAAATCTGCTGGCGCCAGTGAAAATAATCCGAGAAAGTTTCAGACAGGGATCTGCTTTCATTAAAAACTGAACTACAAAGAGATCTGTATCTCTGGCCGATCCCTCCATTTAGTTTGCGAAAATGAAAGGAAATAATTGCCAATTTTTACTAATGAACAAAAATTTAGATAACTAATTAAGATATAGATCTGAAATTGAGGATGGGAAGTGCTGTCATCTGCCGGCTATTTTAGCGTAGTGTCTTCGTTATGTTCTAATTATAAGAAAAATTTAATTATTTTTTAATGATCGCGTTAATATAGGTGAAGGTGGTTTTCTTGAACAAATTATTCGTTATATTTGCGGGTATGGGGAGGGAGGGGGTTAACGCCTTGCACTGAGATTGTTATTATCTCGGGCCCGGGCAACACCGGGCGTGTAGCTAGTTCTTGAATAAAATAGCATTATTTCTATTTATCAGTAGGGGGCACTAACGTCAAAAGATCAAACGCGACAAATAGCGGTTTAAAATTAACGCAAATATTCCCAGGTTATTGCGGATAAAATTATCTTATTATGCAAATTAGTTACAACATTTAACTTGCATTTGATAATTAACGAAAGTCATTAAACATTATTTAAAGTGAATGAATATATTAAAATTTCAGTAAATTAACTAAATAGCGTTTGGATGTAAATATTAACATCGTCATTATTAATTTGTCGCTACTTTTACTTTATAACAACGTTTATCATAATTTCTTGTGGCGCAGTCTAATTGATATAGATAAGAAAATAATTAATTTCAACTAAAAGGAAAGATCGATGCATATATAGAGAGCTGATTATAAACTTTATAATTTAAAGCATTCTTTTTAGCCAGAAAAACACAGAAAAATAGGAAAGATATGTAAACCCGTTTCGAATTTCATCTCCATAAAATAATTCGTGTTTATTGTTTTAATACATATTGAAATTAATTTAATATTATTCGATATATACAATAAGCATTTTTTTTTATCTGTCTGTGATGGAACAGTGGCACAGCAGAAAATCAATTGACATCGTTAAATTTATATATTTTCTTTTTTTCTTATTTAAGGACATAGTTTCAGTGATATTTTAAGGCGAATAATACTATTAAAATTTAGTGGTGAGAATCGTCCAACTGCTGTGCTAATGTTCCATCACTGATCTGTCAAACAATCAAACATTTTCACATACAGGAAAGATTAAGCTCTTAAAAACACACACCAATTATTTTAGATAAATAATTAAATATATTTTAGTATGAGATATTCAAGCAAATGTCATTTTATTTTAAATACGAAATGAAATAAAAATGATTACTGAAGTTGCTTTGTTAATATCATGACAGATTGACAGATGGAATTTGAGCATTGTTTTTGTACTTTTATACCGAATAGATTGTTTTGTACATATGTAAAAGTTTGCTATTAATCACACACACACACACACACATATATATATATATATATATATATATATATATATATATATATATATATATATATATATATATATATATATATATATATATATATATATATATATATATATATATATATACTACTTATACATTTTACCAATTTTTTTTCAGACATTATTTATAAAGAAGCATGGTTAAATTTTTCCAGTAAAAACGTCCTTCATTTAAAGAAATTAAAAACAGTCTCCAATAAAAATTTCCACCTCCTAACAAAAGCGCTTTCACCCCCCGCCAGGGCATCATCAGTTGTGATCTCTAACCAACTTCCTCTCCATTATATACATGACTGCTGAAGAGCTCCCCCTATCGGCTTTCAATATTCTCTTTCTCTAATCTTTTGTAAACGTTTCTTTGCATTTTAACTTGCTGTTTTCTTGTAACATTAGCTAAAATTTTAAAACGAAGATATAGGAAAGCTACGTTTTTCTCTCGGTACAGGCCGGAAGGACTTATCAATTAGATGACGAAGTGTTTTTTTTAATTATTTATTATTATTATAAAACATATGTTTGACTTTTATTTTCAATTTGGCAAAAATAAGTTCATCAAATGCAAATTTTAAAATAATAAAATTAGAATTATTTTGGTGACTTCGACCGGAAAGTAAGCAAAAAATTATTTTTTCTGCTTCACTATTTTATCGACACTCCTCTCATCAGAGAGATTTTGCAGCATTCAACTATCTTGACGTGTGAAGCATTTGGAAATCAGCATTGTCCGAACATACCGGTTAGTTCAGTCTTTATAGTTTTTATTTTTTCCTCCAAATATATGTAATTTTTATAAGTTACATTAGAAAATGTACTTTATATTATCTTTTTAATTTATCTACAACTCTAAACTATGTAACTAATAATACAACACTTGTTATTATTTTTTAACAATTATTTCATCATAAAAACTTTTATGCTTTTTGTAAATAAATGGTGAGAAAGGTGGTGGAAAGTCTTTTTACTGACGACTAGAATTTTTTGCTTTATTATTATACTTGTAAAATCCTGTTCATGGCTCTAACTTGAGATTCAATGTTTAATACTGTTATGTGTAATACTGTTATTCTAGTGGATTGTATTTTATTTGTATTATGGAATATCTTGTATTTGTGATAGTGTTGAACCTGTTACAGGGTGATTCGGAGCTCCTGAGCAAAATTTAAAAATGTGATCGAACTCGCCTAGATAATCACAAAACGCCATACAATAAACGTCATAACTAAAGCAATGAAGTGTTTTAGAGCGCTTTGTTATTGGGGAGATAAGCATGTTTTATACGCAAAATCTAACAAATGATTGGAAATTTTAATCATGCGGAATAGTGTTACTAACCAGAATCCTGATACGGATATAAATTAGAAGAATAAATAATGAAATTAAGAAGCTTTAATAGACAAACAATTGAGTTCAAAAGATTGTTTGTAAGTGTGTGCGTGGGGCTTAAACTGCACTAAAATGTGCTTCAGAAAAGTTGAGGATGAATCATAACTCATCGGTAAAATTTTAAGGAATGATCAAACTCATCTAAACAAGTTTTTTTCACCACACAATGCATGGCCTTATCACCAGCCGCGAACTATTAGATGACGGTTGATAAATACACAAAACTCTGTTTTTTCACACACATCGTAATTTCTAGTTTATTAAATCCATACTCCCCTCTTAAAAGATGTCTAAAGATGGAATATCAACAAAAATGGCAGGAAAAATGGGACAATGGTGAAACTGGACGGTACACATACCAACTCTTACCGTCGGTCTAGGAGAATCTTCGCGAAAAATCATGGCCCCTTTCCTTCGAACCTATTTCTTTTTGACAAATCTCCTTCTTCATTATGTGTATGTCGACATCGTTGAACATCATTTTTTATTAACTAAACTGCACTTTTATGTTAACATATCATACTAGAAAGCCTATATAAATTACATTATCCAATTTGTTCCAAAACCTTATAACACGAACCAATACCCATCATAATACAATAGACTGTGTTAAACTGATTGAAAATAACCAGTTATTATTCCAAAATGCTGCTCCTATAGAATCTTAGTACACTTTGGTGAGTCTCTGTTCTTTAATTTAGACCTATATTGTAACTAATTTGATATTTTCATTTTGTTTATGTTTTGTATTTGTTTTTTTTGTATAAATGTTTTAAAGATGGGTCGACTACATTCGACGGTTTGGCCGGGCCCTGCCTCTTGGTTAGGGTCCTTGGATAGTGGATATTCCCACTGAGCGGGGCTTGTAGAGCCTTAACCAAATGGTAGGACACCACTCTCAGCTTAACCTGATCCTTAACCGGATTGCAAAACATATGGCTTATTTTAATAATCACGAAAAGCCGGACATGTATTTTATGCATGGTGCTGTGGTTTTGAGTGGTCTACAAGTCCTATTTGTGTAGTAAACGGGGTTCTCTCTACAATCAGAAGGAGTCCTGTACCCTAAAAGATTAAAACAACAGATTTCATCAATATACCAAGTTTTAATTTCTTTTTCATAATCCGATAATCTTAGTAGAGATAAGGAATAAGTAAGCGGCGACATGCGGACAAGACAATTTGATTGATGGAAAACATTATGGGCGAAAATCTGGGAAGAATACAACTAACCTGAATTTGGCTATAGTGAAATTATCACAACGCTAATGATTCTTTACTTGTATTTTTTACTCATATATATACTCATCCAGTCAAGTATAGGCAAGTCGTTCAAGGTGGTTTGCTGCGGTTTTGAACAAAACTTCGGATCGGAGGATATATCATCACACACTTATAAAAATACTCAAAATTATAGTAAAACTTTACATTCATTCATTTTGTGATTTGAGGGACATTTTTCATATTTTCAAATGTGACATCGTTTGTCAGGAACATTTCTTGCTATAATGAATTTGAAAACTGATGAAATGCAAATGGTGCCCATATACAAAAATATTTTTGATTTATTCTTCCTTTTATAGAATGATGTCGTTTTCATTCGTTAAAGCATTAAACTCTCATAGGCTCTAAGAACACTCTTAAGCAACATCTATATGTCGCATGCATATGAGGTCATCATCGCGGAATCAGTGCACACATGCTGCATACAACAAAATCTATATTTAGAAAATAAATATACCATGTAATAATTCATATCTTCATTTGTTTATATCATTATTATTGATACTGAAATATCTATTATAGTGAAATGTGACTGTTTGTTTGTATTTCACAGTAACATCTTCGTGAATATTGCATATTGTGCCATGGATTTAACGTTCGTTATTCACATGGATCAGAAGACAAAAACTATCATAATTTTAAAACTTAAGTTCCCTACATAATAATTGTTTTGTAACATTTCATAAAATTTCTGTAATTGTAGCAATTATTTGACTCCATTACAGTAGAAAAAAATGGGAAGAAAAAGAAAAATTTGGGCTTTCTGTTGCGATTTTCTCTTTAAAACGCAAGGAGAATAAGCAGTAATACGCTACCATGCATGCGCGGTATTACTGCGTATTTTACTGTTTATTACTGTTAATTTTATGGTATAATACTGGCAGCTGGGGTGCCAGTATTATACTGTAAAATCATTTTTTTTCAGTGTAGAGTAAATGCGATATTAAAAAGAAATCAATTTCAAAATTAAACATTTTGAATAGAGAGCTTCAAAATGTTAGACGTCAGATTAATTTTCTTTTTAATTCTCTAATGACGTCATATTAAGCTGATTTCTGTATTTACACATCCTTGTATTATTGAGAAATGTTTGTAAATTTCCGTTTTATTACCAATATGACGTCATATTAATTTTTTTTTTTTCAATTGGTGAAACTTTTTATTTCATTTTAATTTTTCAGGTGGAAATCTTCAATAAAAATTAATTATTGTAGAAATAATTTTATTGTGGATTTTTAATTGTTGGCAACTGCTATAACGAAAAATGTTGAAATTTAAGTCTGTTAGATTTTTGGTTTTTTGTCTATATATATTAAAATAATACGATTTCTTCATATTTTATGATTTTGAGCTTCATAATAGGTATTTAGCTATAAGTACATAAAATTTCATGACTGCAAGTTACACAGTTTCTGAGAACCGACTCCGTGACGGACAGACAACGAAGCGGGAGTAAAAGGGTTTCGTGAGTTGAACTAATCACTAAAAATGAATTTGAATACATTCTATGCCACTATTTATCGTCTAGTATCAAAACTTATGAGTAGATATTTATTGTTTTATTTTGTTAGTATGTTTCGATTAATTTAATTTTTAATTATTTTTTTCTAAAAAAAAAATGAAGTACCGTAAACAGTATTTATACGTACATCAATATTTTCCAATTTATTTCCAGAAAATTTAATTCAATTCCTGAAAATTACAATTTAATTCCAATAATTCGGTGTGAACACCATTTTTTACAAATTTGAAGAAAATGGAAATATATTGCCTCTGATAAAACCTGGAACAATTTTAAACTATTTATTTTTCATGATCGATACTAATGATAAGAACAAATGAAGACATGAATCATTACATAACATCATTACATAATAATTACATCATTACATTTTATTTTTGCCGAATGTAGACACCGCTTTGTGTACTAGTTCGGCGATTGTGACACGAACAATAGATATTGTTTGAGGCTGTTTTCAAAGAATCTGACAGTGTAAAGCATTAGCGGATGAAAAGGACATCCTTTTTATATGAGTAATCTATATTTCAGTTCCTAAATACAAAATATGTTTGTATAATAATATATATGTTTGTAATTGCGTAATCTGTATTCTCTCAGTTTTGAAATTCCTCAGAGGAAGAAATGTTTCGAACAAACAATGTAACCTTTGCAAATAACTTCACTCAAATCCCACACTGAAAGGATACAAAATTTCACTAAAATTTAGAGTTTTTTTTTTTTTTTTTTTTTTTTTTTTTTTTTTTTTTTTTTGACGTAGGCATCGATCGGAAATTTGTACTTGCGATACTGACTGGACAAGTTAATTTGAGAGTTCGACAAAAAATATACATATTAGCTTTGTAATATATTCAGATTCGCGAAATTAGTTGATTGCGTCCCATGTTGTCGTTCAAAATGCTCCCCATTAATCAAATTGTATTGCCTGTAAAAAGTTGTTTACTTACAAAGCCAAGATAATGTATATAAGTGAAATGTAATTTTCTTTTATTCAAATAACTTACTTTCCCAACGTAATTCCTTATTTATTATTAGATATTTCGTAATATTAATACTATAAAAAATGTTGTAATGCAAAATAAAACTACATTTCTATTTTTCCCTCAAAACCGAAAGAACGTATAAAATTCAAATGCAAAACATGTGGCTTGCTACACAGCTAGTATTAAAAAAAAAAAAAATGTGTGTGAAAGAGATACGCTGGCCTGGTCCTATGCTCCACTTTTAATGTCCGTAATACCGTAGAATTTTACATAATTAAAAATAATTAACGTAAAAAAACTAAATAAAAACATATCCGATCGCTATAAAAGTTGTTATTTTTGTTATTTGTTAACAAAAAATAAGGTTTAGAGGAGGAATTTTAAATATTTGAAATATAACATACTGTTTCCATACCTGCAATATGTAAATGAGATTTTTTTCAGTCACATTTTTAAACATCTTAAAACGAACCATGTTTTTGTATAATTTATGCTTTGAACAAATTTTGAGGCAATCAGAAATTTAAAAACATGCAAAGTCTTTAAACGAGCTATCCTTATGCCATTTAATAGGTGAAATTCAATCATTCATTACAAATGATATTTAATGGTAGTATAAAGACTGATTGCTAAATGAATTTTGAAATGGACATATAGATATGTGATTCTGTTTGTCCATTGTAATTGATACTTATTTAAAAATATTTGAATGCATCTAATATAACAATTTGGAATTGATAATTTTATAAAATACTAGCGGCCCTCCCTCGCTTTGCTTCGGGTTAACCTTGAAAACCTTCATCTCTTTGTGTTTTCTGTAGACCTTTTTAATGTGTACAATAATTAGTACATTATTTTGATAAATCTTGTAGGGTTCAGCCTGCGTTTTCAATGTATAAGCGGAAAAAATGAAATTATTTACGACATCACATTAAAAACCTCAAAAATAACAGTATTTATCCACTATTTAATGGATGTTATTATACATATAAACCTTCCTCTTGAATCACTCTATCTATTAAAAAACACCGCATCAAAATCCGTTGCGTAGTTTTAAAGATTTAAGCGTACATAGGGATATAGGGACAGAAAAAGCGACTTAAACCTAAAAAATAACAGTATTTCTCCACTATTTAATGGATGTTATTATACATATAAACCTTCCTCTTGAATCACTCTATCTATTAAAAAAAAACCGCATCAAAATCCGTTGCGTAGTTTTAAAGATTTAAGCGTACATAGGGATATAGGGACAGAAAAAGCGTCTTTGTTTTATACTATGTTAAGATTATATTTCTGTTCTCATACATTATACAATAATTGTTAATACAGCAAATATTGTTGTCAGGAAACTCTCAAACATTTTCTATGTTTTTGAAAATTTTTTAAAGAATAAAATACTTATATCTGTTCCAAAATGTAAATTCTCACATAATTCTAACATATAATTTTGTCTCAACGACACAATCTTTATAATTTGTAAAAAATGATAAATGACGTTTTAGTAAGATATATCGAACACAAAATCTACAACTTTTTAAAATGTTGCTCTTTTTTTAAAACCAAAAACCGATTAACTGTCAGAATTTTGAAACAAGTAATTTAGGTACATGCAAATGAAATTATGTGTAATTTCTGTAGATTTAAAAATATTTTTAAGTGTAAATCTGATAAAAAACACCTCTATTATGAAACATGTTTGTGTCTGTTTTGAAGAAAATTTAAAATTTAAATTTGATCCAAAAAATGGATTTTGAAAATTATAAATTATTATTTGTTATTCTAAAAAAGTTATTCATTATTGTTATCATGTTATTATTCATTGTGTAAGAATAATATGATATTCTATTTTGTTATTTATTTTTTATAAGTGGAAATGGATACGGTTTTTAAAATAAATAATAAAGCAAAACAGGTTTGCGTTTTCTGTTTTTTATAAACAAGATTAAGATTTTGAATAATTATATTCTCTATTTTCTTTACAAATTTTTAAAACTGTTCAATTGAAATCGTTAACATTTTCAGAAAAAATGCACTTTTTAATTTAATTTGGGTATTCAATAGGAAATATTTCAAACCATGTTGAACATAGCGATTTTATTTTAATAATATTTGTAAGACCATTCTTTATAATTTTTTTCGTTAAATATAAGATTATTTATAATGCTATTGTACTTACAATCTAAGTTATTTAACACTAAAGCCTTTATTCAGTAGTTTTTAGTGGAAGCAGTAACAGTAAATTTTATGTTGATTTTTTTAGATATCGACTTAGTTCAACACTTCGTTTGTACAAAAATTTTCAAAACGATAATGTCCGAAATACCGAACCAATTATAATCAATTTGTGATAATGTATTATTCTTTAAAGTATTTTGTTTGAATTCGTCAATGAAATGTGTAGATTTTATAGATGGTTTACAGAGACAGACAAAATAATTCTATTGGATTACGCTCTATGGAGAAATATCGTTCGCGGTACATTTTAATAATTTTTAATATAAAAGATTTATTTCATAGTTTTTAAAACAAAATATCATACTTGAATTTGTTAATCAAGAATATTCATTTATTTCTACGAAAATAACGACATTTACAAAATTCGATTAAAATTACGGTCAATTGGGCTATATTTTCAGATCATTAGAAATACAAGTTAGAAGTATTTGGATACAAGAAATCTTTCAGGAATTGTTTACTTTGGTAAGTGAGAAATAATAAAATACATTAGTTTCTACTTATTAAATGGTTTGGGTTTGAACGTCGTTTGATAGTAAGAAATATAATTTTCTTAGCATCAATGAATTGCATAGCCTTGTGTCATCACGATGATGTGCAAAAAACTCGACAGACTAATCAGCTAGTTAGCCTATTGAATAATTAAAAGCGCATTAAACGCGCTCTAAAAAAATACATTTTTGTTAGCTACATTTTTTTTTTTTTAAAGGTAAAATGTTGGGAAAAAATTGCTAAAGCGAAAAACTTGTGAAAATTATGTCACTTTGCCTAAACGTAATAAAAATGCAATAAAAGCATTATGAAAAAACTGGATAATCATAGTAAGTATGTGACGGCCTTTTCACCAGTGGACTATTTTATGATCATCATTTATAAATACAAATCCAAGTGTTCTGCTGAGAACTGCTTCAGTTTCACATGTAAAAACAATACATTAAATAATTATTTATTAATATCGAAATATTTTAATTTTGCTCAATTTTTTTAATATTCCGACAGCAAAACAATCAAATTCAATAGTAAAAGGAATGTTTCAAATAATATTAAAAATGAAAATTTGATTGTAAGAAATTTATGTTTTTAACAATAACGTCAAAAACTTTCCTTTATATACTGTTATATAAATATCATTATGAAATCTTGCTCTATGTATCATTAAAAAGTACATCAACGTTGGGTGACATAGGCACAATTAGGTTGTGCATGATTTAATTTTTACTAGTAAATTATTTTCGCCATAATAATTTATTTATTTTTAAATTTTCTTCCATTTTCAAAATTCATGTATAAAAATTTATAATTGAAAAAAAAAAAAATTCAAACATTATTTATCAGATTTTTTACTCTTGGAAATAGTGAATCTAAAACGACACTTTGAAAAATAGGAATTAATTTCCTATTCGGAAAACGGAATGTTTTATTTTAAACATAATAACGCCAAAATAGTCAAATTAAAAAATATATATGTATTGGACACCGTGTACTCAAATCTAGTAAATTTTTAAAACTAATATTTTATCGTTCTATATATCTCAATATAGTTCAATAAATTCGTTTCGCAGGCTCAGATTCATCCATGAACGTGACATATTTTATTCGCTTTGTTTGGTGTTTTTCCACAACCTACTTATTTTAAATTAAAGTACTCAGTGGTTTTTCAATTAAAAAACATATATGATAAAAGAATTATTAAGAAATTATTGGTCGTCAGTTGAGATTTCCATTTATTGCTTTCGTGTCAAAACATTCAAGTAGAGGTAGAGTGTACATATTGTAACAAAATCTTTTTTCCGCATATTAAATAGAATATTTAGATTAACTTTCAAGTTGCGTCTAGCCACTGCTATTAAAAGAATAAATATTATTAAATTAAAAGGGTGACATAGTTATAAATTTCAGCTGTCTCATTCTTTTAGCTTTTAAAACTGGAAAAGTCTTTTTACATGCGTCACATTTATTATTATAAAAATAAATTTTTCGTAACATTCAAAATTATAGATAAACTTTGTCGATAACAGCATTTTTGTTACTTACAAATACACCCGTGCGGTTATGAATATATTTCTAAAAAAATAAATGCCTAAACATGCTTTGCATTAAGAGTTTTCCAATTAATTATATTCATTTGCTTTACGAATTCTCAAAGCCTGAGTTATAATAAGAATAACCTAGTATATAATTTAGCAAGCTGGGAAAATTGTTTTAGTTTCACTGTTTTATTAAACAAAATCACGTACTCAAGCAAACCTTATCTTAATTTAGTTGTGCGTAGTTCTATCTGCTAAAAGATTATTTACTTTTTGTTCTAATACATATCACGAATTAAAAAAAAATGTATGAATATGAAAAATAAATTAAACTAACATAATTTGAAGGGTAATGTAAATGCATTAAAACAACTGTAGATTTATATTTTAGATTTCGTTAATTTTATATTCAAATATCATAACTAATTTCCAACATTGAATTTGAATTTTTTATTTTGCTCAAAATCTTAAATCCCTATTACAAATTTCTAAAATATATATGTATAAACTAAAAAAATAGTAATATTATACCATAATTTTGTATTGCATTTAATGTTCACTTTTCGTCAGAATGCAATGTCTAACATCGGAAATTATATATGAATTTACTACCATACGTCAAATATAAAATCCAATAAGTCTTGCACGAGCAAGGAACATAAATTCGATAACTAGGTGACAAAATTTCAGAAAAACATGGTGCAAAAGAAAAATTAATGATTTTGAAAATAAAAGTTTTTGACGTATGATGCAAATGTCGGCTTGTGGAAAAATCTTAAGAGTGAATATCAGTTTTCTATATCCCATTAGCATGATATTCCAATTTATATTAAAAATGTTACGCTTTACCAAAATTTAGCAAGAATGAAAAATAATACTCTAGGCAGAGGTAATGAAACACTTTCCAACATTTCCACAATACTAAAAAAAAAAAAAAAAAAAAAAAAAAAAAAACCTTTATTGATTAAAAGGTAATATATAGCATCTAAGTAAACAATCTGGAAAACGTATAAAACACATTTGAAAACCCAATTTCAGCAATTACTATCTGTAGACGGTACATAGCCAATAAAAAGAAATCTGCCCACTTAAACTCAAGGCATTGAGCTCACAGGCTATTCACACTAATTGTATATTATACTCTTATTTCAAAGAATTTGAAATAAGCCCCTCGAAAAATGAAGAAATAGACAATATATTAAGGGGGTCATACCCCGTTCCCGCTTATAATTAACCAATGAACACCCAAAACTAATCAGGGAAGCGCTTTAATACAATGAACATATATACAAAATTTGAAGCAAATCGGATAATTCTGAATAAAAAACCCGTTTATCTAAATTAAGGGGGATTAGCCCCCCCGTATCCCTTTTATATTTAACCAATGAACCCCCAAATCTAATCAGGAAAGCACCTTATCAAAATGAACCTATTAACAAAATTTGAAGCAAAACAGTTATCGCGTTACGTACATAAGTACATACAAAACCGGCGGGTACGTAAGCTCTCAAGCTTTGATAGCCTGTGAGCTAAAAAATTAGTCGAATTATTTTGAGCAGCATTTCATATAATCTATAGAATATATACACAACAAAACTAGGCAAAAAATTAGTTTTATTTAAAAAGCGTAGTACAATTTTAAAAACACTTCCAGCAATTGTTGTTAATAGACATTCAATTAGTCGAATTACTTTGTGTGTCCCTGTAAATGTATGTCATGCACACCGTATTCTATAGTAAGCCTCTTATAGAGCACCTCAGTGACATTTATCAATTTCAATATGTTTGAAATAGTACAACATCTTTGAAACATACCGCAAAAGATTTTTCCCCACAGATCGTAATGTAACAAAATTCTTTTGAGTGCCTCTATGAATGAACTATAAATGCTGCACACTTCATTTTTTACACCGAACATGCCATAGTAGGACGCATTAGCATATATCAATTGCTTGGCAATCAGACTATATTTAGGCAAGATAGAGCACGGAGAGTCAGACAGGTAGACATATTACAGAGAGACAGACATACGGCAAACAGACAGTCAGACATACAAACCGTATTCATAACCACTTTTCAACTATGTTGGAAACTATTTAAAATTATAACCCATATAATATGAATTATTTCGTAGTTTTTAATATTCGTAATTACTCATTCTATGAATGTCTTGGTATTTGTTCTTTTTTTTAACTCTCTCTGAGCATTAAGCTTTGCTTGCAAATTTTCGATATCCTTTTTCGAATATTAATATTTTCTTAAATCAAAATGTTAATTTGTCAATTTATTTTTAAAATAAAGGAATGTAAAAAAAAAAAAAAAAAAAAAAAAAAAAAAAATAAGTGTAAGCACATATTTGATTTTTAGAGAATTTGCATATTTAGAAAAACATAATAATTGTCGCAAATATATAAAATTTATTAAAACATTTAATCGATGTTTTATGAATTAAAACATTAAAATAATTGCAATGAAGAATTTTATAGAAATTATTTCGATTTGTAACTCAAATTTATCGTTAAACGTTACATTAAACAAAATGTGACGTTCATCGGTAAGCAAAGTTTTAAATTAAATATTAAGACATATCTACTCCTTTATACGTATACTGGTAAATATGTATTAATTTAAAATTTATTACAATAAATGTCCTATTAGAGACAAAGTTCTATTATTTACGGGCATTTCTGTCATTTCCTAAAACGGTTCACTTTTGGACCACTGAGAAAAACCATTTTAACGGGTTTCTTCGGCCCGTTGCGTAAGAAATTCGACATGACACCAGGCTAAAATAAAACTACAAGTTTATTTAAAACTAATGAGGACTGCAATAGAACGGGCAGAAATCTAAATAAATACAGACTTAAAAGACCTAAAAGACTTCTCATGACCTAAATAAAAGTTTACTACATCTTGAAATTCAACTTACACCGTGAAAAAATATTACTCACAAGCGTATCCAAAGCCGACATCCATGTCCAAAAACCCCTATCTCTGAATAAAAAAAACTGCAATCAATATCACTTTAAATATATATTAAATGCTACTAATTAAATGGAATCCCGTGAATCCCAAAATGTACTTTATTCAAATACATTTGATAACACCCTACCAAATTATCGCTGATAAACTGCGGGAAACTAATTCGCTTTTCTTAAGCCACGTCAATCTTTGAAACAAAATTAGACGAATTTTTCCCTTCAAATGCTGGAAAGCTGCTTAACTAAACCACTTCGAGGAGACTCGGATGATCCGTCAGTTCAAACATTCGCACTTTCCCAACCGACCACAATAAGCTAATTTGCATATAACCGTACGAAAATAACCGTGAAGCCCAGATTAAGGGAGTGGCTTTCACGTACAATATACTAAGTGTGGGACCACATGATCAAAATATAGATTCACGATTCACTTTATAAGATTAGTTGGATACTCCACAACCCTCCCAGGAATCTGAAAAGAAAAAAGCGCGAAGCATATGCATGGCCAATATCTTTGAGTTTTAGACACTAATTTTGAATCAAAGCATAAATGGAAGAAATGATGGTTCGTAATCACGTTAATTTTTTTTTCAAAAATTCAATGCTTTTATTATATCTAAATCCATTAAAAATTGTGGTCAACACTTCCCTACCACATCGAAAATTATCTTTCCTACCACCAACTCTAAAACTTCCATAAATGTCATCCATTAGACGTTTCAAATTTCTCCACTCTACTGAGACATTCAGAGGAAAAAACACTCATTCAACATGTGCCAGACTGCAAACTCCTAACCTATACTAAGCGCTAAACCATTTCCAATACAGATTCTCTAAGTGAAAGACAGCAGCGATATTTTTCTCATGCTAAAACATCCAATTTCCAAAATCAACAAACGGAAAAATTTCTTTCCGATAAACACTCAAATTCTAAATTCACCATGCGCAAAATTTTCATGAAAAAATCGTAAACTGCCAAAACATATTACTACTAACACTGAAGACCTGAAATAACTATATTTTAAAGCTTAATTCATGAGCTAGCTAAAAAACTCGAGATTCCGTAAACTAACTAAAAATTTTATAGACTACAAGAACTGCACTGCTGAATACTGATCGAATAATATTATACAAACAGCTTTATTACTGATTCATTTCACATGTAGAAAGAGGAAAATATAAATAAAAAAATAAGAATAGAATATACCATTATATAGAATTTTTCTTCTGTTTTTTCTAATATAAATAATATATGATACCAGTCAACATAATAATGTGCAGTTATCCCTACAAAAAATCTCTTTGCACATAAATACACTTTTCACAAGTAACTTTACTATAAAACATCTTAACATACAAGCGAAATATTTTAACCTGAGAAAAATGTTCCCAGACTAACGATACCGAAAACATAACAAGAAATCACGAAAAGAAAGTTAGATTAATCAGAGTTTGCGTGTCAAAGGCAACTTGACGGCAAAACACGTGTTCGCCTAGTCGCGACGCTTGCCGAATGCTCCCCTCCAATATCGAAAGTCTCCTCATGTGGGCGTGAAGCTGGATGCCACATCTTTTAGGCAGCACTGTCAGAGACTGATAAAGGGAGGTGGTGCTTTCTAAATTTATCCTGCATAATTTTCGTTGCTATAATATAACTATCAGTCTTAGTATAAAACTGATGGTTTCGTTTCCATTCGTGTACCATCATATACTCTCCTTAGATTAGGATTCGATATCATTGACAAAGTATTATCAAACATCTTCAACTTTAAAACCGCTGTTTTATTGAACGAAGTATGAGGAAGTTTGGACGCCTGCTTAGAATAAAATTAGTCTTTTGATTTTTAAACATCTCATATTTAGAAATAATAGAGTAACTTGCCTGATCAATCAAATTTCTCTTTCTAAAGTGTTTATATATATATTTTTTTGTCGACAGTTTTGTCCAGAACCACGAGTTTTCATATTATAACTACTTTGCACACTAATCACATTCAAATATGCTTTTAGTGGTGTCAATGATTGACTTCAATTACAAGCATAAAAACTTCTATTAAGATGGAAAATGTCTTTATGACATAAATAAAAAGAAAAACCAGAAGCAGACTCATCCGACCAGGGTGAGGATAGTCGCTAGACATCTGATAGCCCTCACTGTCTTCTATAAACTTAAAAATGATTGGATTATCTAAATTTATTTTCGCTCTTTTCCTGTACACATCTATATCTAAATTAATGTTAACCACTTCCAACACCCTTGAACAGACAAACGAATTTTGGACCAAATTTTGTCAATATCTTTTGGCACCGAAAACTAAGCTAGTGCGTCTCGAACAACACAAAAGCACCCACGCTTAACAACAACTACATCCTTCGTATATTATACGTACCACTTTTGCGCCTTAATAATATGATACTGAGCTTTCTTCGCCAGCTTATGAACATCCTGACAAATGAACCCATCTACCGAATCTACAACCATAATTGACCTCTGAAATGGGGTGATGATTTTCCTTCCGAGATACAAATCGTCAGCTGTCGACTCACACACAGCTGTACGTAAAGATGCAATATGCTGAAGAAAATGGTCCCACTTCGCATGACGCGAGAGCCAATATAGGGATATATTCGAATTAATGTTGTATTTACTCTTTCAGGCATATTAGTCTGAGGACGATAAGATACCATAAAAACATGTTGAATTCCCAGCTTAATACAAGCGTCTTAAAAATATCATAAAACAAGGGTCATTATTACTTTTTTTGTGTAGCACTGTATTTCAACACGAAATGATAAAAAAGGTGTCGGCGCCTGCCTTTGCAGAAGCCTTTTTTTTAGGCGGAAAAGTTCTACCCATTTTATTAAATTTTCTACGATTACCAATACATATGTAAATCTATCGGGATTAGAAACGGGTACGGACTTCATACAAACAGCCCAACACCCGCTATGGGGTATGTTACATAAATAATCATTAATTTACCTGCTGGACATACATTTTCGTTTTTAAAACTTTGGCATGTATTGTTGCTGAAGACAATATCGTGCCTCACTTCCCTTCTGTTGGAGAATTAGTATAAGTCGCAAACTCGGGCATAAATTTTACAAATCCCTATGTATCCGGCTAGATGGCTATCACGGAAATATTTAAGAATGCGCTTACGAAGACTAGTAATAATAACTCATCTCGTGCATTAACTGTTTTAGAATAATACAAAAGACCATCTATCAATTTGAACGACTGGGGTCATTTTTGAGACCTGCTAAATGTATGCTCTGCGCCCTCTAGATAATAATACAAACCACTAAACTAACACCATATCATCCCTCTGCTTTTGAATCAACTGCTCTCCTAATCTTCACACCAACGATGACAAAACACAAACTTTAATCACTTAAACTACTAAATCTCTGAACCTTCCTGTGTGTTACGAAACAGCACATCACCTACTACGATTTCGTTTCCAGCTCTATGTTCAAAATCTGCATTATATTCCGCAACTTTAAATTCCACCTCACCATACAAGAAGATAAATATTTCCCAATCCATAACTTTGTCAAAGCGGAGTGATAAGTAAAGTTGCAAAAAACCGGATTATTCCCAGGTTTATTTCCAATAGACCCGGTTTATTCCCAGGTTTATTGCCAAAAGACCTGGTTTATTTCCAAAAACCCAAGTTTATTTCCCAAAAACCCGGTTTATTCCCAGGTTTAAACATGGTTTTTTCTAGCCTTTCCAACTCTAGTGATAAGTGAACACATTCACCGGTACCTTGTTCAAAAAACAACGAAATTCCTGCAAAGCCTAAATAACAGCCAGACATTCCATGTCAGTAAAATAATACTTTCTTTCAGCCGCATTCCAAATCCTCGATGCAAACGTTAATTGTCCACCTTTCTAAGCCAAGGTAACTTAAGTTAATAAAGGCTTAAGGATCGCATTCGTGACATTCTTAAATATAGTTGGAACTCCAGATAAACCAAAACTCATCCTCTTAAAAGCAGAACACCCGTTACGAGTATTAAATGCAGTTTTCGCAATATCTTCCACCTTCATCGATATTTGAAATTAACCTAAGGTGCAATCCACATAGTCCTCTTTAGAATGTTATAAATATCTTGCAAATTATAAATTAATGATAAATATTATTGAGACAAATTGTTGAAATTTAGTTTACACGGGAAGGTAAATTATCGTTAAAATAAGATTTTATTTGAATTAATACTACGAATGACGATTATTAATATTAATTTTATCAGACTGCATGCTTCCAGAAAGCAAAATATCATATGAATTAAAAAGGGAATATTCTTAAGGTACGCTTTGCGACTCAAACGCAATTTGCCATCAATCTCTAGCATTCGACACATAAATGTATGTGGGAAACTATTTAAAGTGAAATATACAATTGTTTATGAATGAAAATTATATATATAAAAAAGAAATAGTTAATTCATGTATTGTGTGCTAGCGAAATGGAAATATTTTTGTTCTGTCGTTTCTAGTATATAGTATTTTGAAAATAAAACTTTAATTAATATATTTTAATAATATTTTATATCACACTAGCAAGCTACGCCCGCTACGCTGGTCAATTTCTTTTAACGAACCTTTAATCAAACAAAATATTGACATTTCATAAATAACTTTAATATTTTAACAGAATAATAAGGCTACTATAATTTGTGACTCGTGCTATAGCCAATATACACGTCAGGACACGTCGCCCTTATCATTATCTTTTTACGCATGAAGGTTTCGCTATGGTACTCCATTGGAAAATTTGGTAATTTTTGAAATTCAATATTTGAAAAACGGCATAATCATTAGATTTGAAATTTATATCAAGAAAAATACATTTTTTTACATTTCAAACACAGTTTGTCTAACAATTTTCTGACAATAACTTTTTGAGCTATCATTGTTTTCAGTAACTTCAAATGTTTCATTTTACGAGATTAATCTGGTGCAACAATTAGCGAAAAACCCAGTCGTCAGCAACGCATAGTTTTTTATTAAAGAGGCTGTTGGAGCAGGGATTGTCACCACCAATTTGCCACCATCACTTTTGAAATCGGTTCCGTGGTTCCAGAGATTCCATAGAAATTGTAATTTAGAATGACTTCAGAACGCTTTTCGCTCATTTCACCCATTTAAATTTCGATTTTTTTTAAATTTATTCTTAGAGAGCATTTACATCTTATAAGTAACTACAATGCTAAATTTCAAATTTCTTGCCCCTTCAGTATAAAAAAGTCGCAATTTTCGAACATTTTTCGATCCTGCACCCCATTGATGTTAGTGGAACCGACATAAAATATAGCCTATGTTGGAGTAGGGGTTGTCCCCATCAATTTGTCACCATTACTTTTGAAATCGGTTCTGTAGTTCCAGAGATTTCATAGAAATTGTAATTTAGACTGTTTAGACTGTAATTTAGACTGTAATTTAGAACGCTTTTCGCTCATTTCACCCTTTTAAATTTAAATTTCTTTTTTATTTTGTTCTTAGAGAGCATTTACATCTTATAAGTAACTACAATGACAAATTTCAAATTTCTAGCTCCTTCAGTATAAAAAATAAAATCAAAACTGCCCAGTTAAACTGAGGGCATTGAGTTCACAGGCTATTCACACTAATTGTATATTATACTCTTATTTCAAAGAATTTGAAATAAGCGCATCGAAAGATAAAGGAATAAACAATATATTAAGGGGGGGGTCATCCCCCAGTTACCCCTCCCATAGTTAACTAATGAACCCCTTAAACTAATCAGGTAAATCTCTAATTACAATGAATATATATACAAAATTTGAAGAAAAACGGATAATTCTGCATGAAAAACCCATTTATATAAATTAAGGCGGGATTAGCCCCATCCGTTCCCATCCTTTACACTTAACCAATGAATCCCGAAAACTAATCAGGGAAGCGTCTTAACCCAATGAACCTATAAACAATTTTGAAGCAAATAGAATAATTCTGAATGAAAAACCCATTTATATAAATTAAGGGGGATTATCCCCTCGTTCCCCCCCCCCTTTATACTTAACCAATCAATCCCGAAAACTAATCAGGGATGCGCCTTAACACAATGAACCTATGAACAAAATTTGAAGGAAAACGGAATAATTCTGCATGAAAAACCCATTTATATAAAATATTTGGGGGATTATCCCCCCGTTCCCCCCCTTTATACTTAACGAATCAATCCCGAAAACTAATTAGGGAAGCGTCTAAACACAGTGAACCTTTAACCAACATTTGAAGGAAATGGGATAATTCTGCATGAAAAACCCATTTATATAAATTAAGGGGGGAATACCCCTCCCGTTCCCCCCGTTTATACTTAACCAATCAATCCCGAAAAACTAATCAGGGAAGCGCCTTAACACAGTGAACCTATAAACAAAATTTGAAGGAAAACGGCATAATTCTGCTTGAAAAACCCATTTATATAAATTAAGGAGGGATTAGCCCCCCGTTCCCCCCTTTATACTTAATCAATCAATACCGAAAACTAATCAGGGAAGCGTCTTAACCCAATGAACCTATAAACAAATTTTGAAGCAAATAGAATAATTCTGCATGAAAAACCCATTTATATAAACTAAGGGGGGGATTATACCCCCGTTCACCCCCTTTATACTTAATCAATCAATCCCGAAAACTAATCAGGGAAGCGCCTTAACACAGTGAACTTATAAAAAAAATCTGAAGGAAAACGGAATAATTCTTTATGAAAAACCCATTTATATAAAATAAGGGGATATATGCCCCCCGTTCCCTCCTTTATACTTAACCAATCAATCCCGAAAACTAATTAGGGAAGCGTCTTAACACAGTGAACCTCTAACCAAAATTTGAAGGAAATGGGATAATTCTGCATGAAAATCCCATTTATATAAATTAAGGGGGGGGGTAATCCCCCCGTTCCCCCCCTTTATACTTAACCAATCATTCCCGAAAACTAATCAGGGAAGCGCCTTAACACAGTGAACCTATAAACAAAATTTGAAGGAAAACGGAATAATTCTGCATGAAAAACCCATTTATATAAAATATTTGGGGGATTATCCCCCCGTTCCCCCCCTTTATACTTAACCAATCAATCCCGAAAAACTAATCAGGGAAGCGCCTTAACACAGTGAACCTATAAACAAAATTTGAAGGAAAACGGAATAATTCTGCTTGAAAAACACATTTATATAAATTAAGGAGGGATTAGCCCCCCGTTCCCCCCTTTATACTTAACCAATCAATCCCGAAAACTAATCAGGGAAGCGCCTTAACACAGTGAACCTATAAACAAAATTTGACGGAAAACGGAATAATTCTGCATGAAAAACCCATTTATATAAATTAAGGGGGTAATTAGCCCCCCGTTCCCCCCCTTTATACTTAACCAATCAATCCCGAAAACTAATCAGGGAAGCGCCTTAACACAGTGAACCTATAAACAAAATTTGAAGGAAAACGGATATTTCTATGAAGAGTTATCGCATTACGTACGTACATACATACATACAGAACCGGCTGGCAAGCTCCCAGGGCTTGATAGCCAGTTTGATAGCTAAAAAATCGCAATTTTAGAACGTTTTTTGATCCTGCACCCCCTGGGGTTAGTGGCACCGACATAAAATATAGCCTATGTTGGAGCAGGGTTTGTCACCATCAATTTGTCACCAACACTTTTGAAATCGGTTCGGTAGTTCCAGAGATTACCCCCTACAAACAAACAAACAAACAATCTTTACTCCTTTATAATATTAGTATAGATAATGACATATTAATAAATAAATAAAAATATTTTTGCAATTCATATGGAAGAATTGTATGCAACCCTACAGTTAAATATTTGTATGTTTTCAGTATTTTTTCTGGCAACATAATAGTAATCAAAAAAGTTCCCATAATTTATTCAATTCTTTAAAAACATCTCTTTTTCTATCCATTAGTTTTTAATCCTTTTAAAACAGGATATTTTCATACAATTTATTTTAATTTTTACACCTTTTTTAACTTTTACAAAAAGATTATTTAAAACTTAGCTCTATCCAAAGCCAAGAATATAACCAGTCATGGAGAAATATTTAACTATTGAAAATATGTTTTAACTATATTCCAGCTACGGTTTAGCAAACTAAAACCCACTTGTAATATTTTCATTAGTGTCAAATATATCTGACTTGGATTGTGCACGTTCGGTCTCCGTTTGCTGTAAACATCAACCAAAATTTATTGTCTAAACCGGACGTCTTCACTACTCGAGAGAATATTCCTCTTTTAACGACCTTAGATTTCTGATTATTCAAATTACCTTAAAGATATTTGAAGGATAAAGCACTACATTACAGCTTGTTGACATTATTTAGAACCAGATATTAAACTCATCGTTAATATTGATTTTTATGTATATTCAGTACTTTTATATTAAAACACGTTCTTGTAAAATAATTCATTTTTATAAATAATAATTTATAAATATACATGATCTCTATACATCAAAATCTCTATTTATTTCTTGTTTCTAGATTTTGTTTAGTTGACTGTTTTTGTAGTTTACTACAACTAATCATATTTTTACCTAGTTTAAATATTAGTCAATAGATGATTCATACTGTTAATAATATAACTCATAACAATAAATCAATAATTCAATATTTTTTTTATTATTCTAGGTTATCAGCCACTTGCTTGTTAAAAAATTCTCAAACTCACACGCGTAGAGAGAGAGATGTATGCTCACGCATACGCAATTACGAACAAACGCAATTAAAGTTACATTAGTTTTTATACATAACATATTCTTCTGAAAGAAAATTTAAACTATTATTTATATAAAAATTGTGATATAAACATTGGTAATATAGAAAACATAAATTAATCGGTCGTCTCAGGTATAAATTTTCTTGTCATAAATTATTACTTTAGCTGTTTAATGGAAATACGTCACAATTCTTGGTGAAAACCGTGTTAAATTTTTATTAAACATTAAATCAGTTTTTAACTGTTTTTGTGTCAAGTTTCATGTTATGTGAATGGAATATGAATGAAACAAATAATAGTTGAAAATTATAATTTTTGTTTTAATTGCTTAGATCTTAAAAATTTATATATGAAAACATTAATTTCAATAAACTAAAAACATGGGAAAAGGTAAGACTTTTTCCGTAATAAAACATTCTTCCTTTTTGATCAGAAAATTTCTGTCGTTGCATACAACAAATATTATTAGTAAAAATTAACATTATTCAAAGAATATGAGAAACGGAGTAAGTAAGATATTCTCCAAGTAAATTGTGTATTAAAAATTCCTCTACTGTCAAACGAAGCCATATTTTCTGTTGTACTTCCTTGAAACTATATTTCGCTACACATTTTGTACATGAATAATAACAATTTATGCAGGGACGATTTGAATTTATTGGCAATTATGAAGAATTTTCCAGACGAAAAATTTAGTAATTATATTCAATACCTTTATTGTAAGTATATTATAGTACATTTAACTGGTATTTTTTACAATTACCACTTTATGAAAATTTTTAGTCAATCATTAATTAATACGATTTCTTATGTTAGTACATTCTATTGTAATAACTTGGCTTAACATAAATTATAACCAATATCCAATGGTTGGAGTATCATATTTGAGATTTTTCCAATAGAGCGAAAATATGCCGGGATCAAGCCTGGGTACTTTGGTTTGCCATACCAACGCTCTCCCAACTGAGCTAACGCGACGATATCCTGGCAGGCATATTTCACTCTTATTTGTTTGACAAGGCTGCGAACTGCAGTGCTGATTTCAGTCGAGTCCTGGTCCCGGCATATTTTTGCTCTGTTGGAAAAATCTCTACTATGATACTCCAACCATTGGATATAATTTACCTAGTTAAAAATTTTCCATTTGTCTATTATTTATAATTTTCACAACAAATTTATCGAAAGTTCTTAAAAACAAAATTCTATAGTTGATTTATAATTTTTTTTTTTTTTTATAAATAGAACATTTTGTAAAACAATACCGTATTTTTAAATTGATGTTTAATATATATATATATATATATATATATATTATTATTATTATTTCCTAAAGGCTTTCTGTAGGAAACATTTCCCAAGTATGTTTAAAAATATGGAAAATGAAAGTTGAAATAAAGAGAATATTTCAAAGTAAAATTTATCATTCACGTTTCCATGACGTATCAATCGATATCAATGATTTAAAATGTTATTTTGAGTTATAGATAAGAATACGATAAAGTAAAATATTTACCATATGAACATCATTCTCGATAAAAAGAAAATGCGGTGAGAGATAAGAATGACCTTTAAAAATATTAAAATCATTTTTTTAAAACGTTTATGATAAAATATCCTATATACTATAGAGACTCGGTTATCTTAACGGCAGATAAAGGATTTTTTTTCCAAAAGCTTATGTAATAAATAGTCAAGGAGCATCAAACATACACAAATATATTTTATGCCTCAACATAATTTAAACATATTTCACATACGTATTCAAGCTTTTAAAATTATCTATATAAATAATGTATCTACTTACTATTATTTTTATATAATACATATTTAAAATAATTTCAGAATATTGGGGTTCAATGAAAACATTTGAAATTTTATATGCCCGTTGCTATGGATATCAAGCATTAACGTTTACAGTCATACATTTCACTGTACTGAAGGCAGTATAAACATTCAAAGCGCTATAGATGGTACATTTTTATTTTGTTATCTTTTTAAGTGTGTATTACAGAATCATTTATTAAAATATCTGTCAGCATTGGCAAATACTAACCATTGTGTGGTCTTATTTCAAGTAGATTCTTGTGTCAGAAAATCTTTACTTAATACAATGTTAGGTTAAGCTTGGTCGTATAATTTGATTACGCGTGTCGTTATATGGTACTACTATTAAGATTAAAACCATGAAATTGAGAACTAGAAAATATATTCTAATTTTGCGCTGAAGATGTTTGCTTGAGTTGCAAACATAATATGCGAAAACCTTTCTTTAATGTGGAAATTTTGTGTTTACAAGACACAATGCTGTGGTATGTTCTCTGCATAAATTTTCTGTCAATTTGTTTAATTAATGATTTTCAATTAAGTTCTGTAGAATATGGATTTAAGTAGTTTTCGTAGTGTGCCAATACAGGTTGAGCAGTGATGGGTTGTTTGCATTTAAAGGCCGTATTTTTGCTGATTAAAGGATATGTTTCAAAGCGCATAAGTTCAGAGATTGAGCACATTACTTGCTATCACTGGAGTTTGTAAAGTGTTATATTTTAGCATTCGTCGAATAAAAGTTCACCCAGATTGACAGAATCTGATAATTTTGAGATTTTAGTGTATTTTAGTATTTATGTGTTGGCATTTAAAGTTAGTTCTTTCTTCTCTACTAACAATCCCGGAATGTAGGGCAGTATTAAAGTTAATTGAAAAATAGTTCTTATGAATACATATTACAATTAGTTTTTGAATTACATAAGATTTAAATTCTTGTCATTTACCCTTATTCAGTTTTAGTAATCTGTTTTTTTAGGGGGGGGGGGTGTTAGATTTGAGTTTTTGTTCAGTCAAATATTAAGAGTAACAAGGGAAGTTTTATCCCAACATTTCTCTATCAAAACCAGATATTCTTAAATACATCATTTATTAAACGAAATAAACAATATGAAGTACCGTTACTTATGGTTTCACACAAAATAAACACCCAATATTTGAGTTATAATCTGGTGTATCTTAATAAATAAATTTAAAAAAAATAACAGATCTGAACTTATAAATTAAGTTCAGAATTTTTTCTTCCATTTTATACATTTTTTTTAGTCAAATTATTCTTTATATTTATTTACCTAAATTTACTTACATTTTTAAGACTTCATTTCCTTCTTATTTGTAATGACATAATAATTGAATTATAATGCGTAAAAAGCCACAACTTCTCTAAACAAAATGCAAATAAGTTTTGAAATTATTTTAACGAAAACTATCTATATGATAAATGTCCTAATTAAGAATACAACTGTGCACGAGCGCCTTGAAATTATTACATTCCAGATAATTACTAGAAAATTCCTTAAAGGAAGTTTGAAATTACAGGATATAAAGCAATTAAATTTATCCGAGACAGCGCTTATTATGTAATTCGTACTATATTTTTAGAAAATTACCCCGAGATAAAATAAATGTATTTTATTTGCTTGAAATGGAGCAATATATAATATATGAATTCTTTAAATCTTTGGAATTATTTCTTTCTTATTTGAAATATACAATCTCTATTACGAAAATAACAATTATATTACATAATACTCTATCGGTAATACTTTTATGTAATAAGATTGTTTTTGTGGATTTTTTTTTACTTTTAATACTTTAAAAATGAAGTCTGTGTCTCGACATTTCTGCAATAAATTCAGCAATGTTTCTCCTGATAACATATTTTGGGAAACTTACCTACCGTACTAATTCAAGCAAAGGAAAATGATTTAGCTATGTCTCGAATTATTCGTCTTGACAGATTAAGACGAACTCAGCAATGAAAATGCTGCTTGCTATAAATCGAAAAATGCTAAAACGATTTTCACGAAACTTGCTTCTTAAACTAAATGAAGTACGAGAAAATGATCTAGCTAGATCCCTAATTCGGGAAAGTTCTTTTCGACAGGTTATACTCAACTCATCACTGAAAATGCTGACATACTTCGAAAACGGCTCAAACGATTTTCACAAAACTTGATTCCTATACTAATTCGGGCACGAGAAAGCAATCTAGCTAGGTCTCTAATTCAAGGAAATTCATTTTATATGGTTAAAACAACCTCATTACTCAAAATGATGGTATTAATCGAAAACAATTATGATACAGATATATTTTTAAATAAGCTTCTCCGAATTCGAGAAAATCATCCAACGAAGTTTCGACTTCAGCAAAATTTGTTTTGATAGGTTTAAGCATATATATATACATATATATATATATATATATATATATATATATATATATATATATATATATATATATATATATATATATATATATATATATATATATATATATATATATATATTCTTCCGGAATCGGAATTCTCGCCAATACAATTGGTCATTGATCATTAAGACGAAAAATGATGATGGCATGAGATGCGATAAAGGTTTGCCTTCTATGCTAAGACGAGCGCGAGATAACGTCCTAACTTTATCATGAATGCAGTAAAATTAATGTTAATTAGCTAAAAACATATCACTAAATCAAATTTATTTTACCAATTGTTAATTTTGCGAATTTAAATATTTAGTACTTTTAAGTTAGATAGGTGCAGGCCATGAATTGCCAAATATTGTTGTTTTTATCGCTGTCATTCGTATTACATTCATTTCATAAAAATAAATGATTTTACTCATTTCATTCAAAATAGAATAATTTACAATACATATATTGCATACATTTAAAATACACTTCTTTAAGTTTTTTAGAATACCAAAAATATAAGAAAACTTCATATCACAAACCAAAACATTTTATTTCAACATAAAAGTATTGTTTCTAATTTAAAAACGTGACAAATAAATGCTACTTTTGGAGAGATTTACGGCTTGTAAACATAAAACTACCAAATATTTTCATAGACATTCGGTAAATGTACTATCATTTCTTGATAGTTAACTGCACTGATACTTTTGCTATAATTGTATCCACTACCATATTGTTACAAACATCGCTATAGTTTAATGCGATTGCGATAACCCTGACAATTTTAAAAGCAAGCAAAATTTTTCTTCGAAACTTACCATTTCGCTGCCAAAATAACTCATGTTTGCCGACAAATATTGAGTTGGACAACGACTGAAAAATCCTTTATATTTTTATAAAACACGGAAAATAGAACTCCAATTATGCCTGACATAATCTCATTCATAAAAAACTCTGGCTATATACAAAGTTTTCTTTTTCTTTAAAAAATATTTTATTTATGCACGCTTCGAGTGAACGCTTCGGAATTCGAAATCCAAGTTCTGTATCCCGTTTAGAAATTTGAAAAAATATTTTTATGTAGAAAAGAATAATAAATATTTGTCTTTACTCAATTACAGTATGAATTATATGGTATTATTAGTTTTCTATTTATATATTTTTTCTATTTTTTAGCTGTTAAAATATTTTATTGTTCCAGCTTATTGCAGCCCTTTGGCATATTTTGGCGATCGTTTGTTGGTGCAGAAGAAAATGCCTTAAAACTAATGTATGTGATGGTCTTTACTCAATTACAGTATGATTTATGTAGAAATAAAAATGAAATTTTGTCTTTACTGAAATACAATTTTGAAATAAGTATAAAAGTAAGAATAGTAAGAACACTCTTTTGTAATGTAGTGCATGTTTAATCCTCAAAATATACGATACAATACATACATTTATCAAGGAAATTATTTCTAATTTTAATTCTTAATGTAAAGTCGAAAAATAATTCATATTAAACTTTTAATTGATTTACGACTGATTATGTATTTTTTTACAGAGGATAATTCTTTATGGCAAATTCTGAAGAAACCATGTGGTAATTATATCCCCAAAATTATCTTACTGCAAACCTTCCTTAAAGCCTTCTATCAATAGATTAAACATTAAAATTAAAAGATTATTTGCAAAATAAATAAATAAATAAATAATTCCCTTCGTAATTTTTTTCGAGTATATATTTTATGACAAATTAAGCAGAATTATTGTGATAATTATATCCCTCTGTCCTCTTTAAATACTACTGCACATATCGATAAGTATAAAGCTGAAATTCTTTCTAAAACTGATACTGAACAATTCCTTGATAGTCTTAACCACATTTCCCATGTTAATGACATGCCAACTTTTTTTCATCCCTTATCCCTTCCGGGATGTGATAATCCTACTAAAACTGCTATTATTGTAGCGAAAACTTCTTTTGCGGCACGTGATAGCTAAAATTGCTGGTCAAAATGGAATGATGCATGCTTCCAACAGTGCAAATGACGTCATATATAAAAGAACATATGTATTGTCATTTATTGAACATAAACATTTAACAACTATTGAGATATATAATCACAATCTAACTTGGTCGCGTGCGGAGACGCAAGCATACATACATACATGGCTTAAAACATTTAAATCAGTTTTTAATCTTTTTAAATTTGGCATTGATGATGGAACTTTAGAGGCTACGAAACAGCTGTTTGCTATTTCATATATTTAACTAACATATGACCTTGAATAACCTTGAAAACATAACATATAACTTGAACCACTGCCGGAGATTTAATCAGAAATACTTTTATTTAGAACTTAGTGCACCCCTAGCGTTGGGAAGTGAAATTAAACCATTTTTCATTTTGAATTTATCCGATTCAAACAAAGGGCCCGCTTTCAAGGATACTGATTCAATCAACTTAACATGGAATAAATTAGATATAAATAACTAATTAAGAAAGATTTGGCGCTCCCTGACTTGGTAAGTGGAACTAAAACATTATCTGCACATGCACAGAACGCTTTCTATACGCTATCATCAGCAGCGAGGACAGGTGCCGGAGTTTCGTTTGGTTTGTTTAGAACAGAGTGCACACCCTGCCGGTGGAAAATGTAACTAAAAGATTTAGAAATTAATCTTGGTTCGATTCAAACGAAATATTTTCTGAGATTCTTCCGAGGTCTCCCAGGTACTAAATAAATTCTGGTATCATTTTTTCAGCCCTTTTTAACTACCATTTATGAATATTATTATTCAGGGGAGGGGGGTATTTATTTTCTCGGGTTCTATGGGTTCATTCAACTTAACATGAACTAATTAAGATATAGATTTTTTTTTACTTGTGATATTTTTACGGTGACCAATTATTTTAATATATAATGACCTATTATTGAAAGTGTGCAGTGCTTTAGGGGTTGGAATTGACGCCGTTCTCAAAAGAAAAGATCGTTTTTTTAGAATGAAAATAAAATATGTTATTATGATTTTGACAAAATTTTGTGATATTCAATAGACAATATATATGCACGTATTTTCAGTAAATCTACTAACCTTACGTTATTGAACGTAAATATGAACATCAAATTAATAACTGCTTATTACGTATCGTAATTTATATAGATAAAGCATGAACTAACTAAGTCTAATAAGAATGATCGGCACATAGATATAAAGCAGCTTAAATGTTTCTCTATAGTTTCTACAGTCAGAAAATTTACAAAAATAATTTGGAAAGATGTCTATATCAGTTTCGTATTAAACCGCCTCAGAGTATTTGTGTTTAATGTTTCAAAATTACTGGAAATTAATTGAAGTTCAATCGATATTTTTGTAAGATATATTTTCTTTCATAAGTGAATATATATATATATATATATATATATTATGTTAAAATAAAGCTTCAAATAATAAAGACCAGAAACTTTAGATAAATAATGACAAAAAAATCTCGTAAGGAAACAACCCAGATATCTCTGAATAAAGAATAACAGAGAAAGTTCCCCTAATGTAACATAATAAAATTTTAAAAGTCATAAAATGTAAAATATCTTAATACATTTCTCATTTAAAAGATAAAATTCCATCAACATATTACTCATTGAATTTATTGATATGTATTCTGGTGAAAATGATAGAATAATAATAATAAAAAAAAACTTTTTTTGAATGATTTGCCGAATATTTGCAGTAACTGCATTTAAATGACTAAGAAATATACTTTTTTTAAAAACTAAAACAGAAGGTTTATTGAAAAAAAAATCACTATATTACTGAATATGCATGAAGATGCAGTGGATATGTATATGCATTCAAATAAAGTAACTTTTTAATTTTAACGCTTTTATTCCAAACATTCGTTTTATAACTAACAGTAAAAATCGTTGTTACTTTGGAAAGAATGAACAAAAGAATATTCATTAACCCTAAACATAGAATGCGTAGAGCTTCCATCGATGAATATGACATATGTAATAGCATATCGAAATATATTACAATAATTGTTTAAAAGAGAGATACACTTTTTCTTCTTAGTTTCCCCTAGACTAAGATCAAAGTCCACATTAGAATGGTTTTTAATTTCAAGGATAAACAAAAACGTAAAAGGATTCAACAGTCTAAATGGCAACAAATCTGACAATAAAACTTGTCATTATACAAAGAAAACTTGCATTTTCATACATGAATATGAAGTATTTTACCTACGACTGCGCAAAAACAAGCAAATCCTTCTTTACGTGTCAGATTTCTTACTACATTGCGAAAATTATAAGTTTTATTTTTTGAAAAACTTTCTTTAAGTTTTGTGGAACCCACTTCGCTACATTTCATAAATATTTTATGCTTATAATATACATTATATATTTTTCAAAACATCACGAAATTTAACCGGTAAAATGCTTAATACATATTCAGTTTTTACCTTTCCTCGTCAGGCAAAAATGTTTTCAAATACAATTTACTGTTCTAAATTAAACAAGACGAAAGAGTTCCGTAGTGAAAGTGATGTTGCATTTAGCAGAATGTAAGCAGTTGTGTCTTTCGTACTCACAATTAATCTTTATTGAGATAAAAAGAATGTAATTTTCACTCATTTTAGATTCTAAGTATTCTGACATTAGGGTACGTAACATTGAAACAATATTAATATTCAAATTGCAATTAATGTGATATAGTAACAGGAATAACTTGTTAGCATTCTCTCCAAATATGTTTAGGAAGTCGCTAAAATCTGTAGATGTTGTTAAAAAAATGGTCGATTAAAAGCAAAAAAAAATTTTGTCAAATGTGAAAATAAAATCAACAATTTAATCATCAACAAATTTGGATAAAGATGTGAAAGAAACGTTTATATTATGAAGCACAAGCGCGTGCGCGACAATATCTCTGACATCATAATGATACTCTCAACAATGTGGTAATATTTCTTGTTGGCATATGTATACACATATATATATATATATATATATATATATATATCTTGATAAATATGTAAACCTAAAAATCAAACTACGTAAAATTTCTATTAAAACTTTTCTACTTCATCATATTAATCAGGTTTTCGATTCTTGAACTGTTTGAGTTTTCTGAATAGTAACCTAGTATGTAATTTAGCATGATGGGAAAAAAAATTCATTAATCTCTTTCATTAAATAATATACAGGAACGTAAGTGAACTATTTATTAATTAAATGTGTATAAGCATATATTCTGAAATAGCATTTAATATTTTTGATACTTATTGTTCCTTACATATATTTGAAAAAAAAAATTTATAAAAAATATTAACTAAATACTTAGAGAAAAAAAAATGTCATTGTAAATTTGTATTATAGATCGTTTGAACGTTTAGTTTAAATAACATTTCTAACATTCAACATTAATTTTGAATTTACTATCCTACATGAAATCAAAAATCCTACAAGTAGAAAACAAAAATGTGGTATAAGTAGCAAAAACAAAATCCAAAAACTATGGTGCAAAAAAAAAAAAAATGGTTTAAGTAGCAAAAACAAAATTAAAAAAATATGGTGCAAATAAAATATATATATATATATATATATGGTTTTAGAAGAAAAGTTTTTGATTTATCGTGGAAAGTTTGGCGCATGAAAATTTTTTAAGAATGAATATCTGTTTTCGATAGTTTTTCAGCTTGTCATTTCAATTTATATTTATAAAAAAATATATATATTTGAAAATCCAATATATTTTGAAATTTAGTTTATTTTACAAAATTTTACATTGTTTTCAGCTTTTTAAATCATAAAGAACATTGATTATTCTACTCAGGAAACATATATAGATTCAGTGTTAATTCTTATATATTTTTGATACGTTAATTCTTGTATGTTTATTTTCATACCGACTTTACGTATTATAATTTAATTATAAATGTTACGAATTTTCGGTAGAACAGAAAGTATTTTATTTTATTTTATAATAAAAATATGATTAATATTCAAATCAATATGCAGCAGCATTTTCGCGGCAGGAAATATAATTATCAAAGGAATGAGAAGAGCTGACGTTCGAAATAAATCGATTTTTGCTAATTAAATAATAATATTATTATTTTATTTAACTACTTGTGATGCTATAAAAGTTCTACATCTCCTTCCGATCATAATATTAAACCAAAGAATAATTAATTTCGTTAGCTATACATTAAAAAAAAATTAGACGTGTTTTATGTCTAAAATATGGCAAGTTCAGAGTACTAATTTTAAGCAATTCTCCAAATGTTAAATAAATCGCGCGCTGCCCAGTCCTTTTCCTTATCTCCAACTATAATAAAGAAGGAAGCCAGTGTGTGTTTGTTTCTCGGTTGTGTTTGGAAGAGATCGCTGCACGCAGAGCTACAAAATTTTGTGGGTAGGTACCTCTAAACATGTAGTTCTGCACCTCGAAGCCAGATTTTGTATTTTTTGAATAGATTTTTTTCAATTAAAACTTTTTATGCGATGTTTAGTGTTTTTTCATATTTCGCTGTGATTTTTCCACATAAGTAACGGGAATCTGGTTCCAATCTTTGTGCACAATATAGTAAATTTTGTCCTCTTTTCAATAAAGTTTATAAGTAATTCGTACAGCAATTTTTGACTTTTTTCGCGAATTTTTCCATTCGACACTAAGAAATTTTGCCAGAATGCTTGATTGGTTCGGTGGTTGCTTCCATTTAAACCCCAGATACGCTTACAATCGTCATTATTTTCTATTGTAGCTTGGAGAAAGTTGATAATTCTTTACAGATAAAAAATCATGATTGTAAAAATGTGAATGGTAGTATGATTTTATATTTTGCTGCGAGTTGTGTACTTTTGCGATTTGTTTTACGCGATTTTTAATGTTTTCATGTATACGTCATTTATGTATTTGATTTTAGAAATTAAAAACGATAACTTACTGTTTTTGTATGTTAAAAAAAAGTCACTTTGATTCTGTTTCAAAAGTCCATGATAATTCCAATTTTTTTACGTGGTTGGTTTAATTGTGTGGGGGGAGGAGGGGAAGTGAGTGTTCGGTTGTAGTTTAAATATTGCGTTAATGCTCTGATCGAAACTCCCTACTTTTCCCCCTGCCTCCAAAATCAGAACTATTTAATTACAGTCCTATTCAAACGAAACCTTTTCTGAGGTTCCCAGATGCTACATAAAATTCGGTATCATTTTTTCGGTCCTTGGTTACCACTATTTCTGAACATTAATGACAAGGGAGGCTTAATTTCTCGGGTTCTATGGGCCCAATTTCAATGAGAATTAGTTCATTCAGCTTAACACGAACTAATTAAGATATAGATAAAGTTCATTAAGTTACAGATTTAGCGCCACCTGGTGGTAGAAAAGGGACCTAAAAGATTTCCCAGCACGCCTGCTATACGGTGTAGTAGGCAGCAAGGACACGTGCCGGAGACTTTTATTTAAAACTGAAAGCACCTCTGGCGGTCTGAAATTAAACTAAACGATTTTGCATTTCGAATTTGCCCGATTCAAACAAAGGTCCCGCTTTGAACGACAATTGATTCATTCAACTTAACATGCACTAATTAAGATATAGATAACTAACTAAGACATATTTGGGAAAGCGGAACTAAAAGATTCTCTGAACGGGCACAGCACACCTTCTATACGTTGTCATAAGCAACGGGGACAGGTGCCGTAGTTTCGTTCGGAAAGAGGTTTGTTTAGAGTGCAACCCAGGCGGTGGAATATTTATCTAAAAGATTTCTTTATCTTGGCATTTTATCTTGGTCCGATTCAAACGAAATCTTTTCTGAGATTCTTCCGAGGTCTCCCATGTAATAAATAAACTTCGGTATAATTTTTTTAGCGCTTGGTTACCACTTTTTATGAATATTAATATCCAGGGGGGGGGGATTTATTTTCTCGGGTTCTATGGGTCCGATTTCATCGGGAATCGGTTATTTCAACTTAACATGAACTAATTAAGATATAGCTAATTTTTTAAGACATAGATTTGGTACTCCCTGGCAGTGGAAATTCGAACTAATAGATTTTTCTCGCGTGCACGTCACGCCTTCTACATGGTGCCGTAAGCAGCAGGAACGAGTGCCGGAGCTTCGTTCAGAAATAGGTTTATTTAGAACTGAATGCTCCTTCTGGTCGTAGAAACTGTAACTAAAAGATTTTGCAGCGCCTAGCACGTCTGTTATACACGGTATCGTAGGCAGCGGGGACAGGTGTCGGATAATTTGTTAGAACAAATTCATCAACTGGCGGTGGAACGAAAATATTTTCCTACGCATGCACTAAAAACGGCTCTTTTTTTAACCGCAAAATAAAGTTACCGTTTTGATAATCCCAGTAAACGAGAAAGTATAATTAATCACTCATACTCAAGTATTAATAAAATTATTGGATTATTTTAATCGAAACTTAGTTTATTTTTATGATTCCGCAAATGCAAATTTAGTGAAAATCAGACGGTAACCTTTTTTTTTTTATTTTGACCAAAAAATGACCAACTATGAATCAAATGATCCAGACATTTGAGGGGGTGGTATTAAATATACTTCCGCTTCGGGTCAATCTCTCTATTTAATTTTCAAATGACTTAGAGTTACCAGATGAAGGGTTTCGTGCAGCGATTGTTAGAGTGATTTCGCGTTTCATGTTATTTTTTGACGGGACCGTGGAACGCCGGGCGGATCTGCTAGTAATAAAATATAACTGTACTTAAAAAAAATATATGTTATTTATTCGATAGAGTTTTATTTTGTATAACAAATATATAACAAAACACCTGCCATTGTTTTTTCCTTTGCAGCACTGATTAAAAAGATAGATCATTCCAACCAAAATATTGGGAACCACTGTTTTAAACAAACGGAAAATTTCGATGCCTTTAAAAAATTATAACTATGATTGTGATTATTTTTTTAACTATAATATAATTTGTTTGATACAATGTTTCGTGTAGAAGATATTCTTTGAAACATTATTTCTAGGGCTGGTTAGATTATATTATATGAAATGACACGATTAGAAGAATAATTATTTGTATAATTTATAATGATATATTTAAATTTAAAAATATACATTGATATATCTTTAAAAAGTACGAAAACTAATTTTAATATTTAAAATATATTCCTAAGTTAAAGTAAATTTTAAACGGGAATTACAGGTGCATACATGATCGATCCTATTATACTATATCCAGACATTGTTCTAAAAATATAATAAAATTAACTATCAGAATTTCCATGCATCAGAAAACGTGTTTAAATCTATAAGTTTACACACTAATGATCTTTTGCTTTCGCATCCTTATTTATAATGAACAATGATTTCTATATCAATTATAAGTTTTCGTTCAAGCGAACTACTTTGACTGTCTAAAATTTAATTTTGTTTAACACATAACTACATAAATATTTATAAGATTTTCCTGGTATATCTGTATTAAATTTTAGTATTTGTTCAGTTGGAAATAATTAAGTTACGAACGATTCTATAATGTGTTCTAACTAATGTTTCTTTCAAGATACATGCAATGATGTCAGAAGATTTACATGGCACTTTGGTGCAGTTTCTTAATTAGTCTTCTAACAATGTTCGGAAAGACGAAATCAGATTAGTATTTTGCCGTGAATATGAAATACTATTTTCGAATAATTTGTTAACACAGCATTTCGAAATTTCCAACACGCTTAATAATTTGTTATTAAGAATACAAGAGAAAAGTTGCTTTGGTAAATATTTCGACATGAGTAATTTTAAGAAAGTTTAAAGATTGGTTGTACATTGCTCTAGAAATTCATTTAGTAAGAAAAAAAATGTTAGTTTCGTTTCCTTTTAATTAGACCTGTTGTCTCTCTCTCTCTCTCTCTCTCTCTCTATATATATATATATATATATATATATATATATATATATGTGTGTGTGTGTATGTGTGTGTGTGTGTGTGTGTATTCATGTGGGTATGTGTGTGTGTTCTTTCTCAATTTTGAAATAAGCTCATTTTTAATTTTATCATAATAATTTAAATATCTAACGTAATATACAGAAATATAAGGGTATAAATATATTTAAAACATTTTCTATCGGCTCGGTTCAAATCTATGAAATGACTTCCAGTCCAGTTTAAAAATATTCCAAAATGTTTATGTATTAAACATAGTAAACTGTTGCTTTCGGAAACATAATTACTGTTAAATATTTTAGCATCACAGGGGTTAATGATGGCGTGATATTCCAAATAATTTCAAAGAAATTTCGATGATCGTTGATCATGTAATTCTAGATTAATTTCATTAAAGGTGTTGCGCAACCAGCTCGAACACTTGTATGTGAAGCACAACCTCTTGATCAGACCTATTAGTACAACTGTATGTTTGGGAACGTCCAGGGAACATCGGAAAAAACCAATTTCACAGAACGCTTATAATTTTTCTAATCTAAACCTCCCTTAGAACAAATAATTATAAATAGAATTATGGATATAACCTTGAGTATCCATGCTTTATTCAATTTTTGCTTTATTTGGTAGCTTAGATAATAGTATAAAGAAAGACACGTCTCATATTATAAGGTAAGTCACATCTAGAGAAGTGCAATAAACTAAATAGCGCCTCAACCGATTGTCTCATGAAAATCCCATCATACATGAGTCACAAATTTTAGTCATACATGAAAACTTTGATTGGTTATCTATACTAATGAAAGAATTTATAATAAAATGTAATAAATTGTAATAGTTTTTTTAATTGTAAAACGTAATATTCGTCAAGTTTGTGTATACGAAACGACCATATATAAATACTATGTTCAATAGAATAATTTGTTGTTAACAACTCTACACTTTATTTACAGGTTCCATAAGTTCCTCGCTGAATTATCAAGACATACTAAGTCAAGATTCTCGACTCGAGAATATTGCTTTCAATTTTCTTCCATATGATTTTAATCATTCAGTTTTAATTATTTTTTAAGATGCATTCGGAAATTTTATAAACAGAAATTTATGTTAGAACTTTTCTGACTTTTTTAATGAATTATGTGAGCCCTGAATGAAGCCAAAAATGTTAGATAAAAACAGGTAATATTTATTAAAATTTAATTCTTTAGCAGAATTTATTTGTTTCTCGTAGTTTTAAAAGTATTCTTGATTGTAAATTAACTTTTATATAACAAAATAAAGTTTTCTAGAACAACTTAATGGAAAATGTAGTTGAATATAACTAGATAGGAAAATGTAGTTGGACATAAGTGCCAATATATTATTATTATTATTATCATTATTATTTTTTATGATCATTAAAAAATTAGAGACCAGTATGAACTATGTTAGTTGCTTATAAGTATGGAAACACAAAATAAATCTATAAATGCCAAACTAGTATTTTTAACCTTTTTTAAGATAAATCTAACTATTAAGATGATTTACAAGATAGAAGGGCAAAAGGACATGAACAGATATGTAAATATATGTAAATGTATTTTACGGAATATAGACGAATTGTTTTAAATAGAAAATATGTAAAATGTCTCTTGATCTGAGAAAAATAAGTTAAAATCTAAAGGCACTACGATATTAAAAGATAAACGGTTTCAGATCCCAAAATCCAGAAAATGTTAAAGAATTATAATACGTTTTATTTTGTAGCTTAGATAATAGTATAAAGAAAGACATGTCTCATATTATGAGGCAAGTCACATCTAGAGAAGTGCTAAAGTAAATAGCGCCTCAATCTATTGTCTCATAAAAATTCCATCATACATGAGGCACAAATTTTAGTCATACATGAAAACTTTGATTGATTATCTATACTAATGAAATGATTTATAATAAAATGTAATAAAATAGTGCCAGAAAAAAATTAAAAGTTAATATAATTCGGAGTATCATAAGTAGATAAATTTCCACCAAAGAATAATGGCATTTGTATTGTTTTACTTGTTGGAAAAGGTAGAGGAAACTTTCTAAATATAATTTACAGAACCCAGGGACAGCAGAAAAATGTAATTTTTTTAACTTTTTAAAAGTCACCTATTAAAATATAAATGGATTTCCATCTGATAAAATAAAACATTTGAAACATTTTTGCAATTGGAACTATACCTTGAAAACTAGTTGTTTAGGAATTAATCATTGGTCAAAGACAAGAAGATATATCATGTAAAAAATTACATTGTTATTATTTATTTAGTGTCCTATTTTTGGTTAAGTATTTGCATTTAAATATTATTCTTAAAATTGCATCTTTCAATTGAGATTTAATATACTTAATCCAAGAGCATAGAAATAGTTTACTTCAGGTACAGAACAACATTAAACGTTAAAAATAAATATTTAATTACTTCATCAATATCTGAAAGGTTAAATACATATCAAATGTAGAAATTAACTTTTACGTGGTAAACTTGAGAAAATGACCACTGTAGAAAATGACAATCATAGACATTTTCCTGATACTAGCGATAACTATTTTTTATTTAACAAATTGGAATTTGAAAAACTATATAACTAAGAATTCAGAATTAAATGAATTGAAATAAGAATTTTTTAAGATGAGTATCACGTATTAAACATATTAGAAACAAATTAAAATGTGCGGTTTTCGATAGTTAATAATCATAAAGATATTTATCTTAATTTCGACCAATTTTCAAAATTTATCTACCTTATACATATATATAAGTATATATGTAATAGTTACTGCATGTCGATGAACATTTTAGGTTAAGTCAACAAAATAATGCAAAAGTTTTTATCAGTTTAATTCTCGTGTTTGTATAATTTAAGCTAAACAAAAACTTTTTATAAAAATACACAACAGTTTCAAAAACACTTAAGCAAATATCAATGTCCTATTCTCAGTATTATAAATGTTCATAATTTGGACATTTTTAATACACAATTTGAAAATATAAATGTATTCGTTCAAACATTACTAAATAAATGAGTTCATTAGAGACAACCATATAGCTAAGAGTGTAAATAAATTTTAAAAAATCTAGTTTTTACTCTTCATTTGACAAAAAATTCCATAATGATACAATTTAATTTTCCCTTTTTTTCTTATTTATTCATTTAGCCACTAAATTGTTTGCGATGGATTTTAATGATGTTATACTATTTCAAACATAATGAAATTTATATGCATTACTGAGGTGCGCATTATTTAAGTTGCTAACC
The DNA here is from genome assembly GCA_963931845.1 of Maratus michaelseni. Taxonomy (NCBI): domain Eukaryota; kingdom Metazoa; phylum Arthropoda; class Arachnida; order Araneae; family Salticidae; genus Maratus; species Maratus michaelseni. The sequence continues at coordinate 80,192,121 of OZ007593.1, forward strand.
GAAAAGTATTGTGCGCAAAATTATTATGATTCTTTTACAGAAAGACACAAAATGATTTAGTAACAGTACTGTCTATGAGAGATAATTGCTGGAAGAACATTTTAAAATTTTGTCTGCGGTTTTAAAGTTAACTTAATTTTTTGCAAATTTCGTGGTGTGCATTAGTAAAGCTCATGTACAGGACTGCACAGCGGAATTCGAGAACATTTCTCGATACTTGAATTTTTAATTTGTGATGAGTTTTTTAACTTAATAAATATTTGCATTATTTTTAGTAATATACTAGTATATGGATCATATATTGTGTTTTGAAATACGTTCAGTGTTTTTCAAACATCGTCCTTAACCATATTAAACGGTAAAAAATTTTTACGTAACACAGTACTGAAAAAGTTGGATAGCGTTTCATAATCTATGCGTGAAGCATGATTTTTCTTTCTTGTTATTAAATTATTTTCTAGATGTGAATAAATAAAGCTCCTACGTATAATACAATGAAAAAAATGTCACTTTCAAATCTTGGTAAACCGATGTTTTCATTTTGCTATGAAACTTTTTGTTTCAATTAAGACCACCCAATGTTTTCAATTCTGAAATACCAGAAATACTCAGAATATTGAAACATGGACATACTCAAAACTGAGCACATAGAGGTCAGTTCATACTCATTTTGAAAACATGACATACTCAAAAATGATTAGAATCAGTTCAAACGCATTTTTGAAACATGTAATTACTCAAAATTGAGCACATAAAAGTCAGTTCATACTCTTTTTTTAAACATGGACATGCTCAAATAGGAGCACATGATGTTTTATTCTTGAGTGTGTGCATGTTTTCATAAATGAGTATATACATGTATAAAACTTGAGTAATTTGGATTCGGAGCCATTTTGACTATGCGACATACTCAGATTTGAGTATTTTTTATCAGTTTTGAAAATGTCGTTTTTAGAGTGTATTTTGATAGAAATCCTTCTCTCTTGAACTTGATATATCATAACGTATTTCTGAGAATTAAAAATAAAAAAATATATGCATGATGGGTATGACAACCATCTTAGCATAATTGTACAAAACCTCAAAAATGTACATTGAATAACAACCATCTGATTTGACCTGTGCGCTTGGATGCTTAGAAAGTTATAAAAAGTATGGAAATATAGCCGCCTAGCACATAATTATTTTTTTCAGAAAAACGCTATGATGTATTTAGTATAGAAATGAATTGTTTCTGTCAATGTATCATTTGTTGGAACTTGAATTATTTGCATATGAAACTAAGGTAGTTTAAAATGTTAAATAAGTACAAGAATATAGGCTTAAAAGATTGTTATTTCACCCTCTGTTTATACACAAATTTAAACTTGTTTTTCCCTTTAAGCTTAGATTGTTTTTTTTCTTTTTTAAATAGTTATTTTTGGATATTTTCATATAGAGAAATGAAAAAGATAAAATATTTTTCCAGATTTCTTTCATATTTGGCTTCAGGATTCGATTTTGTCAAGACGTGGATTTCAATTGCTTCATTTTTATGAAATAATTAAATATTTTTACAGAAAAATCCACAAACTTACAAATAGACAATGGAAATAGCATTTTAAATATTTTTAACGAAAACTATCAATATGATAAAACTTATAATATATCTAATTTTGAGGTCCTGAAATTTGTTGTGTTCCGGGTGTTTACTGAGGAAATAGATTCCTCCCTAAAGGCAAATTCGACTGCAAGATATAAAACAATTAAATTCTTATGAGGGAGTAATTATAACGAAGCGATAATAATTCAAACGACACTTTTAGAAAATTGCTGGAAGGGAAAGAACTATAACTATATTATAAGAGCATTTCTTCCTTCGTATCTGAAAATAAAATAGGCATTAGATAATGTAAATTTATTTTGATAATACATTTTACTATACACGGTTGTATCTAACGTTTGTTGTTTTATTTGTTGGTTTTGAATATGTTAAAATTAAGTTAATTTTGTTATTTTATATATTTTTGGAATAATTACAGCTACATTTCAAGAGTTACATTTATTTTTCCAAATTTCAGTAAAGTGTTTTATAATTATATATCAAAAGAAACGTGGAATTTTTTCAAGCATTTTTTTTAAATGCACTAGTGACATGGTTTAACATAGTGTATGACACAGTATATAGTACAGTTTTTGGACATTTAGTATTTAATGATTAACCATTTCAAAACAATAATGGCTTTCACGATATGTTTATCGTATATAATTAGAAACATATCCAAATAAATTATTTAAGCACTTTAAAATAATTATACAATTATTGCATAAATAAATAATACAAGGTAAAACAATAGTCATAGACTGTGTAAAATGATCTCTAATAAAACTGTAAATTTTTGGGCTGCACATGCATTTCCGTAATTTGGTTTATTGAAATTTTCATTTCAATTCTAACACCATTTTTTTAAAATCTCAAAATTATAAAAATTATTTTGCACATAGGAGAAAGTATTACATTGTCGTTTGAAATAACATATCTAAAGCAACCTGCAATAAATGTTCAAAGAAAATAAAGTTATCGAAAATTTAAATAGCAATTTTAAGTACATTATTGTTATACGCATACAAGGAAGATAAAAATCATTATATCTTTTTCTACCTTTTTTTTTATTTTATACATAAGCAAAATTTATTCATGAAATATATCCAAGCAAATGCACCATCCTGATCTTAGGTTTTGTGTTATGGACGAACAGACATATTGTAATTATTGTACTTTGTTGGAAAACAAACACATTATAAACAAATTTAGTTACAAACATCTATTTTTAATAAGAAACGCCACTAAATTTCTGCAATTAATTTAATTGTAGTGTTACATAGGAGCATTTCAAACGTATAAGTTACAGTCCTTCTCTCACACAAAACAATAATTTTTAATATAATTTTTGATATATTATATTTAGTATTGAACTATCATTTTTATATAAGGTAGGTCAGGAATAATTACATAGGGCTTCTAATGTAATCAGTTTTCTAAATGTAGGGCCATAAACATTAGTTTATTTAATTATATTTAAGATATTGTTTTTCTAAATTTTATTAAAATATACTTTAATTTCTTTATTTGTTTTATTTATTTTTTATTTTATTAAAGAAATTTTTAATTGGTATTACATATGAATCTTATATTTAGAATTGGAGTTATTTTAATAACTAAATATAATGTGTAAATAAAACACAAAAAACTAAAATTTGCTCTTTTCAATTAGTTTTTCTTGAACTTTTCCTTCAATATTGTATTCAAAATTAAAAGTCATATTTATATACTTCTTTTAAGCAGCAGCCCAACTATTGTAGTATTAATTATTATCCATTTCGGTGATTTTCAGTTATTTATTATTACCAATTTCAACCTTTCAAGATATCACTTTCACTTAGACCTCTATAGAGTGAAAAAACAAAGACAGATATAACGATTATTTGGAATGTAATAAAAATTAGTACATACCTCAAGATTGATTGCCAATCAGAAATCAAAGTAAAAAAGAAAAAAAAAATATTTTAGCCTATAAGTACGTAACATTATTTGTCAGTGGAATCTAAGGAGCATCATTTTTTTTTTTTATTTATAGAAGGGAGTTTTCGATTGAGTTTAAGTATCGGACGATACCTTGTCAGTGAACGGGTGTTTCTTAGTTTTCCACCATCCAAAGATATTTCGTAAGTGATCTTGGCAGTCACGGTTACTCCTGTATTGAAAGATATTTCGCAGATGGTTTGCTTCGATTGTGTTCACCGTGACAGCAAACTACGTTTGTAAAGTTTGTTTTCCAGCTGAGAGCAGTAAACTCGCACGTTCGATAGCGTTATTTTTCTAAAGTGTAATCATTAGGTTTTAGAGTTGTTTTAGTTAAAGTTTTGCAGTTCAATTTCTCGAGTTGCATATTTATTGATTGAAATTTTCTGCAGTCAGTTTCAGTGTTTTAACAGTAATGTACTAACATTTATTTATGTAAGGTAGTCCAGGAATAATTACATTGGATTGCTAATGTAATCAATTTGTAAAGGTAACGCCATAAAAATAGTTTAGTGATGTGTTTTTAAAAAGTGCTTTTGTAAATTTTATACATTTAAAAAAAAATACATTAATAATGTAGAGTTATCTTATATTTCGTATTTGATACATTTCAATTTTTGAATATAATGTGTACATAAAACATAAGATAAACAAACTGTTATGATTTTCAATTAGTGTTTCTTGACATTTTCCTACAATATTGTATTGAAAATTAAAAATACTATTTATATACTATATTTAAGCGCATGTATTGAAATAATCGTATTTATTATTATCCATTTCACGGACTAAACCTTACAAGATATCACTTTCACTTAGTCTTACATGGATTGAAGAAACAAAGACAGATAAAAAAAAATTGGGATGTAATAAATATACATGTAATAAAGACTCAAGATCGATTGTCAATTGGAAATCAATGTAAAAAAGCAAAGTAATCTATTTTATCCTATAAGCAAGTAGTGTTATTTGTTAGGAAGATATATGGGACATGCTTTTTTTATAATACACGTTTAATTATATAAAATTCTAAATGTATTGAAATACAGTTTCGGAAATAATGGATACACTGTATCAAATAATTTTCGATGACAGATTCGTTTAGAACATGTTTATATGTATATGTTAGGTAAATAAGGAGAATTTAGCGTTTCTAAAATACTGTTTTTTTCCTAATTCTTTTACATTTCACCAAGTTAAAATTTACCTTGTACGCCTTTCTATTTCCACCGATGCATGTAATAAAGTTTCCTGTATATATATACTAGCAAGCTACGCCCACTATGCTGGTCAATTTCTCTTAACGAACTTTTAATCAAACAAAATATTGACATTTCATAATTCACTTTTATATTTTAACAGAATAATAAGGCTACTATAATTTGTGACTCGTTCCAATATACACGTCAGGACACGTAGCCCTTATCATTATCTATTTACGCTTCAAGGTTTCGCTATGGTACTCCATTGTGAAATTTGGTAATTTTTGAAATTCAATATTTGAAAAACGGCACAATCATTAAATTTGAAATTTATATAAAAAAAATATAATTTTTTACCTTTCAAACACAGTTTGTCTAACAATTTTCTGACAAATACTTTTCGAGCTATTATTTTTTTCACAAACTTCAAATGTTCCATTTTCCAAGATTAATCTGTGGCAACAATTAGCGAAAAACCCAGTCGTCAGGAATGCATAGTTTTTTATTAAAGAGGCTGTTGGAGCAGGGATTTTCACCATCAATTTGCCATTATCAATTTTGAAATCGGTTCTGTAGTTCTAGAGATTCCATAGAAATTATAATTTAGAATGATTTTAGAAAGCTTTTCACTCATTTCGCCCTATTAAATTTCGATTTTTTTTGGTATTCTTAGAGAGCATTTACATCTTATAAGTAACTACAATGTCAAATTTCAAATTTCTAGCTCCTTCAGTATAAAAAAACTGCAATTTTAGAACGTTTTTCGCTCCTGAACCCCTCTGGAGTTAGTGGCGCCGTAATGGTTCAGCCTATGTTGGAGCAGGGCTTGTCACCATCAATTTGCCACCATTACTTTTGAAATCGGTTCTATAGTTCCAGAGATTCCACAGAAATTGTAATTTAGAATGTTTTTAGAAAGCTTTCCGCTCATTTCACCTTTTAAATTTCTTTTTTTTTAAATTTGTTGTTAGAGAGCATTTACATTTTATAAGTAGCTACAATGCCAAATTTCAAATTTCTAGCTCTTTAAATATAACAAAAATTGCAATTTTAGGAGTTTTTCGCTCTTGCACCCCCCTGGGATTAGTGGCACCGACATAAAATATAGCCTATGTTGGAGCAGGGGTTGTCACCATTCAATTTGCCACCATTACTTTTGAAATCGGTTCTATAGTTCCAGAGATACCACAGAAATTTAATTTAGAATGTTTTTAGAACGCTTTTCGCTCATTTCACCCTTTTAAATTTCATTAAAAAAAAATCTTTTCTTAGAGACCATTTACATCTTATAAGTAGCTACAATGCCAATTTCAAATTTCTAGCTCCTTCAGTATACAAAAAATCACAATTTTAGAACGTTTTTCGCTCCTGCACCCCCTGGGGTTAGTGGCACCGACATAAAATATAGCCTATGTTGGCGCAGGGGTTGTCACCATCAATTTGCCACCATGACTTTTGAAATCGGTTCGGTAGTTCCAAAGATTACCCCCTACAAACAAACAAACAAACAAAAAAAAAAACAATCTTTACTACTTTATAATATTAGTATATATATATATATATGTGTGTGTGTGTGTGTGTGTGTGTACACTAGAATGCCATAAATGATGGGAACTTTCAGTTTTAGACATTTTTTCAAATATTTAAAAATATACATATCAGATTATTTTGGAATTTTAGGATTAAAAAGAACAGGTTTGACTTCATATTTTTCAACGTCGATTGGATAAGGAGGACAATTAGGGGACCAACCAAAAATTAAAGAAAAAAATAATACTTGGATCACCCTGTAAAATAAAATGCAGGAAATGCTCTGTCGTTGCAGAATATACATAGGCAGACATTGTATAATATGTGCATTCATTTGTGTAAGAATAGCATGTATATTAATAGAGATATAGCGATTTTTCATAAAAATTAAAAAAAAAAACTCTTGCATGTTTTTTGCATATAACAGACAGGGTTTTTAACCAAATTTAACGTCAATTTCAGAAAAATTGACAAAATGCAGTAACAATAACATAGTGCTATTGGAATATAAATATATTAAATATTTAAGGAAATATGAGCAGTTGTATGAAATAATTTGTTTTCGCGCATGCGCGAACGATATCAAGGACCTTTTTGCATAATTTAGTAGTAATCTCTCTGGAGCAACTTAATAAAAAAAATCAGTCAAATATCGCAAAAATTCAGAGATATATCGGCGTTAGAGTGAGCTGTTTTTTAGTTTCTGACTAAAACTCGATTTATGATAAGGGATTGTCCACAAATTGTTATTTTTAAGTTATCTGAAAGCATTCGGAAAAAGTTTTTTGAAAAATGTATTTAATTATAGTTTACGTTATGTTTAGGAAGATTTTGATTCTAAAGTACGATGAAAACGAAACTATAGTCCATACATTGATTACATTTAGGTAAATTGGGGTGTTTATAATAAAATTTTGTGAAATTTAGCCCAATACGCAAAACACTCTACAGTAAATTCTATCACATATATACGTATGTATTTTTGTATAACGTATATTTATACATTTATATTATACATTTTATTATACAGATATATTATACATTTTTCATAAGTTATGAGTCAATAACTTGCAATTTGATTTTTATAGTGGTATTTCAATAGCTTTTTGAGAAATTATGTTTTGCGTATGGAATTTTCACAGAAAAGTGCAGTTTCCATAAAATACATTTATTTAACAGAAATATACTGTTTATATCTAAAAGACAGTTTTGGCAGTTTTTGCAGGATGGAAAAAAAATTAACGTTGAAACGTTTGGCACTTCCGGTTTCATTCAATATCAAGCAATTTTTAAATTCTGAAAACTTAGGTTTTATTTATAGTACAATAAATGTAAGCGCAGATTTGAAAATTTAAAAATGCGTGCTTTAATAAAATATAATACAAAAAAACCGAAAATTTTAGACAAAAATCGTATTTTAAATGTAGTCAGGTATTTCAATTTGTATGCTATATTTCATTGTTTATTGACACTTTAGTTTTTCTTGGAAAACCAGCATGTACATGGCGATTTGTCACAAGACACCTTATTACAGAGCTGACACTGGCGACTACTTTTTAATTTTTTATTGTACCACTTTTTCAAAATAAAAATTTTTCACATGCGCTTTAACAACAGGTGTAAGAGAAACATAATACAAAATTTATTTTTTGAAAATAATAGTGAAAATAGAATATAAAAATAATCGCTATTGGTATTCCTGTCATTAGGACCGTAGGAAATCGGGGGGGGGGGGGAGAGATGGATATTCTTCGAAAATCCATAGCATTGTACTTGTTAGACATTTGTGCTGCTCAAGGGTAAGAGGGGGGAGGGAGGGGGTAGATGCTGAATCCATTTTCAACGCAACTTTAGCGAAGCGCACTTACTTTATGTTATGATGCCAAAATTTGTAAGTGTATTTTCATTTGTTATTAGTTTTTCTTTTTTTCAGTATTATTAATGAAATATATATTTTGTACCTTGATGTAATATTTCAAAATATCTTAAAACTGAATTTAATTCTTAATTAAATGAAAATAAAAATGAAATAATGCTTTGAAATAATGCGCAAACACATTTTGAATTTTCAATAAAATTAATTATTAATTAATCTACATATTTGCTTATTAATGATAAGCTCTATTATTAATTGATTTTCTTAGTTTCGCAGTTATTTTGAAAAAAAAAAAAAAAACTGAGTTAGAAACTTCTTTAGCCACCCCTCCCCCTCTTAATTTTTAAACTGCGATGTTATTGCCCCTCATATTATGACTCAACATAACTTTAGTATCGTGTAGGGCCACCCTTCGCCGCAATAACTGCTGCAACTCTTTGAGGTAAAACTTTCTACCAGTTTCTGGAGGAATTTTGCTCCATTCATCCTGTAGAGTAGCAAACAGTTCTGTGGTGTTTTTGGCCGAGTTGGATTGGCTCTAAATCGGCGCTCTAACTCATCCGAAAGGTGTTCCAAAGTGTTGAGGTCTGGACTTTGAGCTAGCCAGGGAAGGTTATCCACACCAATTTCTTCAAACCACGTCTTAACAACAACTGCTGTATGACATGGAGCATTGTCATGCTGAAACAGGTATGGAACAAGACCAAAGTGTTGCCATAATATCGGTAGCCGCTGAATTGTCCAGAATTGTTTTGTAGGCTTCGGCATTCCTACTCCCAGAAATTAAAACAATAGGATCCCACCTCCGCCAAATTTCACTCTGGGTACGAAACAGTCCTGTAATTATCGTTCGACAGGCACTCGCCGCACACAAACACGTCCATTGGACTGCCAAAACTGCTAGCGTGATTCATCGTCATTCGTCGTTTTTCCATTTTTCTATTGACCAGTGCCGTCGTTCTTTGAACCACTTTATACGACGGGTCTTATTCAGATGCGTGATATTTGGCTTGTGAACTGCAGCTCGGCCATGAACACCAAGTGCCACGATCTTCCGCCGGACGATACGATCACTTGCAACATTAATCTTAGACGATCAAAATTCTCCTGAAATCGCCGCCTCTAAAGGAAGCCTTTCGGTTTGATTTCGCAACACGTTTTAGGCATAGAAGTTTCCTATCTAATACGGAATTTCCCAAAAAACTATTGAAATATAACTGTAAAAATCAAATTACAAGTTATTGACTCATAACATATGAAAAATGTATAATATATCTTAGATTTTAGTTTATCATCTTCCCTACTGGCATACAAATTACATATATACAGAAAATACACATATATGCGATAGAATTAACTGTAGAGTGTTTTGCGTATTGGGCTAAATTTCACAAAATTTTTTATTATAAACACCTCAATTTACCTAAATGTAATCAATGTATAGACTACATTTTCCTTTTCATCGTAGTTTAGAGTCAAAATCTTCCTAAACATAACCGTAAACTATAATTAAATAGATTTTTCAAAAAACTTTTTCCGAACGCTTTCCGATAACTTAAAAATAACAATTTGTGGACAATTCCTTATCATTCAGCGATTTTTAATCAGAAACTAAAAAACAGCTCACTCTAACGCCGATATCTCTCTGAAATTTTGCGATATTTGACTGATTTTTTTTTTATTAAGTTGCTCCAGAGAGTTGACTACTAAATTATGCAAAAAGTTCCTTGATATCGTTCGTGCATGCGCAGATAAAAATTATTTCATACAACTGCCCATATTTCCTTAAATAATTAATATATTTATATTCCAATAGCACTATGTTATTGCTTCTACATTTTGTCAATTTTTTCTGAAATTGGCGTTAAATTTGGTTAAAACCCATGTGTGTTATAAGCTAAAAACGTGTAAGATTTTTTTTTTAAATCGCTATATCTCTACTAATATACATGCTAGTCTTAGACAAATGAATGCACATATTATACAATGTCTGCCTATGTATATTCTGCAGCGACAAATCATTTGGTGCATTTTATTTTACAGGGTGATCCCAAGTATTATTTTTTTCTTTAATTTTTGGTTGGTCCCCTAATTGTCCTCCTTATCAAATCGACGTTGAAAAATATGAAGTCAAACCTGTTCTTTTTAATCCTAAAATTCCAAAATAATCTGATATGTATATTTTTAAATATTTGAAAAAATGTCTAAAACTGAAAGCTACCATCATTTATGGCATTCTAGTGTATATGTATATATATATATATTATATAAAAAATTTATTTCCTTCGTATCCTTCCATTTTATTCGCATTAATATTTTAAAATTAATCTAACTTCTGTCATAGTCAGTATTTCCTTAATTCTTAATAATATCTATTCCTATTTAAAGTCCTTTTAAAAGTAAATATCCGTATATTAATAATTATTTTATTCCAAATCTTAATCTAAAATTTAAGATCATTCGTAACTTTTATCAGTTCCCCAATCTATAAAATTCTGAGACGCGTTCTCTTTTCGAATGTTTTTTAAAGCCATTTTCTTTTTATTATTATTATTATTATTGCTCTGAATTTTTCGCGCGCTTGGGATTTTAACTTCTAAATTGGTCCGCACCCAAGTAAGGAGATTCTTTAATGTTTTAGCCTCGCCCTCTAGCCTCATTCGTTGGGCTGGAGCTAGCTTCTCACTCATTGGGTTGAGCGCTCCTGACGTAATTCTGTGTATGTTTCCGCGGAGAGATCAAAACTCGACTGCACCGGTCGGAACGAGAGATTTTTGACGTTTTCGGAAGCTAAACAAGTATGTGTCTGGTATTTGTATGACCGTAGAATATTCAACTGGCACAGTAACATCTTAATCCAATGAAGTGAAGCAACGTTAGCCCGAGGGCTATAAGTTTTAGACCTTTGGGAATCGTTTCTGTGTTGTTCGTCTTCTAATAAAATTATTCGTCTGTAGATTGGCTGGATTTATTGGAAAACTTAGGTGGAATAATTTCATTGCCTTACTACTTCGCCATACTCGCTAAATTCGACTGCAACTTGCTATATAGTTGAAGGACTGCCATCTTTTCATCGAATATTATTCATCGTAATATCTCAAACTCGTCAAAATGCTACATATATATATATATATTTTCTTTTGGAATAAAAAATGAACTTGCGTTAATTGTAGTGTGCTTGTTTTTGGTTTCCCTAAGAAATGCAAATATGTTGAAGCTTATTCAGTTTCAAATACATTTTCGGAAATAATGGATACATTGTACCAAATAATTTTTGACTACTGATACGTTTAGAACATGTTTGTATGTATATTTTAGTTCAATACGGATAGTTTAGCGTTTCTTTAATAATTTTTCTACTACTAATTCTTTTACATTTCAGAAAGATAAAATTTAGTTACTTGTATGCGTTACTATTTCTTCCAATTCATTTAATAAACGTTTTCTGTAATTTTCTTAATTTGAATTAAAAAATGAAATTGTATTTTTGTAAGGGTACTTTTTTTGGTCTCCCTAAGAAATACAAATAGTTTCAAGCTTATTCAGTTTCAAATACATTTTCGGAAATAATGGACAGATTGTATCAAATATTTTTTTACTACTGATTCGTTTAGAAAATGTTTATATGTATATTTTAGTTAAATAAGGACAGTTTAGCGTTTCTTTAATACTTTTTCTACTAATAATTCTTTTACGTTTCAGAAAGTTAAAATTTAGTTACTTGTATGCGTTACTATTTCTTCCAATTCATGTAATAAACGTTTTCTGTAATTTTCTTAATTTGAATTAAAAAATGAAATTGCATTTTTGGAAGTGTACTTGTTTTTGGTTTCCCTAAGAAATACAAATAGGTTCAAGTTTATTCAGTTTCAAATACATTTTCGGAAATAAGGGATACATTGCAAGCGTATTTTATATTTCGGTATATAAAAATAAGAAGAAAAGTTTTGTTTGATATTATCGTTATTTTGAATATTTGTCGATGATATCATTATTGCTATGATTACACAAATAGGTTTTGAATTGAATACTGATATAATTAACATAGTATAATAAACAAAAAGTATATTTAGTTAAATCTGTGATATATATTTTCCTTAGAAGTATTAGTATTGGTTCTAGAATAAATTTGAATATTCAAAATAAATGTTATTCTAAAAATAAATAATAAATATAGTTATAAAATAACAAACGCATTAAACATGTAAATTATAATTCGCAATTAAATTTAATATGTTTTCATTAATGTAAAATCTTAGAAAATAATCACACATATTTTTTTTTACTCTTACTTATAGTATTTTCGTAAGCATACAGTACGTTTCATAAGCATGTATCTGGGCATTTCACGATACAATCAAAAGTCTTTAACGTAAAATGTAGTACAACTATTCGAAATATTTCATATACATTTCGAATTAATATTTTGTATTGTATTTAATTAGTATTATTAATTGTTAATTATTAATTAGTATTTTGTAATGTTATTTGGGTAATGTTATGTGTATCGTACAAACGTATAATATAATAAATAATATAGAAATTTTAACAAAATATGTTTAAGAAGTGAAATTTTATCAAAACATTTTTCATTACAGATTCTTTAAGCAAATGTTTATATGGATCTTTTAGGTAAATGAGGAGAATTTTTTGTTTCTTAAATATTTTTCTACTCCTCATTATTTACATTTATTTACACCAAGGTAAAATTTTGTCACTTGAATTCGTTACTATTTCTACCAATTCATGTAATAAATGTTTCTTGTAATTTTTTTTTTATTTTTCACTAAAAATGAAATTATTGTTTTTGGAAATGTGGTTGTTTTCTAAGAAATACAAATATGTTGAAGCTTATTCAATTCCAAGTACATTTTCGGAAATAATGGATACAATTTAAGTTTATTTTTTATTATCGTATATAAAAATAACAAGAAAAGTTTTATTTGAAATTTTGTTGTTATTTTGAAACAATATAAGTCGATGATATCAATAGCGTTGTGACTGCACAGATAAGTTCTCAATTTAATCCTAATATAATTAACATAACATAATACACAAAAGGAATATATAGTTAAATGTGTGATAAATGTTTTTCCTAAAAATATTATTATTGCTTCTAGAATAATTTCCAATATTCAAAATAAATGTTATTCTGAACATATATAATAAATATTGTTGTAAAATAATTAACACATTAAACATTTATATTATAATTCGCAATTAAACTTAATATGTTGTCATAAATGTATAACATTAGTAAATAATCACAGATAATTTTTTCTACAATTATATATTACATATTCTTAAGCATACAGTAAGTTTCATAAGCGTGTATCAGGGTATTTCAGGATAAAATCAAGATTCTTTAACGCAAAATATAGAATATAAGTATTCGAAATATTTTATATATATTTCGAATTAATATTGGGTATTGTATTTATTTAGCATTAGTAATTAGTAATTAGTATTTTGTATTGTAAGCTTACAGATACGATTATTAATTTGTAATGAAAATTTACATATTTCTCTAATTTCCATATATAGATATCTTTAATCTCCATAACGAACACTAGCGAAGAGAGTACACCACTATTTATCTAACACTCTTTCAGTCAATATATATTTGTTTTCCTTTACTTCTGATTAGCGGATAAATTCAACAGTGCGAGATATCCGCTATTAAGAGATGATTTTCTTTCTTTTTTTATCGAAAAATATTTTAATGTATGCAGTTTATTTTCAAATTTTTGAAGAGAAAACACAAGCAATAAGAAAACGATTAAAGATCGAAGTTTAAAGCCCAAAATATACACACTATCCATAAAATTGTTCCAAAATACCTAGCTTTGAGTATGCAACAGAAATTATTTTTCATACTGCTAATAAGATTATCGTATGTATAAAAATGTAAGAACCCTATTTATGAATAATTTCTTTCGCACATAACGATTGCTTTTTTTTTTCTACCGAAAAGCATATCAAAACAATCTTCATAAATATTCGTAATCAACACGTGCTCTCAGGCTGCATTATCGGATGAAAAAATTATATTGGATAAAAACCATAAACTTCTTTCAAACAACTATTTTAATTTTACATCTTTCACCTAATAATTCTAGCTAAAACAGAAGAAAAAGATATTTACTAAAAGCAGGAATACTTTCTAGAAAAGCTTAAGTTACATTTATTTTTGTTTACTTTGTTTGTTTTGAAAGCATTAAATTGCGTTTTAACAATATTTGCTGTAAATCTTTCACGTATACAAAGTTTTATATTATAACTAGGCGTATCTTTTTATATATAAAAGAAAGAACATTTGAAATTTTCTTCACTGTCAGAGTTTTTTAACTACTTTGTATATATTTTTTAATCCATAAAGGCTTTTTTTAAAAATAAACATTAATTGATAAAAGAAAAATGCTTTTCTTATGCAATAAAAATAATTTATATAAGACTTCAATCATTTTTACAAACATATGATTAATTTTAGAACAAAAAATCAACACCTAGAAGCAAAAATATGTCATTTTTTTCCAGAATCTGATTTTTTGACAAAACTGTAATTGCTACCAAAAGTAGGGACATGAATAGTAGCGTAAATACGGTGGGGTAAGGGGGCAGCCGCCTCGGTCGCCGTTGTTATAGGGCGCCAAATTAAGATTTTACGTTGTTCTTGATTAATTATTTCCTTCTTTAAGCTGATTTGGAAAGTTTCTTACAATCATGCATCAAGAATAGATTATGTAACACTTTCCAATGCTTTCAAAATAATTTTACAAATCATTACCGTTTAATAAGCTGAAAGATAAAATCTAAGTAAACAATTTGGAAAACGCATAACATATTTAAAAACGTAATTTCAGGAATCTCCAACATATGCAATATTTGGAAAAATATCCGAATACTTTTATTCAGCCCTGTATATGATCTATAGATTTGTATATATACTACATAGGATGCTAAATTTTAGTTTGGTTAGGAAACGCGTAGCACAGTTTAAAATTTTCCTTTGGAGTTTCTGTCAATAAACGGAAATGTGCTCGCGAACTTTTGTGCTGCCCTGTATATGATCTACAGAATTTATACACACCAAGTAATAGACAAAAAGTGAGTTAAATTTAAAATCGCGTTCAGCAATTTAAAACGCACTTCCAGGTATTATTGTTAACAGACAGTAGATAATCATTTTGTGTGTCCCTGTAAATGAACGATGACTGCTATACACACAATATTCTGTAGCAAGCGTCTTGTAATGCACCTTAGTGATATGTATAAATTTCAATGCGTTTAAAATTGTGAAATATTATTTAATTAAACCGCAAACGATTTTTCTCCATAGACGTAATGTAACGGATTTCTTTTGACTGTCCCTGTAAAGTGACTATAAGTGCTATGCACACCATATTCCACATTAAGCTTCTTGCAATGCACCTTAGTGATATATATCAATTACAGCGTATTTGAAATTATATAACATCAATAAAATAAACCGCAAAGGATTTTTCCCCATAGACTGTAATGTAACGGAATTCTTTGAGTGTCCCTGTAAAACAAACTATAAGTGCTACACACTTCAGTTGAAATAGAGAATATGCTATAGATAACAGCAATAACATATAAAAATTGCTGTGCAATCCGAGCATATTTACGGGAGTTAGATCACGGACAGACGGCAGAAGGCCAGACGGCCATACGGCAGACAAACCGAAGTCATAAACACTTTTCAACTAGGTTGGAAAGTGTTAAAAAGGAATCCACCATGTTTTAGGACAATTTTTCTTGTATAACTACAGCATGTATGCTGTATAGTTGCAATTATAGTTTCAACTATAGCTGCGTCATACTATGCATAAAGGACAATTCTCATGATAACTCTCGTCACTTTTGAACTGAAATTATCTGTTTTTTTTTTATATTATTATTATTATTATTATTATTATTAATTTTATTATTATTATTAATTTTATTATTATTATTAATTTTATTATTATTATTAATTTTTTTTATTATTATTATTAATTTTATTATTATTATTATTATTATTATTATTATTATTGTTATTATTATTATTATTATGATCTTGTCAATAAAGCAGAATTAATCAAATATTTTTTTCGCTCATGTACACAAACTTTTAATAAAATATCACCTTAAAATTAAAAAAAAAAATAGGGGAAAATATTTCTTAAAC
Organism: Maratus michaelseni; assembly: GCA_963931845.1. Classification (NCBI taxonomy): domain Eukaryota; kingdom Metazoa; phylum Arthropoda; class Arachnida; order Araneae; family Salticidae; genus Maratus; species Maratus michaelseni. Next base: position 80,208,482 of record OZ007593.1, read on the forward strand.
ATTGGAATAAGGGGCACTAAAGTGTGTTTGACGAGGTACTAATATATGTATATACCCTGAATGGTCCAATGCCACAATATAAGGGTCAAGGAACTGTCATCTATTAGGTCAAACGTGAGACTAACGAAAAAGAAAGGCTACCGCGGTGCTTTACGCATATCATTTTACAGACCACGGGAGTCACATGATGCTCGAATGCACCAATGCAGGTGTACGAAAAGAGCATCACGTCACTGTAGCGGTCTGTAAAAAAAGATAAGCAGAATGCACCGCGGTAGCCTGCCTTTCTCGTTAGCCTCGGGTCAAACGCATATTGAGTCATTTTTTAAAATTATTAACGTATAACGTCCCATTGCCTCAATATATGCAGTTCGGCTTTTTTACTTACTATGTCCAATACCACGTATATTGCGACAATGGACTGTTAAGGTGTAGTCCATAATCTCTCTTATCAAGAAAATTATGTTGTACTCTGTGGTAAAAAACTTGGAATACTTCTCGGAGATTCAAATGTTTATTATATTTTAGAAATAAACTCTAGACAATATTTATTCATGGAACACCAAAATTAATAATTCAAGTAATACTTATTCAAAATATATGCATTATTTTTAAAAAATATATTTTCATTATGTCACATTCGTATCAAATATATTTATTTTATCTTGTGCAGAAATTCGAAATGTGAGATTTTTCTTCTTCATATATATATATTTTCTATATCATATGCATAAATGTAATGCTGGAAACTACGAATATGCGTCGTTTTAGAGTGAAAAATAGTAATCTATTTTATATTTTTTCTTTACGTCAAAAAAGAACCTGAAAACGCATTTGGTTAAAGTATGTTTCTGTTTCCATTCTGGAGAAAAAACCTGTCATTACGTAATTTAAATCTACATTTGCTCAATGATATATAGTTCTTTTTTCTTTCATATCGTTTAAAAGTCTTGTTACAATAAAATACTTGAATTTTTCATTAAATATATATATATATATATATATATATATATATATATATATGCAAAATCTTAAAATCACGAGGATAAACATTTCGTTTTTATTGATAATACATGCAAAATAACTGTAAATATGAATAAAAACAATAATAATCATAAGATTTTGGATATTTCTTTTAATCAAATTATATTTTTCATAGTAACCATCCATTACAGATTTTTTTTCTATTAATGTTAGACATGCAAATGCTTATATATATGTTGAAAATACTTGATTTTTTTTTCATGCTGGAATTTAGGAGGTAATTAATAGGGTAAAAATGCAAATTTTGAAAATTACATTCATTCTTTCATTAGTTCTTATATGACTCTTTATAGCTTTTAAATTTTAGATTTTATGTACGGTTTAACGTAACCTCGAAAAGCATGATATTAGTACTTGTACATAAAAATAAATATATATTGTAAAATACACGAATAAAATCTTATGAAACAAGCCAAAAAAATCTACAAAATAGTTATTTCTGAAGTCGTTCTAGTTCCACTTCCTTCTGTAGACTTCCAAGCCAGAGAATAATTTCCGGGTTAGAAATAAAGCGGATATCTTGAAACTAGCATTGTTTCCGAAAGAAAGAAGTTGCATGATATGCTCTAAATAACTGCTAAAAGGATATGAGTATCATGTGTATTACAAAACGCTTCAAAATATTCGGAAAATAATTGAAAAGACTAAAAGTTGAAGTAGTGGGAAAATAAAGTAATGTACTATTTTTGTAATTGATTTAATTAAATATTATTAATATTTCTTTTATTATTATTTTATTTGAAAGAAGAAAATTTTATTAGTAATTTTATGACATGCGTTTTTGAGAAACATTTAGGTCAGCATTTACTAAATTTATTATTATTCACTAAAATTTTTTTTTCGCGCCTGGTTAACTGTCATGTCTCTCTTTAGCGGGTCTGTTTTTTTCCCTTTTATTTTCCCTTTTTGTGTCTTGGTCGTTATCTCGAAAAATAATTGAAAAATAGCCTATTTCTTAGCTGAAGATAAGATATAGAGCCAGAAGTATTCAGCATATTTTCATTTTTCCCGCATTTCATCTTTCAACATTGAATATACTTTTAAATTATATTCCTTTCAGATATGCAATTCTGTATATCACAAAATGCAATCTACTTCTGTCTTTCTTTTTTTTTTTCAATTGTTATTAATGAACATGGATTTTGAAACACTCCATTTATTAGCATATTTGTTAAATAAGTCCTAATATTAGCTCAGTTTTAAACGAATTTCGTGAAACTTAGAGAACATTTCCATAACCGAAAAGAACTGAAAAAAAAAATATTTTCGTATAAAGATAAACGAGAGTAACATTTGGTATTGCAAGAAAACAATATAATCAAACATTTAAATTACATTAAATACATTTAAATTCAGTCAAAATAGAAAAGGTTAGATTGTAGAAGAATTCGAATATTTCATGTAGAAATATATATTGCAATTACGAATAAGTTTTACGTAATATATATATACAACCGAGATACAAGATACAAGGCCTCGTTTTATTCTGATGCAGCATATTTCTTAAACAATTCAACTTGACTAGACATTATTTTTTTTTTATGAAAATAGACTTTGAACAATAAAATTTAAAAGCTGTTTGGCAACAGTGGGATATGGTCTACACATTTTTTTCTAAAAGACGGCACTAACGATTTTGATTAATTTTTGTATCCTATGAGTTTCGGGCACGATAAATTTATTGCGCTAGAACACATGTCCGAAAAAATTCGATTAGTGGGTCTTTTTTAGGTCACTGTGTGTCAAGCTAATTTTATTAAAAAAACGGTTCAGACTATTTAGACTAAATTTTGTATCTTTTTGTTTTCGGGCACGAGATGACTGTTAGGCTAGGTCACATGTTCGGCAAATTTCAATTAGTGAGTCATTTTGGTTATGGGTCATTATGAGTCAAGCTATTTTTTTCTTAAAAACGTCTCAGACGATTTGAACTAAATTTAGTATCTACGGTTTTTGGGCACGATAAAATTATTTTAATGCCTAAGGATGACCACTCGGCTGAGGGCGAACCCAGCCGTTGAGCGTTTACGATAAAATCATTGGGCTAGGTCACATTCTCAAGAAAATGTGACTTGTGGGTCATGTTTGGGTCCCTGTGGGTCAAGCTAATTTTATCTAAAAAACCGCTCAGTCTATTTTGACTAAATTTTATATCCTACGAGTTTCAGGCACGAGAAGACAATTGGGCTTAGTCACATGTTCGAGAAAATTTTATTAGTTGGTCATTTTGGTCCTGGGTCATGATATTTGATATCAAAATTAATTTTGACCGCGCAGAGGTTGGTCTTCCTTGCTCGTATAGTAAAAATTGACCAAAAATATACAGACATTTGTAAATACATGAAAAATTGAATGCAAAAATTAAATCCTACTTTATAAATTCGATATTTTGTATAACAAAAATTTTGCGTCCAAAAAATTCTATTAACAAGAATGAAAAATCATACGTCAAGCATAGATTATGCAACACTTTCCAACGCTTGCAAAATAATTTTACAAATCATTACTGTTTAATAAGCTGAAAGATAACATCTAAGTAAACAATTTGGAAAACGCATAACATATTTAAAAACGTAATTTCAGGATTTTCCAGCATATATTTCCAACATATACAATATTCGGAAAAATACCCGAATACTTTTATTCAGTCCTGTATATAATCTATAGATTTGTATATATACTACATAGGATTCTAAATTTCAGTTTAGTTAGGAAACGCGTAGCACAGTTTAAAATCCTCCTTCTGAAGTTTCTGTGAATAAACGAAAATGTGTTCGCGAACTTTTGTGCTGCCTTGTATACGATCTATAGAATTCATACACACCAAGTAATAGACAAAAATTTAGTTAAATTTAAAATCGCGTTCATGAACTTAAAACGCACTTCCAGGAATTATTGTTAACAGACAGTAGATAATTCTTTTGTGTGGCCCTGTAACTGAACGATGACTGCTATACACACAATATTCTGTAGTAAGCCTCTTGTAATGCACCTTAGTGATATATATAAATTTCAATGCGTTTAAAATAGTGAAACATTATTTAATTAAATCGCAAACGATTTTTCTCCGTAGACGTAATGTAACGGAATTCTTTTGACTGTCCCTTTAAAGTAACTATAAGTGCTATGCACACCCTATACCATATTAAGCTTCTTGTAATGCACCTTCGTGATATATATCAATTGCAATGTGTTTGAAATTTTGTAACATCATTAAAATAAACCGCAAATGATTTTTCCCCATAGACCGTAATGTAACGGATTTTTTTTTAGTGTCCCTGTACAAAAATTATAAGTGCTACACACTTCAGTTGAAGTAGGGAACATGCTATATATAACGACTATAATAAATAAAAATTTCAAGGCAATCCGAGCATATTTACGGGAGTTAGAGCACGACCAGACGGCCAGACAAACCGAAGTCATAAACACTTTTCAACTAGGTTGGAAAGTGTTAAAAACAAATCTTTACTTACATTAAATGATAAAATTTTAAAATAATCTTTTGTTTTTCTGTAAGAAAACATTTTGGCATTAAAGAAGAGTTCCATATTTGCAAAATGAATCAACCAAATTTAATAAAAATATATATACAGCTAATTTCTACTCATCAACAACTAATGTATAAAATTTTGAGTTAATCGCGTTCTTTTGGCGATGGTTTACGTGAGATAAATAAACACAAACACTGGCAGACACCAAAATCTTTTCGTCTACTCAGTGAACCTTCAGTTGAAGTTTTGACAAATTTTCTAACGTAAAACGATAAAAACGTCAAGGTCATTTTAATAAGATTATAATGTATAAAACCATATTGCATTTAAGTGTTTATACATGGAAATGGTAGTTTATCTATAAATTTGCCTACCGAGCATGTGCTATAGACGTAAATATTTAAATATATATAGACAAGTCGAGCAATTTGTTTAATATTTTAGCTTATTTCCTTATTTGTAATAGTTTTCTAAAACAATACAGCAGAAAACAGTTTGAAATATTTTCGCAAGTCTGAGAATTATTTTTTTATGATTTTCTTATTTTTTTTATTTTGTAACAAAATTTTTACGTTGTCTTGATTTTATTTAGATTCAACTTTGAACCAATTTTAACAAAATAAATTTTGGTTATTGTGAAACAGTTTCAATTATTGATCCTAGACAAGATTATGGAAACTACAAATGTTGTTGCATGTAAAACTGTATCTAAAAATAACACAAAAAGCAATAATTGGACATATGTTGTGCGCTTGAAGAAATAATAAATCAATGAAACGTCTTGTAAGTAATCATATTTTTTTTGCAAGATTTTATTTATTGAATGATCAAATGAAACGTATGATTAAATAAAACGTTTAATCCGTAGAGATAATATTGGTGTTCAATGGAAATGACTTAGAACAGAAATAAGGATTTTTTTAAATATTTGAAAAATCCGTAGATTTCTGATGCTATTTCTGAAATTTTAATAAATATTCACATTTCCTTTGACATGAAATATATTAATATAACAATATTAGCTTATTTTATTAATCTTCAACATTTCTGCGACTTTTCTGAAGTTCAATTTAAAATAAACAACTTTTTTAATATTAAAAATCTTGAATATAACCGTAAAATACAATTTGAAATACTTATATTACCATTAAAGTTTCGGAAAAAATTTCAAAGTTTAAATTTAAAAATATTTTCTTTCCGTATATTTCAAAGAAATATTTTTAAAACATATCAAAAGGTTTTCATCTAAAAATAGGAGCTGTAATAGAATGTTTAAAATATATTTCATGTTGCAATATAGCTGCTAAAGAATGAAATATATTTCCGAATGTAAATTGAATGTTCTTTATAAGAATAAAATGTAATAAATATATATATTTTATTAAATATATAAATATATATATATCCATTACGTGATTTCTGTATGTAATTAATTAGAAATTGTGAAGACTTGGAAAAATGATTGGTTGCTGTATACGAACAGTGATAAAATAAAAATTATATATCATAGAATTAAATTAAAATGTGTAGATATAAATTAACTTGCTAAAACATAAATTTGCAATGAGAGAACTACAAGATCACTAGAACAAAATCCCACACATTTTTGAAAAGTTAATTTGTTTACTAAAATAATTTCAGATGTAAATTGGCTACTGAAATATATGCACTTGCATCAGAGATAAATAATACAAAATGTTACAAAGTTTCTAGTTCCTTAGTTTGTTTCCAATTGCGGAAGGCAACTAAATTGTATACTGCATCATTTATTATCGAGTAATTTCAATTGGAATGCGTACTTATTTTCAATACACTGCGTGAGTGTTGTAAGGTATAAATATTTAATTTAATAATAATAAGATATTTCGAAGTCCATTTTAGATGCAATAATGCATTAATTTTTCGCTTTTTTGGTAATTAAAAAATATATTTACATATAATTATCTTTGTGTATTATATATGAGACGAATTTTCGTCAATAAATGTGCTTTAATATGTGCCACCAATTTAATACATACATATTCAATGTGAATATGTAACGCATTAAACTGTAACATCATGTAAATGAGGACCTCTCTAGACCATTTAGTTACATAATTTGTTAATTTGTTCAGTACTACAAATTTATCGGGGAAAAAAACGGTATTATTTATATATTTTTTACTATTGATTACACTGGTTTACACGGTTTATATACTTTCACTGAAATGTGTATTTTTTCATAGATTCTAGTGCACTGAGTACGAGAAAATTATTGAAAAAAATCTGTCTCGTCTAGTTAAAAAAATATTTATTAAATACTTAAAAATAATAATAACATGAAACACAAAAAGAAAAAATTAGAAACGTTTGATTTTACTCTTCTTTTTTTATAATTTTCTTGACCTGTTTCTCTTAAATATACCAGCAGTAGTCCCCTATCATACTTTCGTCCCAAAAACCTTTGTGTCTGTCTTCAAAAAGTTGAAGGTCTTGGTGAAAACGCTCGCCCTGCTCGTCACTCACTGCGCCCATGTTTTCAGGAAAAAATCCGGGTGTAAATGGAGAAAAATGTACCTTCAGAGACATGTTCACACCCATTGCATGATAGTTTTTTAATAAAACAACAATATCTTTTTCATAATTTTCATCTTTATGATTTCCTAAGAATTTGTGGATGACCATTTTTTTTTTTTTTTTTTTTTTTTTTTTTTTTGGTGAAATAACTGCTGAAAATTTGACTTCAATTTTGGTAATAAGTTAATTTGATATTTGGTGTCAATGAATTCCACTTTTCTAGATAGTTGCAAGTCTCGCACAAGGTTTTTCAACTCATTTCGGTTTATTATATGTGGCGTTTTATCATCTTTTATTACGAATTCGTCATCATTTTCATCCTGCATAAACAGATCGTCACTATCTTGGTAACTCGCACTTGACATACCTGCATATACAAGATGTGACAGAGTTTCAGAATGTGATATCTGTTTTGAGACTGATGGAATGTCGGAATATTGAATTTTATGTTTATTTTTTGAATTAAAGCCTGCAGTTTTTGTCAAACAAAAATGACAGTCATTTTCGTGATTTGAAGGTTCTCTCCACATCATTGGTGATCCAAATTGAAGATACATTTTTCTCCCGAAGCCCAGCATATAAGAGCAAGCCTACAGCTTTCTCGAAAAAAATGTGGAAACCACTTTTTATCTTGATTAATCACTGGGAATCCAAAATAATGCACATATGCTGTTTTAGAACATTCGATATTGGTCTTCCTTTTTTTGCGAATATAAATTGTCCACAAACGTAACAAAAACGACCAGAATTTTTACACACTCTATGTGACATTTTATCAAAAACAAAACCACTTTAGTTCACAAAAACACAAGAAAATAGAATTTAGAATCCAAGTTGACAATGCCGGTAAGTTGAATGTGACGTGATAGATATATTATAGAATTAAAAATGTGAATATTAAAAAATGCAAAAAAAAATTAAAATGTGACGTGACAGATTTTTTTCAAATAGCACCTTTCATTAGTAAGAGGTAGTATTACAAGAAAATAGGTGTTTCATCAAAAGTATATAAAAAATGTTTAAATTTGTAAACCAGTGTTATTTATATAAATGAAATAAAAAGTCGTGTATCCAATAAATTAGAAAATCTATTCAAGAAATATGTTTATAAAACAATTAATAACAATTACAAATTTGTAGTATAACTAAACTAATGTAAACATCGCCATACAACATGGATTTATGAAGTTCCTTCGATATTTTTATGTGTTTATTTTAATTTCAAAATACAAGAATATACGTTTATAACATATATTTGATAAAACAATCATTATGATTTATTAAAACATACATATGACTTTATATATGCTTTTTAAATAAAAGTTTTCCTTTTCTTTTCAAAGAATTTTATTACTCATTAGAAAAATCATCTTTCAAATAGAAGTGAGACACTATAAATAGACAATATAAATATGTATCCTTTAAGTTTGATAAATATTTATTCATTTGAGCCTTCACATCCGATTTTGTTTATTATTACATTTAGAGTTCCACACATGAAAAACCTGACAGTATACAAATATATTTTGAAAAGATATTTTAAAACGATGTCATACTTTTGCAATTACTGTAAACGTAAATAGGTAAATGTTTGTATTTCACAATTGATATTCTTTTTAAGTGATATATCCATTCATCCTCCCACATAAAATCTGCAGGGGAAAATGTGAGAAAATATAATATATATTCAAATGTTTGTAAAAGTTTTTTTCTCTTTATACGCAATAATTTTCCAACTAGACTATAATTTCAAAACACCAACTGTGTAATAATTCACTTTTACAATAATGCTTTTATCCTCTAACCTTTTAAGATATGTCATTATTTTGTTCTAAACTATATTAAGATAAATTACAAACACGTTTTAAAAATATCCAAGAATTTTCAGAAGCGTTTAAATATTTGGCAATACATTATGATAATGTAAATTCTATTGTGTATGGCACTAGTTATACATAATATTTAAATTACACTTTTCTCTGTCAACAATGCTTTTAAAATAATATCAAACAAATTTGTTTGTTTGGAAATGTTAATATATTCATATTCCATGAATGTTGTAAAATGCACGGTTCTCAAACACAAATATTGAGTTTATAAAAACGGAAAACCTGAATCTTTTAACAAAAGGAATTGTTGTGAAATTTAATATATACTGCTCATGCTCAGTCGAGTAATTTTACTCTTTCATGCTCTAATTCATAAAATTTATTAATATATATTTTTAAATGTATATATGATCATTGATCGTGTTTTATATTCCTTAACATTTGCTGAATTTGTCAAATAAATATTTTTTTTTCTATCTATAGAGTTAAATTTTTTCTCCTTAAACTATTACGTAAAAAGAACATGGTATTTTTGCGTCAACTACGTAACTATTTTAAACTAGTAAAAGTATTAATAGTTAAGAAGATAAATTTTATGAATTAAAAAGTGCTGTTACCAGATTAAGTGTTTCTTATAAACAGTAAAATACATATTATGAATAAATATTTATTCTTTATAATATAGTTTAGAAATATTTGTTATTTTTGAAAAAAAAAAAAAAAACATAATATATACAATTTACCTAAATAATATTATATTTTCTTTAGAATACACTTAATATCATTAAATATGAAAACTAGTCGTTGGGGGCCACCTTAATACTTACCCATCACGAATATACATAATAAAAAATATGAAAATAAAACATGTGTAAACTATTTATAAAATGCATTGCAATTCGAATAAAATCGTGTCTTGATGACGTCATAAACTTTAAATGCTCTATTACTGAATTGCGTAAAATAAACATCCTTATAACTCCAAAATTGATAATCTTATAACGTAACGGTTTACTGCGTCGGATTAAGCGTCTCGATTTTAATTAAAATATATCTTTGAATTGAAATTTGAATGAAATTTCGAAACAGCATTTCGAAATTTCCAACACGCTTAATAATTTGTTATTAAGAATACAAGAGAAAAGTTGCTTTGGTAAATATTTCGACATGAGTAATTTTAAGAAAGTTTAAAGATTGGTTGTACATTGCTCTAGAAATTCATTTAGTAAGAAAAAAAATGTTAGTTTCGTTTCCTTTTAATTAGACCTGTTGTCTCTCTCTCTCTCTCTCTCTCTCTCTCTCTCTATATATATATATATATATATATATATATATGTGTGTGTGTGTATGTGTGTGTGTGTGTGTGTGTATTCATGTGGGTATGTGTGTGTGTTCTTTCTCAATTTTGAAATAAGCTCATTTTTAATTTTATCATAATAATTTAAATATCTAACGTAATATACAGAAATATAAGGGTATAAATATATTTAAAACATTTTCTATCGGCTCGGTTCAAATCTATGAAATGACTTCCAGTCCAGTTTAAAAATATTCCAAAATGTTTATGTATTAAACATAGTAAACTGTTGCTTTCGGAAACATAATTACTGTTAAATATTTTAGCATCACAGGGGTTAATGATGGCGTGATATTCCAAATAATTTCAAAGAAATTTCGATGATCGTTGATCATGTAATTCTAGATTAATTTCATTAAAGGTGTTGCGCAACCAGCTCGAACACTTGTATGTGAAGCACAACCTCTTGATCAGACCTATTAGTACAACTGTATGTTTGGGAACGTCCAGGGAACATCGGAAAAAACCAATTTCACAGAACGCTTATAATTTTTCTAATCTAAACCTACCTTAGAACAAATAATTATAAATAGAATTATGGATATAACCTTGAGTATCCATGCTTTATTCAATTTTTGCTTTATTTGGTAGCTTAGATAATAGTATAAAGAAAGACACGTCTCATATTATAAGGTAAGTCACATCTAGAGAAGTGCAATAAACTAAATAGCGCCTCAACCGATTGTCTCATGAAAATCCCATCATACATGAGTCACAAATTTTAGTCATACATGAAAACTTTGATTGGTTATCTATACTAATGAAAGAATTTATAATAAAATGTAATAAATTGTAATAGTTTTTTTAATTGTAAAACGTAATATTCGTCAAGTTTGTGTATACGAAACGACCATATATAAATACTATGTTCAATAGAATAATTTGTTGTTAACAACTCTACACTTTATTTACAGGTTCCATAAGTTCCTCGCTGAATTATCAAGACATACTAAGTCAAGATTCTCGACTCGAGAATATTGCTTTCAATTTTCTTCCATATGATTTTAATCATTCAGTTTTAATTATTTTTTAAGATGCATTCGGAAATTTTATAAACAGAAATTTATGTTAGAACTTTTCTGACTTTTTTAATGAATTATGTGAGCCCTGAATGAAGCCAAAAATGTTAGATAAAAACAGGTAATATTTATTAAAATTTAATTCTTTAGCAGAATTTATTTGTTTCTCGTAGTTTTAAAAGTATTCTTGATTGTAAATTAACTTTTATATAACAAAATAAAGTTTTCTAGAACAACTTAATGGAAAATGTAGTTGAATATAACTAGATAGGAAAATGTAGTTGGACATAAGTGCCAATATATTATTATTATTATTATCATTATTATTTTTTATGATCATTAAAAAATTAGAGACCAGTATGAACTATGTTAGTTGCTTATAAGTATGGAAACACAAAATAAATCTATAAATGCCAAACTAGTATTTTTAACCTTTTTTAAGATAAATCTAACTATTAAGATGATTTACAAGATAGAAGGGCAAAAGGACATGAACAGATATGTAAATATATGTAAATGTATTTTACGGAATATAGACGAATTGTTTTAAATAGAAAATATGTAAAATGTCTCTTGATCTGAGAAAAATAAGTTAAAATCTAAAGGCACTACGATATTAAAAGATAAACGGTTTCAGATCCCAAAATCCAGAAAATGTTAAAGAATTATAATACGTTTTATTTTGTAGCTTAGATAATAGTATAAAGAAAGACATGTCTCATATTATGAGGCAAGTCACATCTAGAGAAGTGCTAAAGTAAATAGCGCCTCAATCTATTGTCTCATAAAAATTCCATCATACATGAGGCACAAATTTTAGTCATACATGAAAACTTTGATTGATTATCTATACTAATGAAATGATTTATAATAAAATGTAATAAAATAGTGCCAGAAAAAAATTAAAAGTTAATATAATTCGGAGTATCATAAGTAGATAAATTTCCACCAAAGAATAATGGCATTTGTATTGTTTTACTTGTTGGAAAAGGTAGAGGAAACTTTCTAAATATAATTTACAGAACCCAGGGACAGCAGAAAAATGTAATTTTTTTAACTTTTTAAAAGTCACCTATTAAAATATAAATGGATTTCCATCTGATAAAATAAAACATTTGAAACATTTTTGCAATTGGAACTATACCTTGAAAACTAGTTGTTTAGGAATTAATCATTGGTCAAAGACAAGAAGATATATCATGTAAAAAATTACATTGTTATTATTTATTTAGTGTCCTATTTTTGGTTAAGTATTTGCATTTAAATATTATTCTTAAAATTGCATCTTTCAATTGAGATTTAATATACTTAATCCAAGAGCATAGAAATAGTTTACTTCAGGTACAGAACAACATTAAACGTTAAAAATAAATATTTAATTACTTCATCAATATCTGAAAGGTTAAATACATATCAAATGTAGAAATTAACTTTTACGTGGTAAACTTGAGAAAATGACCACTGTAGAAAATGACAATCATAGACATTTTCCTGATACTAGCGATAACTATTTTTTATTTAACAAATTGGAATTTGAAAAACTATATAACTAAGAATTCAGAATTAAATGAATTGAAATAAGAATTTTTTAAGATGAGTATCACGTATTAAACATATTAGAAACAAATTAAAATGTGCGGTTTTCGATAGTTAATAATCATAAAGATATTTATCTTAATTTCGACCAATTTTCAAAATTTATCTACCTTATACATATATATAAGTATATATGTAATAGTTACTGCATGTCGATGAACATTTTAGGTTAAGTCAACAAAATAATGCAAAAGTTTTTATCAGTTTAATTCTCGTGTTTGTATAATTTAAGCTAAACAAAAACTTTTTATAAAAATACACAACAGTTTCAAAAACACTTAAGCAAATATCAATGTCCTATTCTCAGTATTATAAATGTTCATAATTTGGACATTTTTAATACACAATTTGAAAATATAAATGTATTCGTTCAAACATTACTAAATAAATGAGTTCATTAGAGACAACCATATAGCTAAGAGTGTAAATAAATTTTAAAAAATCTAGTTTTTACTCTTCATTTGACAAAAAATTCCATAATGATACAATTTAATTTTCCCTTTTTTTCTTATTTATTCATTTAGCCACTAAATTGTTTGCGATGGATTTTAATGATGTTATACTATTTCAAACATAATGAAATTTATATGCATTACTGAGGTGCGCATTATTTAAGTTGCTAACCGAAAAGTATTGTGCGCAAAATTATTATGATTCTTTTACAGAAAGACACAAAATGATTTAGTAACAGTACTGTCTATGAGAGATAATTGCTGGAAGAACATTTTAAAATTTTGTCTGCGGTTTTAAAGTTAACTTAATTTTTTGCAAATTTCGTGGTGTGCATTAGTAAAGCTCATGTACAGGACTGCACAGCGGAATTCGAGAACATTTCTCGATACTTGAATTTTTAATTTGTGATGAGTTTTTTAACTTAATAAATATTTGCATTATTTTTAGTAATATACTAGTATATGGATCATATATTGTGTTTTGAAATACGTTCAGTGTTTTTCAAACATCGTCCTTAACCATATTAAACGGTAAAAAATTTTTACGTAACACAGTACTGAAAAAGTTGGATAGCGTTTCATAATCTATGCGTGAAGCATGATTTTTCTTTCTTGTTATTAAATTATTTTCTAGATGTGAATAAATAAAGCTCCTACGTATAATACAATGAAAAAAATGTCACTTTCAAATCTTGGTAAACCGATGTTTTCATTTTGCTATGAAACTTTTTGTTTCAATTAAGACCACCCAATGTTTTCAATTCTGAAATACCAGAAATACTCAGAATATTGAAACATGGACATACTCAAAACTGAGCACATAGAGGTCAGTTCATACTCATTTTGAAAACATGACATACTCAAAAATGATTAGAATCAGTTCAAACGCATTTTTGAAACATGTAATTACTCAAAATTGAGCACATAAAAGTCAGTTCATACTCTTTTTTTAAACATGGACATGCTCAAATAGGAGCACATGATGTTTTATTCTTGAGTGTGTGCATGTTTTCATAAATGAGTATATACATGTATAAAACTTGAGTAATTTGGATTCGGAGCCATTTTGACTATGCGACATACTCAGATTTGAGTATTTTTTATCAGTTTTGAAAATGTCGTTTTTAGAGTGTATTTTGATAGAAATCCTTCTCTCTTGAACTTGATATATCATAACGTATTTCTGAGAATTAAAAATAAAAAAATATATGCATGATGGGTATGACAACCATCTTAGCATAATTGTACAAAACCTCAAAAATGTACATTGAATAACAACCATCTGATTTGACCTGTGCGCTTGGATGCTTAGAAAGTTATAAAAAGTATGGAAATATAGCCGCCTAGCACATAATTATTTTTTTCAGAAAAACGCTATGATGTATTTAGTATAGAAATGAATTGTTTCTGTCAATGTATCATTTGTTGGAACTTGAATTATTTGCATATGAAACTAAGGTAGTTTAAAATGTTAAATAAGTACAAGAATATAGGCTTAAAAGATTGTTATTTCACCCTCTGTTTATACACAAATTTAAACTTGTTTTTCCCTTTAAGCTTAGATTGTTTTTTTTCTTTTTTAAATAGTTATTTTTGGATATTTTCATATAGAGAAATGAAAAAGATAAAATATTTTTCCAGATTTCTTTCATATTTGGCTTCAGGATTCGATTTTGTCAAGACGTGGATTTCAATTGCTTCATTTTTATGAAATAATTAAATATTTTTACAGAAAAATCCACAAACTTACAAATAGACAATGGAAATAGCATTTTAAATATTTTTAACGAAAACTATCAATATGATAAAACTTATAATATATCTAATTTTGAGGTCCTGAAATTTGTTGTGTTCCGGGTGTTTACTGAGGAAATAGATTCCTCCCTAAAGGCAAATTCGACTGCAAGATATAAAACAATTAAATTCTTATGAGGGAGTAATTATAACGAAGCGATAATAATTCAAACGACACTTTTAGAAAATTGCTGGAAGGGAAAGAACTATAACTATATTATAAGAGCATTTCTTCCTTCGTATCTGAAAATAAAATAGGCATTAGATAATGTAAATTTATTTTGATAATACATTTTACTATACACGGTTGTATCTAACGTTTGTTGTTTTATTTGTTGGTTTTGAATATGTTAAAATTAAGTTAATTTTGTTATTTTATATATTTTTGGAATAATTACAGCTACATTTCAAGAGTTACATTTATTTTTCCAAATTTCAGTAAAGTGTTTTATAATTATATATCAAAAGAAACGTGGAATTTTTTCAAGCATTTTTTTTAAATGCACTAGTGACATGGTTTAACATAGTGTATGACACAGTATATAGTACAGTTTTTGGACATTTAGTATTTAATGATTAACCATTTCAAAACAATAATGGCTTTCACGATATGTTTATCGTATATAATTAGAAACATATCCAAATAAATTATTTAAGCACTTTAAAATAATTATACAATTATTGCATAAATAAATAATACAAGGTAAAACAATAGTCATAGACTGTGTAAAATGATCTCTAATAAAACTGTAAATTTTTGGGCTGCACATGCATTTCCGTAATTTGGTTTATTGAAATTTTCATTTCAATTCTAACACCATTTTTTTAAAATCTCAAAATTATAAAAATTATTTTGCACATAGGAGAAAGTATTACATTGTCGTTTGAAATAACATATCTAAAGCAACCTGCAATAAATGTTCAAAGAAAATAAAGTTATCGAAAATTTAAATAGCAATTTTAAGTACATTATTGTTATACGCATACAAGGAAGATAAAAATCATTATATCTTTTTCTACCTTTTTTTTTATTTTATACATAAGCAAAATTTATTCATGAAATATATCCAAGCAAATGCACCATCCTGATCTTAGGTTTTGTGTTATGGACGAACAGACATATTGTAATTATTGTACTTTGTTGGAAAACAAACACATTATAAACAAATTTAGTTACAAACATCTATTTTTAATAAGAAACGCCACTAAATTTCTGCAATTAATTTAATTGTAGTGTTACATAGGAGCATTTCAAACGTATAAGTTACAGTCCTTCTCTCACACAAAACAATAATTTTTAATATAATTTTTGATATATTATATTTAGTATTGAACTATCATTTTTATATAAGGTAGGTCAGGAATAATTACATAGGGCTTCTAATGTAATCAGTTTTCTAAATGTAGGGCCATAAACATTAGTTTATTTAATTATATTTAAGATATTGTTTTTCTAAATTTTATTAAAATATACTTTAATTTCTTTATTTGTTTTATTTATTTTTTATTTTATTAAAGAAATTTTTAATTGGTATTACATATGAATCTTATATTTAGAATTGGAGTTATTTTAATAACTAAATATAATGTGTAAATAAAACACAAAAAACTAAAATTTGCTCTTTTCAATTAGTTTTTCTTGAACTTTTCCTTCAATATTGTATTCAAAATTAAAAGTCATATTTATATACTTCTTTTAAGCAGCAGCCCAACTATTGTAGTATTAATTATTATCCATTTCGGTGATTTTCAGTTATTTATTATTACCAATTTCAACCTTTCAAGATATCACTTTCACTTAGACCTCTATAGAGTGAAAAAACAAAGACAGATATAACGATTATTTGGAATGTAATAAAAATTAGTACATACCTCAAGATTGATTGCCAATCAGAAATCAAAGTAAAAAAGAAAAAAAAAATATTTTAGCCTATAAGTACGTAACATTATTTGTCAGTGGAATCTAAGGAGCATCATTTTTTTTTTTTATTTATAGAAGGGAGTTTTCGATTGAGTTTAAGTATCGGACGATACCTTGTCAGTGAACGGGTGTTTCTTAGTTTTCCACCATCCAAAGATATTTCGTAAGTGATCTTGGCAGTCACGGTTACTCCTGTATTGAAAGATATTTCGCAGATGGTTTGCTTCGATTGTGTTCACCGTGACAGCAAACTACGTTTGTAAAGTTTGTTTTCCAGCTGAGAGCAGTAAACTCGCACGTTCGATAGCGTTATTTTTCTAAAGTGTAATCATTAGGTTTTAGAGTTGTTTTAGTTAAAGTTTTGCAGTTCAATTTCTCGAGTTGCATATTTATTGATTGAAATTTTCTGCAGTCAGTTTCAGTGTTTTAACAGTAATGTACTAACATTTATTTATGTAAGGTAGTCCAGGAATAATTACATTGGATTGCTAATGTAATCAATTTGTAAAGGTAACGCCATAAAAATAGTTTAGTGATGTGTTTTTAAAAAGTGCTTTTGTAAATTTTATACATTTAAAAAAAAATACATTAATAATGTAGAGTTATCTTATATTTCGTATTTGATACATTTCAATTTTTGAATATAATGTGTACATAAAACATAAGATAAACAAACTGTTATGATTTTCAATTAGTGTTTCTTGACATTTTCCTACAATATTGTATTGAAAATTAAAAATACTATTTATATACTATATTTAAGCGCATGTATTGAAATAATCGTATTTATTATTATCCATTTCACGGACTAAACCTTACAAGATATCACTTTCACTTAGTCTTACATGGATTGAAGAAACAAAGACAGATAAAAAAAAATTGGGATGTAATAAATATACATGTAATAAAGACTCAAGATCGATTGTCAATTGGAAATCAATGTAAAAAAGCAAAGTAATCTATTTTATCCTATAAGCAAGTAGTGTTATTTGTTAGGAAGATATATGGGACATGCTTTTTTTATAATACACGTTTAATTATATAAAATTCTAAATGTATTGAAATACAGTTTCGGAAATAATGGATACACTGTATCAAATAATTTTCGATGACAGATTCGTTTAGAACATGTTTATATGTATATGTTAGGTAAATAAGGAGAATTTAGCGTTTCTAAAATACTGTTTTTTTCCTAATTCTTTTACATTTCACCAAGTTAAAATTTACCTTGTACGCCTTTCTATTTCCACCGATGCATGTAATAAAGTTTCCTGTATATATATACTAGCAAGCTACGCCCACTATGCTGGTCAATTTCTCTTAACGAACTTTTAATCAAACAAAATATTGACATTTCATAATTCACTTTTATATTTTAACAGAATAATAAGGCTACTATAATTTGTGACTCGTTCCAATATACACGTCAGGACACGTAGCCCTTATCATTATCTATTTACGCTTCAAGGTTTCGCTATGGTACTCCATTGTGAAATTTGGTAATTTTTGAAATTCAATATTTGAAAAACGGCACAATCATTAAATTTGAAATTTATATAAAAAAAATATAATTTTTTACCTTTCAAACACAGTTTGTCTAACAATTTTCTGACAAATACTTTTCGAGCTATTATTTTTTTCACAAACTTCAAATGTTCCATTTTCCAAGATTAATCTGTGGCAACAATTAGCGAAAAACCCAGTCGTCAGGAATGCATAGTTTTTTATTAAAGAGGCTGTTGGAGCAGGGATTTTCACCATCAATTTGCCATTATCAATTTTGAAATCGGTTCTGTAGTTCTAGAGATTCCATAGAAATTATAATTTAGAATGATTTTAGAAAGCTTTTCACTCATTTCGCCCTATTAAATTTCGATTTTTTTTGGTATTCTTAGAGAGCATTTACATCTTATAAGTAACTACAATGTCAAATTTCAAATTTCTAGCTCCTTCAGTATAAAAAAACTGCAATTTTAGAACGTTTTTCGCTCCTGAACCCCTCTGGAGTTAGTGGCGCCGTAATGGTTCAGCCTATGTTGGAGCAGGGCTTGTCACCATCAATTTGCCACCATTACTTTTGAAATCGGTTCTATAGTTCCAGAGATTCCACAGAAATTGTAATTTAGAATGTTTTTAGAAAGCTTTCCGCTCATTTCACCTTTTAAATTTCTTTTTTTTTAAATTTGTTGTTAGAGAGCATTTACATTTTATAAGTAGCTACAATGCCAAATTTCAAATTTCTAGCTCTTTAAATATAACAAAAATTGCAATTTTAGGAGTTTTTCGCTCTTGCACCCCCCTGGGATTAGTGGCACCGACATAAAATATAGCCTATGTTGGAGCAGGGGTTGTCACCATTCAATTTGCCACCATTACTTTTGAAATCGGTTCTATAGTTCCAGAGATACCACAGAAATTTAATTTAGAATGTTTTTAGAACGCTTTTCGCTCATTTCACCCTTTTAAATTTCATTAAAAAAAAATCTTTTCTTAGAGACCATTTACATCTTATAAGTAGCTACAATGCCAATTTCAAATTTCTAGCTCCTTCAGTATACAAAAAATCACAATTTTAGAACGTTTTTCGCTCCTGCACCCCCTGGGGTTAGTGGCACCGACATAAAATATAGCCTATGTTGGCGCAGGGGTTGTCACCATCAATTTGCCACCATGACTTTTGAAATCGGTTCGGTAGTTCCAAAGATTACCCCCTACAAACAAACAAACAAACAAAAAAAAAAACAATCTTTACTACTTTATAATATTAGTATATATATATATATATGTGTGTGTGTGTGTGTGTGTGTGTACACTAGAATGCCATAAATGATGGGAACTTTCAGTTTTAGACATTTTTTCAAATATTTAAAAATATACATATCAGATTATTTTGGAATTTTAGGATTAAAAAGAACAGGTTTGACTTCATATTTTTCAACGTCGATTGGATAAGGAGGACAATTAGGGGACCAACCAAAAATTAAAGAAAAAAATAATACTTGGATCACCCTGTAAAATAAAATGCAGGAAATGCTCTGTCGTTGCAGAATATACATAGGCAGACATTGTATAATATGTGCATTCATTTGTGTAAGAATAGCATGTATATTAATAGAGATATAGCGATTTTTCATAAAAATTAAAAAAAAAACTCTTGCATGTTTTTTGCATATAACAGACAGGGTTTTTAACCAAATTTAACGTCAATTTCAGAAAAATTGACAAAATGCAGTAACAATAACATAGTGCTATTGGAATATAAATATATTAAATATTTAAGGAAATATGAGCAGTTGTATGAAATAATTTGTTTTCGCGCATGCGCGAACGATATCAAGGACCTTTTTGCATAATTTAGTAGTAATCTCTCTGGAGCAACTTAATAAAAAAAATCAGTCAAATATCGCAAAAATTCAGAGATATATCGGCGTTAGAGTGAGCTGTTTTTTAGTTTCTGACTAAAACTCGATTTATGATAAGGGATTGTCCACAAATTGTTATTTTTAAGTTATCTGAAAGCATTCGGAAAAAGTTTTTTGAAAAATGTATTTAATTATAGTTTACGTTATGTTTAGGAAGATTTTGATTCTAAAGTACGATGAAAACGAAACTATAGTCCATACATTGATTACATTTAGGTAAATTGGGGTGTTTATAATAAAATTTTGTGAAATTTAGCCCAATACGCAAAACACTCTACAGTAAATTCTATCACATATATACGTATGTATTTTTGTATAACGTATATTTATACATTTATATTATACATTTTATTATACAGATATATTATACATTTTTCATAAGTTATGAGTCAATAACTTGCAATTTGATTTTTATAGTGGTATTTCAATAGCTTTTTGAGAAATTATGTTTTGCGTATGGAATTTTCACAGAAAAGTGCAGTTTCCATAAAATACATTTATTTAACAGAAATATACTGTTTATATCTAAAAGACAGTTTTGGCAGTTTTTGCAGGATGGAAAAAAAATTAACGTTGAAACGTTTGGCACTTCCGGTTTCATTCAATATCAAGCAATTTTTAAATTCTGAAAACTTAGGTTTTATTTATAGTACAATAAATGTAAGCGCAGATTTGAAAATTTAAAAATGCGTGCTTTAATAAAATATAATACAAAAAAACCGAAAATTTTAGACAAAAATCGTATTTTAAATGTAGTCAGGTATTTCAATTTGTATGCTATATTTCATTGTTTATTGACACTTTAGTTTTTCTTGGAAAACCAGCATGTACATGGCGATTTGTCACAAGACACCTTATTACAGAGCTGACACTGGCGACTACTTTTTAATTTTTTATTGTACCACTTTTTCAAAATAAAAATTTTTCACATGCGCTTTAACAACAGGTGTAAGAGAAACATAATACAAAATTTATTTTTTGAAAATAATAGTGAAAATAGAATATAAAAATAATCGCTATTGGTATTCCTGTCATTAGGACCGTAGGAAATCGGGGGGGGGGGGAGAGATGGATATTCTTCGAAAATCCATAGCATTGTACTTGTTAGACATTTGTGCTGCTCAAGGGTAAGAGGGGGGAGGGAGGGAGTAGATGCTGAATCCATTTTCAACGCAACTTTAGCGAAGCGCACTTACTTTATGTTATGATGCCAAAATTTGTAAGTGTATTTTCATTTGTTATTAGTTTTTCTTTTTTTCAGTATTATTAATGAAATATATATTTTGTACCTTGATGTAATATTTCAAAATATCTTAAAACTGAATTTAATTCTTAATTAAATGAAAATAAAAATGAAATAATGCTTTGAAATAATGCGCAAACACATTTTGAATTTTCAATAAAATTAATTATTAATTAATCTACATATTTGCTTATTAATGATAAGCTCTATTATTAATTGATTTTCTTAGTTTCGCAGTTATTTTGAAAAAAAAAAAAAAAAACTGAGTTAGAAACTTCTTTAGCCACCCCTCCCCCTCTTAATTTTTAAACTGCGATGTTATTGCCCCTCATATTATGACTCAACATAACTTTAGTATCGTGTAGGGCCACCCTTCGCCGCAATAACTGCTGCAACTCTTTGAGGTAAAACTTTCTACCAGTTTCTGGAGGAATTTTGCTCCATTCATCCTGTAGAGTAGCAAACAGTTCTGTGGTGTTTTTGGCCGAGTTGGATTGGCTCTAAATCGGCGCTCTAACTCATCCGAAAGGTGTTCCAAAGTGTTGAGGTCTGGACTTTGAGCTAGCCAGGGAAGGTTATCCACACCAATTTCTTCAAACCACGTCTTAACAACAACTGCTGTATGACATGGAGCATTGTCATGCTGAAACAGGTATGGAACAAGACCAAAGTGTTGCCATAATATCGGTAGCCGCTGAATTGTCCAGAATTGTTTTGTAGGCTTCGGCATTCCTACTCCCAGAAATTAAAACAATAGGATCCCACCTCCGCCAAATTTCACTCTGGGTACGAAACAGTCCTGTAATTATCGTTCGACAGGCACTCGCCGCACACAAACACGTCCATTGGACTGCCAAAACTGCTAGCGTGATTCATCGTCATTCGTCGTTTTTCCATTTTTCTATTGACCAGTGCCGTCGTTCTTTGAACCACTTTATACGACGGGTCTTATTCAGATGCGTGATATTTGGCTTGTGAACTGCAGCTCGGCCATGAACACCAAGTGCCACGATCTTCCGCCGGACGATACGATCACTTGCAACATTAATCTTAGACGATCAAAATTCTCCTGAAATCGCCGCCTCTAAAGGAAGCCTTTCGGTTTGATTTCGCAACACGTTTTAGGCATAGAAGTTTCCTATCTAATACGGAATTTCCCAAAAAACTATTGAAATATAACTGTAAAAATCAAATTACAAGTTATTGACTCATAACATATGAAAAATGTATAATATATCTTAGATTTTAGTTTATCATCTTCCCTACTGCCATACAAATTACATATATACAGAAAATACACATATATGCGATAGAATTAACTGTAGAGTGTTTTGCGTATTGGGCTAAATTTCACAAAATTTTTTATTATAAACACCTCAATTTACCTAAATGTAATCAATGTATAGACTACATTTTCCTTTTCATCGTAGTTTAGAGTCAAAATCTTCCTAAACATAACCGTAAACTATAATTAAATAGATTTTTCAAAAAACTTTTTCCGAACGCTTTCCGATAACTTAAAAATAACAATTTGTGGACAATTCCTTATCATTCAGCGATTTTTAATCAGAAACTAAAAAACAGCTCACTCTAACGCCGATATCTCTCTGAAATTTTGCGATATTTGACTGATTTTTTTTTTATTAAGTTGCTCCAGAGAGTTGACTACTAAATTATGCAAAAAGTTCCTTGATATCGTTCGTGCATGCGCAGATAAAAATTATTTCATACAACTGCCCATATTTCCTTAAATAATTAATATATTTATATTCCAATAGCACTATGTTATTGCTTCTACATTTTGTCAATTTTTTCTGAAATTGGCGTTAAATTTGGTTAAAACCCATGTGTGTTATAAGCTAAAAACGTGTAAGATTTTTTTTTTAAATCGCTATATCTCTACTAATATACATGCTAGTCTTAGACAAATGAATGCACATATTATACAATGTCTGCCTATGTATATTCTGCAGCGACAAATCATTTGGTGCATTTTATTTTACAGGGTGATCCCAAGTATTATTTTTTTCTTTAATTTTTGGTTGGTCCCCTAATTGTCCTCCTTATCAAATCGACGTTGAAAAATATGAAGTCAAACCTGTTCTTTTTAATCCTAAAATTCCAAAATAATCTGATATGTATATTTTTAAATATTTGAAAAAATGTCTAAAACTGAAAGCTACCATCATTTATGGCATTCTAGTGTATATGTATATATATATATATTATATAAAAAATTTATTTCCTTCGTATCCTTCCATTTTATTCGCATTAATATTTTAAAATTAATCTAACTTCTGTCATAGTCAGTATTTCCTTAATTCTTAATAATATCTATTCCTATTTAAAGTCCTTTTAAAAGTAAATATCCGTATATTAATAATTATTTTATTCCAAATCTTAATCTAAAATTTAAGATCATTCGTAACTTTTATCAGTTCCCCAATCTATAAAATTCTGAGACGCGTTCTCTTTTCGAATGTTTTTTAAAGCCATTTTCTTTTTATTATTATTATTATTATTGCTCTGAATTTTTCGCGCGCTTGGGATTTTAACTTCTAAATTGGTCCGCACCCAAGTAAGGAGATTCTTTAATGTTTTAGCCTCGCCCTCTAGCCTCATTCGTTGGGCTGGAGCTAGCTTCTCACTCATTGGGTTGAGCGCTCCTGACGTAATTCTGTGTATGTTTCCGCGGAGAGATCAAAACTCGACTGCACCGGTCGGAACGAGAGATTTTTGACGTTTTCGGAAGCTAAACAAGTATGTGTCTGGTATTTGTATGACCGTAGAATATTCAACTGGCACAGTAACATCTTAATCCAATGAAGTGAAGCAACGTTAGCCCGAGGGCTATAAGTTTTAGACCTTTGGGAATCGTTTCTGTGTTGTTCGTCTTCTAATAAAATTATTCGTCTGTAGATTGGCTGGATTTATTGGAAAACTTAGGTGGAATAATTTCATTGCCTTACTACTTCGCCATACTCGCTAAATTCGACTGCAACTTGCTATATAGTTGAAGGACTGCCATCTTTTCATCGAATATTATTCATCGTAATATCTCAAACTCGTCAAAATGCTACATATATATATATATATATTTTCTTTTGGAATAAAAAATGAACTTGCGTTAATTGTAGTGTGCTTGTTTTTGGTTTCCCTAAGAAATGCAAATATGTTGAAGCTTATTCAGTTTCAAATACATTTTCGGAAATAATGGATACATTGTACCAAATAATTTTTGACTACTGATACGTTTAGAACATGTTTGTATGTATATTTTAGTTCAATACGGATAGTTTAGCGTTTCTTTAATAATTTTTCTACTACTAATTCTTTTACATTTCAGAAAGATAAAATTTAGTTACTTGTATGCGTTACTATTTCTTCCAATTCATTTAATAAACGTTTTCTGTAATTTTCTTAATTTGAATTAAAAAATGAAATTGTATTTTTGTAAGGGTACTTTTTTTGGTCTCCCTAAGAAATACAAATAGTTTCAAGCTTATTCAGTTTCAAATACATTTTCGGAAATAATGGACAGATTGTATCAAATATTTTTTTACTACTGATTCGTTTAGAAAATGTTTATATGTATATTTTAGTTAAATAAGGACAGTTTAGCGTTTCTTTAATACTTTTTCTACTAATAATTCTTTTACGTTTCAGAAAGTTAAAATTTAGTTACTTGTATGCGTTACTATTTCTTCCAATTCATGTAATAAACGTTTTCTGTAATTTTCTTAATTTGAATTAAAAAATGAAATTGCATTTTTGGAAGTGTACTTGTTTTTGGTTTCCCTAAGAAATACAAATAGGTTCAAGTTTATTCAGTTTCAAATACATTTTCGGAAATAAGGGATACATTGCAAGCGTATTTTATATTTCGGTATATAAAAATAAGAAGAAAAGTTTTGTTTGATATTATCGTTATTTTGAATATTTGTCGATGATATCATTATTGCTATGATTACACAAATAGGTTTTGAATTGAATACTGATATAATTAACATAGTATAATAAACAAAAAGTATATTTAGTTAAATCTGTGATATATATTTTCCTTAGAAGTATTAGTATTGGTTCTAGAATAAATTTGAATATTCAAAATAAATGTTATTCTAAAAATAAATAATAAATATAGTTATAAAATAACAAACGCATTAAACATGTAAATTATAATTCGCAATTAAATTTAATATGTTTTCATTAATGTAAAATCTTAGAAAATAATCACACATATTTTTTTTTACTCTTACTTATAGTATTTTCGTAAGCATACAGTACGTTTCATAAGCATGTATCTGGGCATTTCACGATACAATCAAAAGTCTTTAACGTAAAATGTAGTACAACTATTCGAAATATTTCATATACATTTCGAATTAATATTTTGTATTGTATTTAATTAGTATTATTAATTGTTAATTATTAATTAGTATTTTGTAATGTTATTTGGGTAATGTTATGTGTATCGTACAAACGTATAATATAATAAATAATATAGAAATTTTAACAAAATATGTTTAAGAAGTGAAATTTTATCAAAACATTTTTCATTACAGATTCTTTAAGCAAATGTTTATATGGATCTTTTAGGTAAATGAGGAGAATTTTTTGTTTCTTAAATATTTTTCTACTCCTCATTATTTACATTTATTTACACCAAGGTAAAATTTTGTCACTTGAATTCGTTACTATTTCTACCAATTCATGTAATAAATGTTTCTTGTAATTTTTTTTTTATTTTTCACTAAAAATGAAATTATTGTTTTTGGAAATGTGGTTGTTTTCTAAGAAATACAAATATGTTGAAGCTTATTCAATTCCAAGTACATTTTCGGAAATAATGGATACAATTTAAGTTTATTTTTTATTATCGTATATAAAAATAACAAGAAAAGTTTTATTTGAAATTTTGTTGTTATTTTGAAACAATATAAGTCGATGATATCAATAGCGTTGTGACTGCACAGATAAGTTCTCAATTTAATCCTAATATAATTAACATAACATAATACACAAAAGGAATATATAGTTAAATGTGTGATAAATGTTTTTCCTAAAAATATTATTATTGCTTCTAGAATAATTTCCAATATTCAAAATAAATGTTATTCTGAACATATATAATAAATATTGTTGTAAAATAATTAACACATTAAACATTTATATTATAATTCGCAATTAAACTTAATATGTTGTCATAAATGTATAACATTAGTAAATAATCACAGATAATTTTTTCTACAATTATATATTACATATTCTTAAGCATACAGTAAGTTTCATAAGCGTGTATCAGGGTATTTCAGGATAAAATCAAGATTCTTTAACGCAAAATATAGAATATAAGTATTCGAAATATTTTATATATATTTCGAATTAATATTGGGTATTGTATTTATTTAGCATTAGTAATTAGTAATTAGTATTTTGTATTGTAAGCTTACAGATACGATTATTAATTTGTAATGAAAATTTACATATTTCTCTAATTTCCATATATAGATATCTTTAATCTCCATAACGAACACTAGCGAAGAGAGTACACCACTATTTATCTAACACTCTTTCAGTCAATATATATTTGTTTTCCTTTACTTCTGATTAGCGGATAAATTCAACAGTGCGAGATATCCGCTATTAAGAGATGATTTTCTTTCTTTTTTTATCGAAAAATATTTTAATGTATGCAGTTTATTTTCAAATTTTTGAAGAGAAAACACAAGCAATAAGAAAACGATTAAAGATCGAAGTTTAAAGCCCAAAATATACACACTATCCATAAAATTGTTCCAAAATACCTAGCTTTGAGTATGCAACAGAAATTATTTTTCATACTGCTAATAAGATTATCGTATGTATAAAAATGTAAGAACCCTATTTATGAATAATTTCTTTCGCACATAACGATTGCTTTTTTTTTTCTACCGAAAAGCATATCAAAACAATCTTCATAAATATTCGTAATCAACACGTGCTCTCAGGCTGCATTATCGGATGAAAAAATTATATTGGATAAAAACCATAAACTTCTTTCAAACAACTATTTTAATTTTACATCTTTCACCTAATAATTCTAGCTAAAACAGAAGAAAAAGATATTTACTAAAAGCAGGAATACTTTCTAGAAAAGCTTAAGTTACATTTATTTTTGTTTACTTTGTTTGTTTTGAAAGCATTAAATTGCGTTTTAACAATATTTGCTGTAAATCTTTCACGTATACAAAGTTTTATATTATAACTAGGCGTATCTTTTTATATATAAAAGAAAGAACATTTGAAATTTTCTTCACTGTCAGAGTTTTTTAACTACTTTGTATATATTTTTTAATCCATAAAGGCTTTTTTTAAAAATAAACATTAATTGATAAAAGAAAAATGCTTTTCTTATGCAATAAAAATAATTTATATAAGACTTCAATCATTTTTACAAACATATGATTAATTTTAGAACAAAAAATCAACACCTAGAAGCAAAAATATGTCATTTTTTTCCAGAATCTGATTTTTTGACAAAACTGTAATTGCTACCAAAAGTAGGGACATGAATAGTAGCGTAAATACGGTGGGGTAAGGGGGCAGCCGCCTCGGTCGCCGTTGTTATAGGGCGCCAAATTAAGATTTTACGTTGTTCTTGATTAATTATTTCCTTCTTTAAGCTGATTTGGAAAGTTTCTTACAATCATGCATCAAGAATAGATTATGTAACACTTTCCAATGCTTTCAAAATAATTTTACAAATCATTACCGTTTAATAAGCTGAAAGATAAAATCTAAGTAAACAATTTGGAAAACGCATAACATATTTAAAAACGTAATTTCAGGAATCTCCAACATATGCAATATTTGGAAAAATATCCGAATACTTTTATTCAGCCCTGTATATGATCTATAGATTTGTATATATACTACATAGGATGCTAAATTTTAGTTTGGTTAGGAAACGCGTAGCACAGTTTAAAATTTTCCTTTGGAGTTTCTGTCAATAAACGGAAATGTGCTCGCGAACTTTTGTGCTGCCCTGTATATGATCTACAGAATTTATACACACCAAGTAATAGACAAAAAGTGAGTTAAATTTAAAATCGCGTTCAGCAATTTAAAACGCACTTCCAGGTATTATTGTTAACAGACAGTAGATAATCATTTTGTGTGTCCCTGTAAATGAACGATGACTGCTATACACACAATATTCTGTAGCAAGCGTCTTGTAATGCACCTTAGTGATATGTATAAATTTCAATGCGTTTAAAATTGTGAAATATTATTTAATTAAACCGCAAACGATTTTTCTCCATAGACGTAATGTAACGGATTTCTTTTGACTGTCCCTGTAAAGTGACTATAAGTGCTATGCACACCATATTCCACATTAAGCTTCTTGCAATGCACCTTAGTGATATATATCAATTACAGCGTATTTGAAATTATATAACATCAATAAAATAAACCGCAAAGGATTTTTCCCCATAGACTGTAATGTAACGGAATTCTTTGAGTGTCCCTGTAAAACAAACTATAAGTGCTACACACTTCAGTTGAAATAGAGAATATGCTATAGATAACAGCAATAACATATAAAAATTGCTGTGCAATCCGAGCATATTTACGGGAGTTAGATCACGGACAGACGGCAGAAGGCCAGACGGCCATACGGCAGACAAACCGAAGTCATAAACACTTTTCAACTAGGTTGGAAAGTGTTAAAAAGGAATCCACCATGTTTTAGGACAATTTTTCTTGTATAACTACAGCATGTATGCTGTATAGTTGCAATTATAGTTTCAACTATAGCTGCGTCATACTATGCATAAAGGACAATTCTCATGATAACTCTCGTCACTTTTGAACTGAAATTATCTGTTTTTTTTTTATATTATTATTATTATTATTATTATTATTAATTTTATTATTATTATTAATTTTATTATTATTATTAATTTTATTATTATTATTAATTTTTTTTATTATTATTATTAATTTTATTATTATTATTATTATTATTATTATTATTATTGTTATTATTATTATTATTATGATCTTGTCAATAAAGCAGAATTAATCAAATATTTTTTTCGCTCATGTACACAAACTTTTAATAAAATATCACCTTAAAATTAAAAAAAAAAATAGGGGAAAATATTTCTTAAACATTGGAATAAGGGGCACTAAAGTGTGTTTGACGAGGTACTAATATATGTATATACCCTGAATGGTCCAATGCCACAATATAAGGGTCAAGGAACTGTCATCTATTAGGTCAAACGTGAGACTAACGAAAAAGAAAGGCTACCGCGGTGCTTTACGCATATCATTTTACAGACCACGGGAGTCACATGATGCTCGAATGCACCAATGCAGGTGTACGAAAAGAGCATCACGTCACTGTAGCGGTCTGTAAAAAAAGATAAGCAGAATGCACCGCGGTAGCCTGCCTTTCTCGTTAGCCTCGGGTCAAACGCATATTGAGTCATTTTTTAAAATTATTAACGTATAACGTCCCATTGCCTCAATATATGCAGTTCGGCTTTTTTACTTACTATGTCCAATACCACGTATATTGCGACAATGGACTGTTAAGGTGTAGTCCATAATCTCTCTTATCAAGAAAATTATGTTGTACTCTGTGGTAAAAAACTTGGAATACTTCTCGGAGATTCAAATGTTTATTATATTTTAGAAATAAACTCTAGACAATATTTATTCATGGAACACCAAAATTAATAATTCAAGTAATACTTATTCAAAATATATGCATTATTTTTAAAAAATATATTTTCATTATGTCACATTCGTATCAAATATATTTATTTTATCTTGTGCAGAAATTCGAAATGTGAGATTTTTCTTCTTCATATATATATATTTTCTATATCATATGCATAAATGTAATGCTGGAAACTACGAATATGCGTCGTTTTAGAGTGAAAAATAGTAATCTATTTTATATTTTTTCTTTACGTCAAAAAAGAACCTGAAAACGCATTTGGTTAAAGTATGTTTCTGTTTCCATTCTGGAGAAAAAACCTGTCATTACGTAATTTAAATCTACATTTGCTCAATGATATATAGTTCTTTTTTCTTTCATATCGTTTAAAAGTCTTGTTACAATAAAATACTTGAATTTTTCATTAAATATATATATATATATATATATATATATATATATATATATATATATATATATATATATATGCAAAATCTTAAAATCACGAGGATAAACATTTCGTTTTTATTGATAATACATGCAAAATAACTGTAAATATGAATAAAAACAATAATAATCATAAGATTTTGGATATTTCTTTTAATCAAATTATATTTTTCATAGTAACCATCCATTACAGATTTTTTTTCTATTAATGTTAGACATGCAAATGCTTATATATATGTTGAAAATACTTGATTTTTTTTCATGCTGGAATTTAGGAGGTAATTAATAGGGTAAAAATGCAAATTTTGAAAATTACATTCATTCTTTCATTAGTTCTTATATGACTCTTTATAGCTTTTAAATTTTAGATTTTATGTACGGTTTAACGTAACCTCGAAAAGCATGATATTAGTACTTGTACATAAAAATAAATATATATTGTAAAATACACGAATAAAATCTTATGAAACAAGCCAAAAAAATCTACAAAATAGTTATTTCTGAAGTCGTTCTAGTTCCACTTCCTTCTGTAGACTTCCAAGCCAGAGAATAATTTCCGGGTTAGAAATAAAGCGGATATCTTGAAACTAGCATTGTTTCCGAAAGAAAGAAGTTGCATGATATGCTCTAAATAACTGCTAAAAGGATATGAGTATCATGTGTATTACAAAACGCTTCAAAATATTCGGAAAATAATTGAAAAGACTAAAAGTTGAAGTAGTGGGAAAATAAAGTAATGTACTATTTTTGTAATTGATTTAATTAAATATTATTAATATTTCTTTTATTATTATTTTATTTGAAAGAAGAAAATTTTATTAGTAATTTTATGACATGCGTTTTTGAGAAACATTTAGGTCAGCATTTACTAAATTTATTATTATTCACTAAAATTTTTTTTTCGCGCCTGGTTAACTGTCATGTCTCTCTTTAGCGGGTCTGTTTTTTTCCCTTTTATTTTCCCTTTTTGTGTCTTGGTCGTTATCTCGAAAAATAATTGAAAAATAGCCTATTTCTTAGCTGAAGATAAGATATAGAGCCAGAAGTATTCAGCATATTTTCATTTTTCCCGCATTTCATCTTTCAACATTGAATATACTTTTAAATTATATTCCTTTCAGATATGCAATTCTGTATATCACAAAATGCAATCTACTTCTGTCTTTCTTTTTTTTTTTCAATTGTTATTAATGAACATGGATTTTGAAACACTCCATTTATTAGCATATTTGTTAAATAAGTCCTAATATTAGCTCAGTTTTAAACGAATTTCGTGAAACTTAGAGAACATTTCCATAACCGAAAAGAACTGAAAAAAAAAATATTTTCGTATAAAGATAAACGAGAGTAACATTTGGTATTGCAAGAAAACAATATAATCAAACATTTAAATTACATTAAATACATTTAAATTCAGTCAAAATAGAAAAGGTTAGATTGTAGAAGAATTCGAATATTTCATGTAGAAATATATATTGCAATTACGAATAAGTTTTACGTAATATATATATACAACCGAGATACAAGATACAAGGCCTCGTTTTATTCTGATGCAGCATATTTCTTAAACAATTCAACTTGACTAGACATTATTTTTTTTTTATGAAAATAGACTTTGAACAATAAAATTTAAAAGCTGTTTGGCAACAGTGGGATATGGTCTACACATTTTTTTCTAAAAGACGGCACTAACGATTTTGATTAATTTTTGTATCCTATGAGTTTCGGGCACGATAAATTTATTGCGCTAGAACACATGTCCGAAAAAATTCGATTAGTGGGTCTTTTTTAGGTCACTGTGTGTCAAGCTAATTTTATTAAAAAAACGGTTCAGACTATTTAGACTAAATTTTGTATCTTTTTGTTTTCGGGCACGAGATGACTGTTAGGCTAGGTCACATGTTCGGCAAATTTCAATTAGTGAGTCATTTTGGTTATGGGTCATTATGAGTCAAGCTATTTTTTTCTTAAAAACGTCTCAGACGATTTGAACTAAATTTAGTATCTACGGTTTTTGGGCACGATAAAATTATTTTAATGCCTAAGGATGACCACTCGGCTGAGGGCGAACCCAGCCGTTGAGCGTTTACGATAAAATCATTGGGCTAGGTCACATTCTCAAGAAAATGTGACTTGTGGGTCATGTTTGGGTCCCTGTGGGTCAAGCTAATTTTATCTAAAAAACCGCTCAGTCTATTTTGACTAAATTTTATATCCTACGAGTTTCAGGCACGAGAAGACAATTGGGCTTAGTCACATGTTCGAGAAAATTTTATTAGTTGGTCATTTTGGTCCTGGGTCATGATATTTGATATCAAAATTAATTTTGACCGCGCAGAGGTTGGTCTTCCTTGCTCGTATAGTAAAAATTGACCAAAAATATACAGACATTTGTAAATACATGAAAAATTGAATGCAAAAATTAAATCCTACTTTATAAATTCGATATTTTGTATAACAAAAATTTTGCGTCCAAAAAATTCTATTAACAAGAATGAAAAATCATACGTCAAGCATAGATTATGCAACACTTTCCAACGCTTGCAAAATAATTTTACAAATCATTACTGTTTAATAAGCTGAAAGATAACATCTAAGTAAACAATTTGGAAAACGCATAACATATTTAAAAACGTAATTTCAGGATTTTCCAGCATATATTTCCAACATATACAATATTCGGAAAAATACCCGAATACTTTTATTCAGTCCTGTATATAATCTATAGATTTGTATATATACTACATAGGATTCTAAATTTCAGTTTAGTTAGGAAACGCGTAGCACAGTTTAAAATCCTCCTTCTGAAGTTTCTGTGAATAAACGAAAATGTGTTCGCGAACTTTTGTGCTGCCTTGTATACGATCTATAGAATTCATACACACCAAGTAATAGACAAAAATTTAGTTAAATTTAAAATCGCGTTCATGAACTTAAAACGCACTTCCAGGAATTATTGTTAACAGACAGTAGATAATTCTTTTGTGTGGCCCTGTAACTGAACGATGACTGCTATACACACAATATTCTGTAGTAAGCCTCTTGTAATGCACCTTAGTGATATATATAAATTTCAATGCGTTTAAAATAGTGAAACATTATTTAATTAAATCGCAAACGATTTTTCTCCGTAGACGTAATGTAACGGAATTCTTTTGACTGTCCCTTTAAAGTAACTATAAGTGCTATGCACACCCTATACCATATTAAGCTTCTTGTAATGCACCTTCGTGATATATATCAATTGCAATGTGTTTGAAATTTTGTAACATCATTAAAATAAACCGCAAATGATTTTTCCCCATAGACCGTAATGTAACGGATTTTTTTTTAGTGTCCCTGTACAAAAATTATAAGTGCTACACACTTCAGTTGAAGTAGGGAACATGCTATATATAACGACTATAATAAATAAAAATTTCAAGGCAATCCGAGCATATTTACGGGAGTTAGAGCACGATCAGACGGCCAGACAAACCGAAGTCATAAACACTTTTCAACTAGGTTGGAAAGTGTTAAAAACAAATCTTTACTTACATTAAATGATAAAATTTTAAAATAATCTTTTGTTTTTCTGTAAGAAAACATTTTGGCATTAAAGAAGAGTTCCATATTTGCAAAATGAATCAACCAAATTTAATAAAAATATATATACAGCTAATTTCTACTCATCAACAACTAATGTATAAAATTTTGAGTTAATCGCGTTCTTTTGGCGATGGTTTACGTGAGATAAATAAACACAAACACTGGCAGACACCAAAATCTTTTCGTCTACTCAGTGAACCTTCAGTTGAAGTTTTGACAAATTTTCTAACGTAAAACGATAAAAACGTCAAGGTCATTTTAATAGGATTATAATGTATAAAACCATATTGCATTTAAGTGTTTATACATGGAAATGGTAGTTTATCTATAAATTTGCCTACCGAGCATGTGCTATAGACGTAAATATTTAAATATATATAGACAAGTCGAGCAATTTGTTTAATATTTTAGCTTATTTCCTTATTTGTAATAGTTTTCTAAAACAATACAGCAGAAAACAGTTTGAAATATTTTCGCAAGTCTGAGAATTATTTTTTTATGATTTTCTTATTTTTTTTATTTTGTAACAAAATTTTTACGTTGTCTTGATTTTATTTAGATTCAACTTTGAACCAATTTTAACAAAATAAATTTTGGTTATTGTGAAACAGTTTCAATTATTGATCCTAGACAAGATTATGGAAACTACAAATGTTGTTGCATGTAAAACTGTATCTAAAAATAACACAAAAAGCAATAATTGGACATATGTTGTGCGCTTGAAGAAATAATAAATCAATGAAACGTCTTGTAAGTAATCATATTTTTTTTGCAAGATTTTATTTATTGAATGATCAAATGAAACGTATGATTAAATAAAACGTTTAATCCGTAGAGATAATATTGGTGTTCAATGGAAATGACTTAGAACAGAAATAAGGATTTTTTTAAATATTTGAAAAATCCGTAGATTTCTGATGCTATTTCTGAAATTTTAATAAATATTCACATTTCCTTTGACATGAAATATATTAATATAACAATATTAGCTTATTTTATTAATCTTCAACATTTCTGCGACTTTTCTGAAGTTCAATTTAAAATAAACAACTTTTTTAATATTAAAAATCTTGAATATAACCGTAAAATACAATTTGAAATACTTATATTACCATTAAAGTTTCGGAAAAAATTTCAAAGTT
Organism: Maratus michaelseni; assembly: GCA_963931845.1. Taxonomy (NCBI): domain Eukaryota; kingdom Metazoa; phylum Arthropoda; class Arachnida; order Araneae; family Salticidae; genus Maratus; species Maratus michaelseni. The sequence continues at coordinate 80,244,096 of OZ007593.1, forward strand.
TAAATTTAAAAATATTTTCTTTCCGTATATTTCAAAGAAATATTTTTAAAACATATCAAAAGGTTTTCATCTAAAAATAGGAGCTGTAATAGAATGTTTAAAATATATTTCATGTTGCAATATAGCTGCTAAAGAATGAAATATATTTCCGAATGTAAATTGAATGTTCTTTATAAGAATAAAATGTAATAAATATATATATTTTATTAAATATATAAATATATATATATCCATTACGTGATTTCTGTATGTAATTAATTAGAAATTGTGAAGACTTGGAAAAATGATTGGTTGCTGTATACGAACAGTGATAAAATAAAAATTATATATCATAGAATTAAATTAAAATGTGTAGATATAAATTAACTTGCTAAAACATAAATTTGCAATGAGAGAACTACAAGATCACTAGAACAAAATCCCACACATTTTTGAAAAGTTAATTTGTTTACTAAAATAATTTCAGATGTAAATTGGCTACTGAAATATATGCACTTGCATCAGAGATAAATAATACAAAATGTTACAAAGTTTCTAGTTCCTTAGTTTGTTTCCAATTGCGGAAGGCAACTAAATTGTATACTGCATCATTTATTATCGAGTAATTTCAATTGGAATGCGTACTTATTTTCAATACACTGCGTGAGTGTTGTAAGGTATAAATATTTAATTTAATAATAATAAGATATTTCGAAGTCCATTTTAGATGCAATAATGCATTAATTTTTCGCTTTTTTGGTAATTAAAAAATATATTTACATATAATTATCTTTGTGTATTATATATGAGACGAATTTTCGTCAATAAATGTGCTTTAATATGTGCCACCAATTTAATACATACATATTCAATGTGAATATGTAACGCATTAAACTGTAACATCATGTAAATGAGGACCTCTCTAGACCATTTAGTTACATAATTTGTTAATTTGTTCAGTACTACAAATTTATCGGGGAAAAAAACGGTATTATTTATATATTTTTTACTATTGATTACACTGGTTTACACGGTTTATATACTTTCACTGAAATGTGTATTTTTTCATAGATTCTAGTGCACTGAGTACGAGAAAATTATTGAAAAAAATCTGTCTCGTCTAGTTAAAAAAATATTTATTAAATACTTAAAAATAATAATAACATGAAACACAAAAAGAAAAAATTAGAAACGTTTGATTTTACTCTTCTTTTTTTATAATTTTCTTGACCTGTTTCTCTTAAATATACCAGCAGTAGTCCCCTATCATACTTTCGTCCCAAAAACCTTTGTGTCTGTCTTCAAAAAGTTGAAGGTCTTGGTGAAAACGCTCGCCCTGCTCGTCACTCACTGCGCCCATGTTTTCAGGAAAAAATCCGGGTGTAAATGGAGAAAAATGTACCTTCAGAGACATGTTCACACCCATTGCATGATAGTTTTTTAATAAAACAACAATATCTTTTTCATAATTTTCATCTTTATGATTTCCTAAGAATTTGTGGATGACCATTTTTTTTTTTTTTTTTTTTTTTTTTTTTTTTGGTGAAATAACTGCTGAAAATTTGACTTCAATTTTGGTAATAAGTTAATTTGATATTTGGTGTCAATGAATTCCACTTTTCTAGATAGTTGCAAGTCTCGCACAAGGTTTTTCAACTCATTTCGGTTTATTATATGTGGCGTTTTATCATCTTTTATTACGAATTCGTCATCATTTTCATCCTGCATAAACAGATCGTCACTATCTTGGTAACTCGCACTTGACATACCTGCATATACAAGATGTGACAGAGTTTCAGAATGTGATATCTGTTTTGAGACTGATGGAATGTCGGAATATTGAATTTTATGTTTATTTTTTGAATTAAAGCCTGCAGTTTTTGTCAAACAAAAATGACAGTCATTTTCGTGATTTGAAGGTTCTCTCCACATCATTGGTGATCCAAATTGAAGATACATTTTTCTCCCGAAGCCCAGCATATAAGAGCAAGCCTACAGCTTTCTCGAAAAAAATGTGGAAACCACTTTTTATCTTGATTAATCACTGGGAATCCAAAATAATGCACATATGCTGTTTTAGAACATTCGATATTGGTCTTCCTTTTTTTGCGAATATAAATTGTCCACAAACGTAACAAAAACGACCAGAATTTTTACACACTCTATGTGACATTTTATCAAAAACAAAACCACTTTAGTTCACAAAAACACAAGAAAATAGAATTTAGAATCCAAGTTGACAATGCCGGTAAGTTGAATGTGACGTGATAGATATATTATAGAATTAAAAATGTGAATATTAAAAAATGCAAAAAAAAATTAAAATGTGACGTGACAGATTTTTTTCAAATAGCACCTTTCATTAGTAAGAGGTAGTATTACAAGAAAATAGGTGTTTCATCAAAAGTATATAAAAAATGTTTAAATTTGTAAACCAGTGTTATTTATATAAATGAAATAAAAAGTCGTGTATCCAATAAATTAGAAAATCTATTCAAGAAATATGTTTATAAAACAATTAATAACAATTACAAATTTGTAGTATAACTAAACTAATGTAAACATCGCCATACAACATGGATTTATGAAGTTCCTTCGATATTTTTATGTGTTTATTTTAATTTCAAAATACAAGAATATACGTTTATAACATATATTTGATAAAACAATCATTATGATTTATTAAAACATACATATGACTTTATATATGCTTTTTAAATAAAAGTTTTCCTTTTCTTTTCAAAGAATTTTATTACTCATTAGAAAAATCATCTTTCAAATAGAAGTGAGACACTATAAATAGACAATATAAATATGTATCCTTTAAGTTTGATAAATATTTATTCATTTGAGCCTTCACATCCGATTTTGTTTATTATTACATTTAGAGTTCCACACATGAAAAACCTGACAGTATACAAATATATTTTGAAAAGATATTTTAAAACGATGTCATACTTTTGCAATTACTGTAAACGTAAATAGGTAAATGTTTGTATTTCACAATTGATATTCTTTTTAAGTGATATATCCATTCATCCTCCCACATAAAATCTGCAGGGGAAAATGTGAGAAAATATAATATATATTCAAATGTTTGTAAAAGTTTTTTTCTCTTTATACGCAATAATTTTCCAACTAGACTATAATTTCAAAACACCAACTGTGTAATAATTCACTTTTACAATAATGCTTTTATCCTCTAACCTTTTAAGATATGTCATTATTTTGTTCTAAACTATATTAAGATAAATTACAAACACGTTTTAAAAATATCCAAGAATTTTCAGAAGCGTTTAAATATTTGGCAATACATTATGATAATGTAAATTCTATTGTGTATGGCACTAGTTATACATAATATTTAAATTACACTTTTCTCTGTCAACAATGCTTTTAAAATAATATCAAACAAATTTGTTTGTTTGGAAATGTTAATATATTCATATTCCATGAATGTTGTAAAATGCACGGTTCTCAAACACAAATATTGAGTTTATAAAAACGGAAAACCTGAATCTTTTAACAAAAGGAATTGTTGTGAAATTTAATATATACTGCTCATGCTCAGTCAAGTAATTTTACTCTTTCATGCTCTAATTCATAAAATTTATTAATATATATTTTTAAATGTATATATGATCATTGATCGTGTTTTATATTCCTTAACATTTGCTGAATTTGTCAAATAAATATTTTTTTTTCTATCTATAGAGTTAAATTTTTTCTCCTTAAACTATTACGTAAAAAGAACATGGTATTTTTGCGTCAACTACGTAACTATTTTAAACTAGTAAAAGTATTAATAGTTAAGAAGATAAATTTTATGAATTAAAAAGTGCTGTTACCAGATTAAGTGTTTCTTATAAACAGTAAAATACATATTATGAATAAATATTTATTCTTTATAATATAGTTTAGAAATATTTGTTATTTTTGAAAAAAAAAAAAAAAAACATAATATATACAATTTACCTAAATAATATTATATTTTCTTTAGAATACACTTAATATCATTAAATATGAAAACTAGTCGTTGGGGGCCACCTTAATACTTACCCATCACGAATATACATAATAAAAAATATGAAAATAAAACATGTGTAAACTATTTATAAAATGCATTGCAATTCGAATAAAATCGTGTCTTGATGACGTCATAAACTTTAAATGCTCTATTACTGAATTGCGTAAAATAAACATCCTTATAACTCCAAAATTGATAATCTTATAACGTAACGGTTTACTGCGTCGGATTAAGCGTCTCGATTTTAATTAAAATATATCTTTGAATTGAAATTTGAATGAAATTTCGAAACAGCATTTCGAAATTTCCAACACGCTTAATAATTTGTTATTAAGAATACAAGAGAAAAGTTGCTTTGGTAAATATTTCGACATGAGTAATTTTAAGAAAGTTTAAAGATTGGTTGTACATTGCTCTAGAAATTCATTTAGTAAGAAAAAAAATGTTAGTTTCGTTTCCTTTTAATTAGACCTGTTGTCTCTCTCTCTCTCTCTCTCTCTCTCTCTCTCTCTCTATATATATATATATATATATATATATGTGTGTGTGTGTATGTGTGTGTGTGTGTGTGTGTATTCATGTGGGTATGTGTGTGTGTTCTTTCTCAATTTTGAAATAAGCTCATTTTTAATTTTATCATAATAATTTAAATATCTAACGTAATATACAGAAATATAAGGGTATAAATATATTTAAAACATTTTCTATCGGCTCGGTTCAAATCTATGAAATGACTTCCAGTCCAGTTTAAAAATATTCCAAAATGTTTATGTATTAAACATAGTAAACTGTTGCTTTCGGAAACATAATTACTGTTAAATATTTTAGCATCACAGGGGTTAATGATGGCGTGATATTCCAAATAATTTCAAAGAAATTTCGATGATCGTTGATCATGTAATTCTAGATTAATTTCATTAAAGGTGTTGCGCAACCAGCTCGAACACTTGTATGTGAAGCACAACCTCTTGATCAGACCTATTAGTACAACTGTATGTTTGGGAACGTCCAGGGAACATCGGAAAAAACCAATTTCACAGAACGCTTATAATTTTTCTAATCTAAACCTCCCTTAGAACAAATAATTATAAATAGAATTATGGATATAACCTTGAGTATCCATGCTTTATTCAATTTTTGCTTTATTTGGTAGCTTAGATAATAGTATAAAGAAAGACACGTCTCATATTATAAGGTAAGTCACATCTAGAGAAGTGCAATAAACTAAATAGCGCCTCAACCGATTGTCTCATGAAAATCCCATCATACATGAGTCACAAATTTTAGTCATACATGAAAACTTTGATTGGTTATCTATACTAATGAAAGAATTTATAATAAAATGTAATAAATTGTAATAGTTTTTTTAATTGTAAAACGTAATATTCGTCAAGTTTGTGTATACGAAACGACCATATATAAATACTATGTTCAATAGAATAATTTGTTGTTAACAACTCTACACTTTATTTACAGGTTCCATAAGTTCCTCGCTGAATTATCAAGACATACTAAGTCAAGATTCTCGACTCGAGAATATTGCTTTCAATTTTCTTCCATATGATTTTAATCATTCAGTTTTAATTATTTTTTAAGATGCATTCGGAAATTTTATAAACAGAAATTTATGTTAGAACTTTTCTGACTTTTTTAATGAATTATGTGAGCCCTGAATGAAGCCAAAAATGTTAGATAAAAACAGGTAATATTTATTAAAATTTAATTCTTTAGCAGAATTTATTTGTTTCTCGTAGTTTTAAAAGTATTCTTGATTGTAAATTAACTTTTATATAACAAAATAAAGTTTTCTAGAACAACTTAATGGAAAATGTAGTTGAATATAACTAGATAGGAAAATGTAGTTGGACATAAGTGCCAATATATTATTATTATTATTATCATTATTATTTTTTATGATCATTAAAAAATTAGAGACCAGTATGAACTATGTTAGTTGCTTATAAGTATGGAAACACAAAATAAATCTATAAATGCCAAACTAGTATTTTTAACCTTTTTTAAGATAAATCTAACTATTAAGATGATTTACAAGATAGAAGGGCAAAAGGACATGAACAGATATGTAAATATATGTAAATGTATTTTACGGAATATAGACGAATTGTTTTAAATAGAAAATATGTAAAATGTCTCTTGATCTGAGAAAAATAAGTTAAAATCTAAAGGCACTACGATATTAAAAGATAAACGGTTTCAGATCCCAAAATCCAGAAAATGTTAAAGAATTATAATACGTTTTATTTTGTAGCTTAGATAATAGTATAAAGAAAGACATGTCTCATATTATGAGGCAAGTCACATCTAGAGAAGTGCTAAAGTAAATAGCGCCTCAATCTATTGTCTCATAAAAATTCCATCATACATGAGGCACAAATTTTAGTCATACATGAAAACTTTGATTGATTATCTATACTAATGAAATGATTTATAATAAAATGTAATAAAATAGTGCCAGAAAAAAATTAAAAGTTAATATAATTCGGAGTATCATAAGTAGATAAATTTCCACCAAAGAATAATGGCATTTGTATTGTTTTACTTGTTGGAAAAGGTAGAGGAAACTTTCTAAATATAATTTACAGAACCCAGGGACAGCAGAAAAATGTAATTTTTTTAACTTTTTAAAAGTCACCTATTAAAATATAAATGGATTTCCATCTGATAAAATAAAACATTTGAAACATTTTTGCAATTGGAACTATACCTTGAAAACTAGTTGTTTAGGAATTAATCATTGGTCAAAGACAAGAAGATATATCATGTAAAAAATTACATTGTTATTATTTATTTAGTGTCCTATTTTTGGTTAAGTATTTGCATTTAAATATTATTCTTAAAATTGCATCTTTCAATTGAGATTTAATATACTTAATCCAAGAGCATAGAAATAGTTTACTTCAGGTACAGAACAACATTAAACGTTAAAAATAAATATTTAATTACTTCATCAATATCTGAAAGGTTAAATACATATCAAATGTAGAAATTAACTTTTACGTGGTAAACTTGAGAAAATGACCACTGTAGAAAATGACAATCATAGACATTTTCCTGATACTAGCGATAACTATTTTTTATTTAACAAATTGGAATTTGAAAAACTATATAACTAAGAATTCAGAATTAAATGAATTGAAATAAGAATTTTTTAAGATGAGTATCACGTATTAAACATATTAGAAACAAATTAAAATGTGCGGTTTTCGATAGTTAATAATCATAAAGATATTTATCTTAATTTCGACCAATTTTCAAAATTTATCTACCTTATACATATATATAAGTATATATGTAATAGTTACTGCATGTCGATGAACATTTTAGGTTAAGTCAACAAAATAATGCAAAAGTTTTTATCAGTTTAATTCTCGTGTTTGTATAATTTAAGCTAAACAAAAACTTTTTATAAAAATACACAACAGTTTCAAAAACACTTAAGCAAATATCAATGTCCTATTCTCAGTATTATAAATGTTCATAATTTGGACATTTTTAATACACAATTTGAAAATATAAATGTATTCGTTCAAACATTACTAAATAAATGAGTTCATTAGAGACAACCATATAGCTAAGAGTGTAAATAAATTTTAAAAAATCTAGTTTTTACTCTTCATTTGACAAAAAATTCCATAATGATACAATTTAATTTTCCCTTTTTTTCTTATTTATTCATTTAGCCACTAAATTGTTTGCGATGGATTTTAATGATGTTATACTATTTCAAACATAATGAAATTTATATGCATTACTGAGGTGCGCATTATTTAAGTTGCTAACCGAAAAGTATTGTGCGCAAAATTATTATGATTCTTTTACAGAAAGACACAAAATGATTTAGTAACAGTACTGTCTATGAGAGATAATTGCTGGAAGAACATTTTAAAATTTTGTCTGCGGTTTTAAAGTTAACTTAATTTTTTGCAAATTTCGTGGTGTGCATTAGTAAAGCTCATGTACAGGACTGCACAGCGGAATTCGAGAACATTTCTCGATACTTGAATTTTTAATTTGTGATGAGTTTTTTAACTTAATAAATATTTGCATTATTTTTAGTAATATACTAGTATATGGATCATATATTGTGTTTTGAAATACGTTCAGTGTTTTTCAAACATCGTCCTTAACCATATTAAACGGTAAAAAATTTTTACGTAACACAGTACTGAAAAAGTTGGATAGCGTTTCATAATCTATGCGTGAAGCATGATTTTTCTTTCTTGTTATTAAATTATTTTCTAGATGTGAATAAATAAAGCTCCTACGTATAATACAATGAAAAAAATGTCACTTTCAAATCTTGGTAAACCGATGTTTTCATTTTGCTATGAAACTTTTTGTTTCAATTAAGACCACCCAATGTTTTCAATTCTGAAATACCAGAAATACTCAGAATATTGAAACATGGACATACTCAAAACTGAGCACATAGAGGTCAGTTCATACTCATTTTGAAAACATGACATACTCAAAAATGATTAGAATCAGTTCAAACGCATTTTTGAAACATGTAATTACTCAAAATTGAGCACATAAAAGTCAGTTCATACTCTTTTTTTAAACATGGACATGCTCAAATAGGAGCACATGATGTTTTATTCTTGAGTGTGTGCATGTTTTCATAAATGAGTATATACATGTATAAAACTTGAGTAATTTGGATTCGGAGCCATTTTGACTATGCGACATACTCAGATTTGAGTATTTTTTATCAGTTTTGAAAATGTCGTTTTTAGAGTGTATTTTGATAGAAATCCTTCTCTCTTGAACTTGATATATCATAACGTATTTCTGAGAATTAAAAATAAAAAAATATATGCATGATGGGTATGACAACCATCTTAGCATAATTGTACAAAACCTCAAAAATGTACATTGAATAACAACCATCTGATTTGACCTGTGCGCTTGGATGCTTAGAAAGTTATAAAAAGTATGGAAATATAGCCGCCTAGCACATAATTATTTTTTTCAGAAAAACGCTATGATGTATTTAGTATAGAAATGAATTGTTTCTGTCAATGTATCATTTGTTGGAACTTGAATTATTTGCATATGAAACTAAGGTAGTTTAAAATGTTAAATAAGTACAAGAATATAGGCTTAAAAGATTGTTATTTCACCCTCTGTTTATACACAAATTTAAACTTGTTTTTCCCTTTAAGCTTAGATTGTTTTTTTTCTTTTTTAAATAGTTATTTTTGGATATTTTCATATAGAGAAATGAAAAAGATAAAATATTTTTCCAGATTTCTTTCATATTTGGCTTCAGGATTCGATTTTGTCAAGACGTGGATTTCAATTGCTTCATTTTTATGAAATAATTAAATATTTTTACAGAAAAATCCACAAACTTACAAATAGACAATGGAAATAGCATTTTAAATATTTTTAACGAAAACTATCAATATGATAAAACTTATAATATATCTAATTTTGAGGTCCTGAAATTTGTTGTGTTCCGGGTGTTTACTGAGGAAATAGATTCCTCCCTAAAGGCAAATTCGACTGCAAGATATAAAACAATTAAATTCTTATGAGGGAGTAATTATAACGAAGCGATAATAATTCAAACGACACTTTTAGAAAATTGCTGGAAGGGAAAGAACTATAACTATATTATAAGAGCATTTCTTCCTTCGTATCTGAAAATAAAATAGGCATTAGATAATGTAAATTTATTTTGATAATACATTTTACTATACACGGTTGTATCTAACGTTTGTTGTTTTATTTGTTGGTTTTGAATATGTTAAAATTAAGTTAATTTTGTTATTTTATATATTTTTGGAATAATTACAGCTACATTTCAAGAGTTACATTTATTTTTCCAAATTTCAGTAAAGTGTTTTATAATTATATATCAAAAGAAACGTGGAATTTTTTCAAGCATTTTTTTTAAATGCACTAGTGACATGGTTTAACATAGTGTATGACACAGTATATAGTACAGTTTTTGGACATTTAGTATTTAATGATTAACCATTTCAAAACAATAATGGCTTTCACGATATGTTTATCGTATATAATTAGAAACATATCCAAATAAATTATTTAAGCACTTTAAAATAATTATACAATTATTGCATAAATAAATAATACAAGGTAAAACAATAGTCATAGACTGTGTAAAATGATCTCTAATAAAACTGTAAATTTTTGGGCTGCACATGCATTTCCGTAATTTGGTTTATTGAAATTTTCATTTCAATTCTAACACCATTTTTTTAAAATCTCAAAATTATAAAAATTATTTTGCACATAGGAGAAAGTATTACATTGTCGTTTGAAATAACATATCTAAAGCAACCTGCAATAAATGTTCAAAGAAAATAAAGTTATCGAAAATTTAAATAGCAATTTTAAGTACATTATTGTTATACGCATACAAGGAAGATAAAAATCATTATATCTTTTTCTACCTTTTTTTTTATTTTATACATAAGCAAAATTTATTCATGAAATATATCCAAGCAAATGCACCATCCTGATCTTAGGTTTTGTGTTATGGACGAACAGACATATTGTAATTATTGTACTTTGTTGGAAAACAAACACATTATAAACAAATTTAGTTACAAACATCTATTTTTAATAAGAAACGCCACTAAATTTCTGCAATTAATTTAATTGTAGTGTTACATAGGAGCATTTCAAACGTATAAGTTACAGTCCTTCTCTCACACAAAACAATAATTTTTAATATAATTTTTGATATATTATATTTAGTATTGAACTATCATTTTTATATAAGGTAGGTCAGGAATAATTACATAGGGCTTCTAATGTAATCAGTTTTCTAAATGTAGGGCCATAAACATTAGTTTATTTAATTATATTTAAGATATTGTTTTTCTAAATTTTATTAAAATATACTTTAATTTCTTTATTTGTTTTATTTATTTTTTATTTTATTAAAGAAATTTTTAATTGGTATTACATATGAATCTTATATTTAGAATTGGAGTTATTTTAATAACTAAATATAATGTGTAAATAAAACACAAAAAACTAAAATTTGCTCTTTTCAATTAGTTTTTCTTGAACTTTTCCTTCAATATTGTATTCAAAATTAAAAGTCATATTTATATACTTCTTTTAAGCAGCAGCCCAACTATTGTAGTATTAATTATTATCCATTTCGGTGATTTTCAGTTATTTATTATTACCAATTTCAACCTTTCAAGATATCACTTTCACTTAGACCTCTATAGAGTGAAAAAACAAAGACAGATATAACGATTATTTGGAATGTAATAAAAATTAGTACATACCTCAAGATTGATTGCCAATCAGAAATCAAAGTAAAAAAGAAAAAAAAAATATTTTAGCCTATAAGTACGTAACATTATTTGTCAGTGGAATCTAAGGAGCATCATTTTTTTTTTTTATTTATAGAAGGGAGTTTTCGATTGAGTTTAAGTATCGGACGATACCTTGTCAGTGAACGGGTGTTTCTTAGTTTTCCACCATCCAAAGATATTTCGTAAGTGATCTTGGCAGTCACGGTTACTCCTGTATTGAAAGATATTTCGCAGATGGTTTGCTTCGATTGTGTTCACCGTGACAGCAAACTACGTTTGTAAAGTTTGTTTTCCAGCTGAGAGCAGTAAACTCGCACGTTCGATAGCGTTATTTTTCTAAAGTGTAATCATTAGGTTTTAGAGTTGTTTTAGTTAAAGTTTTGCAGTTCAATTTCTCGAGTTGCATATTTATTGATTGAAATTTTCTGCAGTCAGTTTCAGTGTTTTAACAGTAATGTACTAACATTTATTTATGTAAGGTAGTCCAGGAATAATTACATTGGATTGCTAATGTAATCAATTTGTAAAGGTAACGCCATAAAAATAGTTTAGTGATGTGTTTTTAAAAAGTGCTTTTGTAAATTTTATACATTTAAAAAAAAATACATTAATAATGTAGAGTTATCTTATATTTCGTATTTGATACATTTCAATTTTTGAATATAATGTGTACATAAAACATAAGATAAACAAACTGTTATGATTTTCAATTAGTGTTTCTTGACATTTTCCTACAATATTGTATTGAAAATTAAAAATACTATTTATATACTATATTTAAGCGCATGTATTGAAATAATCGTATTTATTATTATCCATTTCACGGACTAAACCTTACAAGATATCACTTTCACTTAGTCTTACATGGATTGAAGAAACAAAGACAGATAAAAAAAAATTGGGATGTAATAAATATACATGTAATAAAGACTCAAGATCGATTGTCAATTGGAAATCAATGTAAAAAAGCAAAGTAATCTATTTTATCCTATAAGCAAGTAGTGTTATTTGTTAGGAAGATATATGGGACATGCTTTTTTTATAATACACGTTTAATTATATAAAATTCTAAATGTATTGAAATACAGTTTCGGAAATAATGGATACACTGTATCAAATAATTTTCGATGACAGATTCGTTTAGAACATGTTTATATGTATATGTTAGGTAAATAAGGAGAATTTAGCGTTTCTAAAATACTGTTTTTTTCCTAATTCTTTTACATTTCACCAAGTTAAAATTTACCTTGTACGCCTTTCTATTTCCACCGATGCATGTAATAAAGTTTCCTGTATATATATACTAGCAAGCTACGCCCACTATGCTGGTCAATTTCTCTTAACGAACTTTTAATCAAACAAAATATTGACATTTCATAATTCACTTTTATATTTTAACAGAATAATAAGGCTACTATAATTTGTGACTCGTTCCAATATACACGTCAGGACACGTAGCCCTTATCATTATCTATTTACGCTTCAAGGTTTCGCTATGGTACTCCATTGTGAAATTTGGTAATTTTTGAAATTCAATATTTGAAAAACGGCACAATCATTAAATTTGAAATTTATATAAAAAAAATATAATTTTTTACCTTTCAAACACAGTTTGTCTAACAATTTTCTGACAAATACTTTTCGAGCTATTATTTTTTTCACAAACTTCAAATGTTCCATTTTCCAAGATTAATCTGTGGCAACAATTAGCGAAAAACCCAGTCGTCAGGAATGCATAGTTTTTTATTAAAGAGGCTGTTGGAGCAGGGATTTTCACCATCAATTTGCCATTATCAATTTTGAAATCGGTTCTGTAGTTCTAGAGATTCCATAGAAATTATAATTTAGAATGATTTTAGAAAGCTTTTCACTCATTTCGCCCTATTAAATTTCGATTTTTTTTGGTATTCTTAGAGAGCATTTACATCTTATAAGTAACTACAATGTCAAATTTCAAATTTCTAGCTCCTTCAGTATAAAAAAACTGCAATTTTAGAACGTTTTTCGCTCCTGAACCCCTCTGGAGTTAGTGGCGCCGTAATGGTTCAGCCTATGTTGGAGCAGGGCTTGTCACCATCAATTTGCCACCATTACTTTTGAAATCGGTTCTATAGTTCCAGAGATTCCACAGAAATTGTAATTTAGAATGTTTTTAGAAAGCTTTCCGCTCATTTCACCTTTTAAATTTCTTTTTTTTTAAATTTGTTGTTAGAGAGCATTTACATTTTATAAGTAGCTACAATGCCAAATTTCAAATTTCTAGCTCTTTAAATATAACAAAAATTGCAATTTTAGGAGTTTTTCGCTCTTGCACCCCCCTGGGATTAGTGGCACCGACATAAAATATAGCCTATGTTGGAGCAGGGGTTGTCACCATTCAATTTGCCACCATTACTTTTGAAATCGGTTCTATAGTTCCAGAGATACCACAGAAATTTAATTTAGAATGTTTTTAGAACGCTTTTCGCTCATTTCACCCTTTTAAATTTCATTAAAAAAAAATCTTTTCTTAGAGACCATTTACATCTTATAAGTAGCTACAATGCCAATTTCAAATTTCTAGCTCCTTCAGTATACAAAAAATCACAATTTTAGAACGTTTTTCGCTCCTGCACCCCCTGGGGTTAGTGGCACCGACATAAAATATAGCCTATGTTGGCGCAGGGGTTGTCACCATCAATTTGCCACCATGACTTTTGAAATCGGTTCGGTAGTTCCAAAGATTACCCCCTACAAACAAACAAACAAACAAAAAAAAAACAATCTTTACTACTTTATAATATTAGTATATATATATATATATATATATATATATATATATATATATATATATATATATATATATATATGTGTGTGTGTGTGTGTGTGTGTGTACACTAGAATGCCATAAATGATGGGAACTTTCAGTTTTAGACATTTTTTCAAATATTTAAAAATATACATATCAGATTATTTTGGAATTTTAGGATTAAAAAGAACAGGTTTGACTTCATATTTTTCAACGTCGATTGGATAAGGAGGACAATTAGGGGACCAACCAAAAATTAAAGAAAAAAATAATACTTGGATCACCCTGTAAAATAAAATGCAGGAAATGCTCTGTCGTTGCAGAATATACATAGGCAGACATTGTATAATATGTGCATTCATTTGTGTAAGAATAGCATGTATATTAATAGAGATATAGCGATTTTTCATAAAAATTAAAAAAAAAACTCTTGCATGTTTTTTGCATATAACAGACAGGGTTTTTAACCAAATTTAACGTCAATTTCAGAAAAATTGACAAAATGCAGTAACAATAACATAGTGCTATTGGAATATAAATATATTAAATATTTAAGGAAATATGAGCAGTTGTATGAAATAATTTGTTTTCGCGCATGCGCGAACGATATCAAGGACCTTTTTGCATAATTTAGTAGTAATCTCTCTGGAGCAACTTAATAAAAAAAATCAGTCAAATATCGCAAAAATTCAGAGATATATCGGCGTTAGAGTGAGCTGTTTTTTAGTTTCTGACTAAAACTCGATTTATGATAAGGGATTGTCCACAAATTGTTATTTTTAAGTTATCTGAAAGCATTCGGAAAAAGTTTTTTGAAAAATGTATTTAATTATAGTTTACGTTATGTTTAGGAAGATTTTGATTCTAAAGTACGATGAAAACGAAACTATAGTCCATACATTGATTACATTTAGGTAAATTGGGGTGTTTATAATAAAATTTTGTGAAATTTAGCCCAATACGCAAAACACTCTACAGTAAATTCTATCACATATATACGTATGTATTTTTGTATAACGTATATTTATACATTTATATTATACATTTTATTATACAGATATATTATACATTTTTCATAAGTTATGAGTCAATAACTTGCAATTTGATTTTTATAGTGGTATTTCAATAGCTTTTTGAGAAATTATGTTTTGCGTATGGAATTTTCACAGAAAAGTGCAGTTTCCATAAAATACATTTATTTAACAGAAATATACTGTTTATATCTAAAAGACAGTTTTGGCAGTTTTTGCAGGATGGAAAAAAAATTAACGTTGAAACGTTTGGCACTTCCGGTTTCATTCAATATCAAGCAATTTTTAAATTCTGAAAACTTAGGTTTTATTTATAGTACAATAAATGTAAGCGCAGATTTGAAAATTTAAAAATGCGTGCTTTAATAAAATATAATACAAAAAAACCGAAAATTTTAGACAAAAATCGTATTTTAAATGTAGTCAGGTATTTCAATTTGTATGCTATATTTCATTGTTTATTGACACTTTAGTTTTTCTTGGAAAACCAGCATGTACATGGCGATTTGTCACAAGACACCTTATTACAGAGCTGACACTGGCGACTACTTTTTAATTTTTTATTGTACCACTTTTTCAAAATAAAAATTTTTCACATGCGCTTTAACAACAGGTGTAAGAGAAACATAATACAAAATTTATTTTTTGAAAATAATAGTGAAAATAGAATATAAAAATAATCGCTATTGGTATTCCTGTCATTAGGACCGTAGGAAATCGGGGGGGGGGGGGGAGAGATGGATATTCTTCGAAAATCCATAGCATTGTACTTGTTAGACATTTGTGCTGCTCAAGGGTAAGAGGGGGGAGGGAGGGAGTAGATGCTGAATCCATTTTCAACGCAACTTTAGCGAAGCGCACTTACTTTATGTTATGATGCCAAAATTTGTAAGTGTATTTTCATTTGTTATTAGTTTTTCTTTTTTTCAGTATTATTAATGAAATATATATTTTGTACCTTGATGTAATATTTCAAAATATCTTAAAACTGAATTTAATTCTTAATTAAATGAAAATAAAAATGAAATAATGCTTTGAAATAATGCGCAAACACATTTTGAATTTTCAATAAAATTAATTATTAATTAATCTACATATTTGCTTATTAATGATAAGCTCTATTATTAATTGATTTTCTTAGTTTCGCAGTTATTTTGAAAAAAAAAAAAAACTGAGTTAGAAACTTCTTTAGCCACCCCTCCCCCTCTTAATTTTTAAACTGCGATGTTATTGCCCCTCATATTATGACTCAACATAACTTTAGTATCGTGTAGGGCCACCCTTCGCCGCAATAACTGCTGCAACTCTTTGAGGTAAAACTTTCTACCAGTTTCTGGAGGAATTTTGCTCCATTCATCCTGTAGAGTAGCAAACAGTTCTGTGGTGTTTTTGGCCGAGTTGGATTGGCTCTAAATCGGCGCTCTAACTCATCCGAAAGGTGTTCCAAAGTGTTGAGGTCTGGACTTTGAGCTAGCCAGGGAAGGTTATCCACACCAATTTCTTCAAACCACGTCTTAACAACAACTGCTGTATGACATGGAGCATTGTCATGCTGAAACAGGTATGGAACAAGACCAAAGTGTTGCCATAATATCGGTAGCCGCTGAATTGTCCAGAATTGTTTTGTAGGCTTCGGCATTCCTACTCCCAGAAATTAAAACAATAGGATCCCACCTCCGCCAAATTTCACTCTGGGTACGAAACAGTCCTGTAATTATCGTTCGACAGGCACTCGCCGCACACAAACACGTCCATTGGACTGCCAAAACTGCTAGCGTGATTCATCGTCATTCGTCGTTTTTCCATTTTTCTATTGACCAGTGCCGTCGTTCTTTGAACCACTTTATACGACGGGTCTTATTCAGATGCGTGATATTTGGCTTGTGAACTGCAGCTCGGCCATGAACACCAAGTGCCACGATCTTCCGCCGGACGATACGATCACTTGCAACATTAATCTTAGACGATCAAAATTCTCCTGAAATCGCCGCCTCTAAAGGAAGCCTTTCGGTTTGATTTCGCAACACGTTTTAGGCATAGAAGTTTCCTATCTAATACGGAATTTCCCAAAAAACTATTGAAATATAACTGTAAAAATCAAATTACAAGTTATTGACTCATAACATATGAAAAATGTATAATATATCTTAGATTTTAGTTTATCATCTTCCCTACTGGCATACAAATTACATATATACAGAAAATACACATATATGCGATAGAATTAACTGTAGAGTGTTTTGCGTATTGGGCTAAATTTCACAAAATTTTTTATTATAAACACCTCAATTTACCTAAATGTAATCAATGTATAGACTACATTTTCCTTTTCATCGTAGTTTAGAGTCAAAATCTTCCTAAACATAACCGTAAACTATAATTAAATAGATTTTTCAAAAAACTTTTTCCGAACGCTTTCCGATAACTTAAAAATAACAATTTGTGGACAATTCCTTATCATTCAGCGATTTTTAATCAGAAACTAAAAAACAGCTCACTCTAACGCCGATATCTCTCTGAAATTTTGCGATATTTGACTGATTTTTTTTTTATTAAGTTGCTCCAGAGAGTTGACTACTAAATTATGCAAAAAGTTCCTTGATATCGTTCGTGCATGCGCAGATAAAAATTATTTCATACAACTGCCCATATTTCCTTAAATAATTAATATATTTATATTCCAATAGCACTATGTTATTGCTTCTACATTTTGTCAATTTTTTCTGAAATTGGCGTTAAATTTGGTTAAAACCCATGTGTGTTATAAGCTAAAAACGTGTAAGATTTTTTTTTTAAATCGCTATATCTCTACTAATATACATGCTAGTCTTAGACAAATGAATGCACATATTATACAATGTCTGCCTATGTATATTCTGCAGCGACAAATCATTTGGTGCATTTTATTTTACAGGGTGATCCCAAGTATTATTTTTTTCTTTAATTTTTGGTTGGTCCCCTAATTGTCCTCCTTATCAAATCGACGTTGAAAAATATGAAGTCAAACCTGTTCTTTTTAATCCTAAAATTCCAAAATAATCTGATATGTATATTTTTAAATATTTGAAAAAATGTCTAAAACTGAAAGCTACCATCATTTATGGCATTCTAGTGTATATGTATATATATATATATTATATAAAAAATTTATTTCCTTCGTATCCTTCCATTTTATTCGCATTAATATTTTAAAATTAATCTAACTTCTGTCATAGTCAGTATTTCCTTAATTCTTAATAATATCTATTCCTATTTAAAGTCCTTTTAAAAGTAAATATCCGTATATTAATAATTATTTTATTCCAAATCTTAATCTAAAATTTAAGATCATTCGTAACTTTTATCAGTTCCCCAATCTATAAAATTCTGAGACGCGTTCTCTTTTCGAATGTTTTTTAAAGCCATTTTCTTTTTATTATTATTATTATTATTGCTCTGAATTTTTCGCGCGCTTGGGATTTTAACTTCTAAATTGGTCCGCACCCAAGTAAGGAGATTCTTTAATGTTTTAGCCTCGCCCTCTAGCCTCATTCGTTGGGCTGGAGCTAGCTTCTCACTCATTGGGTTGAGCGCTCCTGACGTAATTCTGTGTATGTTTCCGCGGAGAGATCAAAACTCGACTGCACCGGTCGGAACGAGAGATTTTTGACGTTTTCGGAAGCTAAACAAGTATGTGTCTGGTATTTGTATGACCGTAGAATATTCAACTGGCACAGTAACATCTTAATCCAATGAAGTGAAGCAACGTTAGCCCGAGGGCTATAAGTTTTAGACCTTTGGGAATCGTTTCTGTGTTGTTCGTCTTCTAATAAAATTATTCGTCTGTAGATTGGCTGGATTTATTGGAAAACTTAGGTGGAATAATTTCATTGCCTTACTACTTCGCCATACTCGCTAAATTCGACTGCAACTTGCTATATAGTTGAAGGACTGCCATCTTTTCATCGAATATTATTCATCGTAATATCTCAAACTCGTCAAAATGCTACATATATATATATATATTTTCTTTTGGAATAAAAAATGAACTTGCGTTAATTGTAGTGTGCTTGTTTTTGGTTTCCCTAAGAAATGCAAATATGTTGAAGCTTATTCAGTTTCAAATACATTTTCGGAAATAATGGATACATTGTACCAAATAATTTTTGACTACTGATACGTTTAGAACATGTTTGTATGTATATTTTAGTTCAATACGGATAGTTTAGCGTTTCTTTAATAATTTTTCTACTACTAATTCTTTTACATTTCAGAAAGATAAAATTTAGTTACTTGTATGCGTTACTATTTCTTCCAATTCATTTAATAAACGTTTTCTGTAATTTTCTTAATTTGAATTAAAAAATGAAATTGTATTTTTGTAAGGGTACTTTTTTTGGTCTCCCTAAGAAATACAAATAGTTTCAAGCTTATTCAGTTTCAAATACATTTTCGGAAATAATGGACAGATTGTATCAAATATTTTTTTACTACTGATTCGTTTAGAAAATGTTTATATGTATATTTTAGTTAAATAAGGACAGTTTAGCGTTTCTTTAATACTTTTTCTACTAATAATTCTTTTACGTTTCAGAAAGTTAAAATTTAGTTACTTGTATGCGTTACTATTTCTTCCAATTCATGTAATAAACGTTTTCTGTAATTTTCTTAATTTGAATTAAAAAATGAAATTGCATTTTTGGAAGTGTACTTGTTTTTGGTTTCCCTAAGAAATACAAATAGGTTCAAGTTTATTCAGTTTCAAATACATTTTCGGAAATAAGGGATACATTGCAAGCGTATTTTATATTTCGGTATATAAAAATAAGAAGAAAAGTTTTGTTTGATATTATCGTTATTTTGAATATTTGTCGATGATATCATTATTGCTATGATTACACAAATAGGTTTTGAATTGAATACTGATATAATTAACATAGTATAATAAACAAAAAGTATATTTAGTTAAATCTGTGATATATATTTTCCTTAGAAGTATTAGTATTGGTTCTAGAATAAATTTGAATATTCAAAATAAATGTTATTCTAAAAATAAATAATAAATATAGTTATAAAATAACAAACGCATTAAACATGTAAATTATAATTCGCAATTAAATTTAATATGTTTTCATTAATGTAAAATCTTAGAAAATAATCACACATATTTTTTTTTACTCTTACTTATAGTATTTTCGTAAGCATACAGTACGTTTCATAAGCATGTATCTGGGCATTTCACGATACAATCAAAAGTCTTTAACGTAAAATGTAGTACAACTATTCGAAATATTTCATATACATTTCGAATTAATATTTTGTATTGTATTTAATTAGTATTATTAATTGTTAATTATTAATTAGTATTTTGTAATGTTATTTGGGTAATGTTATGTGTATCGTACAAACGTATAATATAATAAATAATATAGAAATTTTAACAAAATATGTTTAAGAAGTGAAATTTTATCAAAACATTTTTCATTACAGATTCTTTAAGCAAATGTTTATATGGATCTTTTAGGTAAATGAGGAGAATTTTTTGTTTCTTAAATATTTTTCTACTCCTCATTATTTACATTTATTTACACCAAGGTAAAATTTTGTCACTTGAATTCGTTACTATTTCTACCAATTCATGTAATAAATGTTTCTTGTAATTTTTTTTTTATTTTTCACTAAAAATGAAATTATTGTTTTTGGAAATGTGGTTGTTTTCTAAGAAATACAAATATGTTGAAGCTTATTCAATTCCAAGTACATTTTCGGAAATAATGGATACAATTTAAGTTTATTTTTTATTATCGTATATAAAAATAACAAGAAAAGTTTTATTTGAAATTTTGTTGTTATTTTGAAACAATATAAGTCGATGATATCAATAGCGTTGTGACTGCACAGATAAGTTCTCAATTTAATCCTAATATAATTAACATAACATAATACACAAAAGGAATATATAGTTAAATGTGTGATAAATGTTTTTCCTAAAAATATTATTATTGCTTCTAGAATAATTTCCAATATTCAAAATAAATGTTATTCTGAACATATATAATAAATATTGTTGTAAAATAATTAACACATTAAACATTTATATTATAATTCGCAATTAAACTTAATATGTTGTCATAAATGTATAACATTAGTAAATAATCACAGATAATTTTTTCTACAATTATATATTACATATTCTTAAGCATACAGTAAGTTTCATAAGCGTGTATCAGGGTATTTCAGGATAAAATCAAGATTCTTTAACGCAAAATATAGAATATAAGTATTCGAAATATTTTATATATATTTCGAATTAATATTGGGTATTGTATTTATTTAGCATTAGTAATTAGTAATTAGTATTTTGTATTGTAAGCTTACAGATACGATTATTAATTTGTAATGAAAATTTACATATTTCTCTAATTTCCATATATAGATATCTTTAATCTCCATAACGAACACTAGCGAAGAGAGTACACCACTATTTATCTAACACTCTTTCAGTCAATATATATTTGTTTTCCTTTACTTCTGATTAGCGGATAAATTCAACAGTGCGAGATATCCGCTATTAAGAGATGATTTTCTTTCTTTTTTTATCGAAAAATATTTTAATGTATGCAGTTTATTTTCAAATTTTTGAAGAGAAAACACAAGCAATAAGAAAACGATTAAAGATCGAAGTTTAAAGCCCAAAATATACACACTATCCATAAAATTGTTCCAAAATACCTAGCTTTGAGTATGCAACAGAAATTATTTTTCATACTGCTAATAAGATTATCGTATGTATAAAAATGTAAGAACCCTATTTATGAATAATTTCTTTCGCACATAACGATTGCTTTTTTTTTTCTACCGAAAAGCATATCAAAACAATCTTCATAAATATTCGTAATCAACACGTGCTCTCAGGCTGCATTATCGGATGAAAAAATTATATTGGATAAAAACCATAAACTTCTTTCAAACAACTATTTTAATTTTACATCTTTCACCTAATAATTCTAGCTAAAACAGAAGAAAAAGATATTTACTAAAAGCAGGAATACTTTCTAGAAAAGCTTAAGTTACATTTATTTTTGTTTACTTTGTTTGTTTTGAAAGCATTAAATTGCGTTTTAACAATATTTGCTGTAAATCTTTCACGTATACAAAGTTTTATATTATAACTAGGCGTATCTTTTTATATATAAAAGAAAGAACATTTGAAATTTTCTTCACTGTCAGAGTTTTTTAACTACTTTGTATATATTTTTTAATCCATAAAGGCTTTTTTTAAAAATAAACATTAATTGATAAAAGAAAAATGCTTTTCTTATGCAATAAAAATAATTTATATAAGACTTCAATCATTTTTACAAACATATGATTAATTTTAGAACAAAAAATCAACACCTAGAAGCAAAAATATGTCATTTTTTTCCAGAATCTGATTTTTTGACAAAACTGTAATTGCTACCAAAAGTAGGGACATGAATAGTAGCGTAAATACGGTGGGGTAAGGGGGCAGCCGCCTCGGTCGCCGTTGTTATAGGGCGCCAAATTAAGATTTTACGTTGTTCTTGATTAATTATTTCCTTCTTTAAGCTGATTTGGAAAGTTTCTTACAATCATGCATCAAGAATAGATTATGTAACACTTTCCAATGCTTTCAAAATAATTTTACAAATCATTACCGTTTAATAAGCTGAAAGATAAAATCTAAGTAAACAATTTGGAAAACGCATAACATATTTAAAAACGTAATTTCAGGAATCTCCAACATATGCAATATTTGGAAAAATATCCGAATACTTTTATTCAGCCCTGTATATGATCTATAGATTTGTATATATACTACATAGGATGCTAAATTTTAGTTTGGTTAGGAAACGCGTAGCACAGTTTAAAATTTTCCTTTGGAGTTTCTGTCAATAAACGGAAATGTGCTCGCGAACTTTTGTGCTGCCCTGTATATGATCTACAGAATTTATACACACCAAGTAATAGACAAAAAGTGAGTTAAATTTAAAATCGCGTTCAGCAATTTAAAACGCACTTCCAGGTATTATTGTTAACAGACAGTAGATAATCATTTTGTGTGTCCCTGTAAATGAACGATGACTGCTATACACACAATATTCTGTAGCAAGCGTCTTGTAATGCACCTTAGTGATATGTATAAATTTCAATGCGTTTAAAATTGTGAAATATTATTTAATTAAACCGCAAACGATTTTTCTCCATAGACGTAATGTAACGGATTTCTTTTGACTGTCCCTGTAAAGTGACTATAAGTGCTATGCACACCATATTCCACATTAAGCTTCTTGCAATGCACCTTAGTGATATATATCAATTACAGCGTATTTGAAATTATATAACATCAATAAAATAAACCGCAAAGGATTTTTCCCCATAGACTGTAATGTAACGGAATTCTTTGAGTGTCCCTGTAAAACAAACTATAAGTGCTACACACTTCAGTTGAAATAGAGAATATGCTATAGATAACAGCAATAACATATAAAAATTGCTGTGCAATCCGAGCATATTTACGGGAGTTAGATCACGGACAGACGGCAGAAGGCCAGACGGCCATACGGCAGACAAACCGAAGTCATAAACACTTTTCAACTAGGTTGGAAAGTGTTAAAAAGGAATCCACCATGTTTTAGGACAATTTTTCTTGTATAACTACAGCATGTATGCTGTATAGTTGCAATTATAGTTTCAACTATAGCTGCGTCATACTATGCATAAAGGACAATTCTCATGATAACTCTCGTCACTTTTGAACTGAAATTATCTGTTTTTTTTTTATATTATTATTATTATTATTATTATTATTAATTTTATTATTATTATTAATTTTATTATTATTATTAATTTTATTATTATTATTAATTTTTTTTATTATTATTATTAATTTTATTATTATTATTATTATTATTATTATTATTATTGTTATTATTATTATTATTATGATCTTGTCAATAAAGCAGAATTAATCAAATATTTTTTTCGCTCATGTACACAAACTTTTAATAAAATATCACCTTAAAATTAAAAAAAAAAATAGGGGAAAATATTTCTTAAACATTGGAATAAGGGGCACTAAAGTGTGTTTGACGAGGTACTAATATATGTATATACCCTGAATGGTCCAATGCCACAATATAAGGGTCAAGGAACTGTCATCTATTAGGTCAAACGTGAGACTAACGAAAAAGAAAGGCTACCGCGGTGCTTTACGCATATCATTTTACAGACCACGGGAGTCACATGATGCTCGAATGCACCAATGCAGGTGTACGAAAAGAGCATCACGTCACTGTAGCGGTCTGTAAAAAAAGATAAGCAGAATGCACCGCGGTAGCCTGCCTTTCTCGTTAGCCTCGGGTCAAACGCATATTGAGTCATTTTTTAAAATTATTAACGTATAACGTCCCATTGCCTCAATATATGCAGTTCGGCTTTTTTACTTACTATGTCCAATACCACGTATATTGCGACAATGGACTGTTAAGGTGTAGTCCATAATCTCTCTTATCAAGAAAATTATGTTGTACTCTGTGGTAAAAAACTTGGAATACTTCTCGGAGATTCAAATGTTTATTATATTTTAGAAATAAACTCTAGACAATATTTATTCATGGAACACCAAAATTAATAATTCAAGTAATACTTATTCAAAATATATGCATTATTTTTAAAAAATATATTTTCATTATGTCACATTCGTATCAAATATATTTATTTTATCTTGTGCAGAAATTCGAAATGTGAGATTTTTCTTCTTCATATATATATATTTTCTATATCATATGCATAAATGTAATGCTGGAAACTACGAATATGCGTCGTTTTAGAGTGAAAAATAGTAATCTATTTTATATTTTTTCTTTACGTCAAAAAAGAACCTGAAAACGCATTTGGTTAAAGTATGTTTCTGTTTCCATTCTGGAGAAAAAACCTGTCATTACGTAATTTAAATCTACATTTGCTCAATGATATATAGTTCTTTTTTCTTTCATATCGTTTAAAAGTCTTGTTACAATAAAATACTTGAATTTTTCATTAAATATATATATATATATATATATATATATATATATATATATATATATATATATATATATATATATATATATGCAAAATCTTAAAATCACGAGGATAAACATTTCGTTTTTATTGATAATACATGCAAAATAACTGTAAATATGAATAAAAACAATAATAATCATAAGATTTTGGATATTTCTTTTAATCAAATTATATTTTTCATAGTAACCATCCATTACAGATTTTTTTTCTATTAATGTTAGACATGCAAATGCTTATATATATGTTGAAAATACTTGATTTTTTTTCATGCTGGAATTTAGGAGGTAATTAATAGGGTAAAAATGCAAATTTTGAAAATTACATTCATTCTTTCATTAGTTCTTATATGACTTTTTATAGCTTTTAAATTTTAGATTTTATGTACGGTTTAACGTAACCTCGAAAAGCATGATATTAGTACTTGTACATAAAAATAAATATATATTGTAAAATACACGAATAAAATCTTATGAAACAAGCCAAAAAAATCTACAAAATAGTTATTTCTGAAGTCGTTCTAGTTCCACTTCCTTCTGTAGACTTCCAAGCCAGAGAATAATTTCCGGGTTAGAAATAAAGCGGATATCTTGAAACTAGCATTGTTTCCGAAAGAAAGAAGTTGCATGATATGCTCTAAATAACTGCTAAAAGGATATGAGTATCATGTGTATTACAAAACGCTTCAAAATATTCGGAAAATAATTGAAAAGACTAAAAGTTGAAGTAGTGGGAAAATAAAGTAATGTACTATTTTTGTAATTGATTTAATTAAATATTATTAATATTTCTTTTATTATTATTTTATTTGAAAGAAGAAAATTTTATTAGTAATTTTATGACATGCGTTTTTGAGAAACATTTAGGTCAGCATTTACTAAATTTATTATTATTCACTAAAATTTTTTTTTCGCGCCTGGTTAACTGTCATGTCTCTCTTTAGCGGGTCTGTTTTTTTCCCTTTTATTTTCCCTTTTTGTGTCTTGGTCGTTATCTCGAAAAATAATTGAAAAATAGCCTATTTCTTAGCTGAAGATAAGATATAGAGCCAGAAGTATTCAGCATATTTTCATTTTTCCCGCATTTCATCTTTCAACATTGAATATACTTTTAAATTATATTCCTTTCAGATATGCAATTCTGTATATCACAAAATGCAATCTACTTCTGTCTTTCTTTTTTTTTTTCAATTGTTATTAATGAACATGGATTTTGAAACACTCCATTTATTAGCATATTTGTTAAATAAGTCCTAATATTAGCTCAGTTTTAAACGAATTTCGTGAAACTTAGAGAACATTTCCATAACCGAAAAGAACTGAAAAAAAAAAATATTTTCGTATAAAGATAAACGAGAGTAACATTTGGTATTGCAAGAAAACAATATAATCAAACATTTAAATTACATTAAATACATTTAAATTCAGTCAAAATAGAAAAGGTTAGATTGTAGAAGAATTCGAATATTTCATGTAGAAATATATATTGCAATTACGAATAAGTTTTACGTAATATATATATACAACCGAGATACAAGATACAAGGCCTCGTTTTATTCTGATGCAGCATATTTCTTAAACAATTCAACTTGACTAGACATTATTTTTTTTTTATGAAAATAGACTTTGAACAATAAAATTTAAAAGCTGTTTGGCAACAGTGGGATATGGTCTACACATTTTTTTCTAAAAGACGGCACTAACGATTTTGATTAATTTTTGTATCCTATGAGTTTCGGGCACGATAAATTTATTGCGCTAGAACACATGTCCGAAAAAATTCGATTAGTGGGTCTTTTTTAGGTCACTGTGTGTCAAGCTAATTTTATTAAAAAAACGGTTCAGACTATTTAGACTAAATTTTGTATCTTTTTGTTTTCGGGCACGAGATGACTGTTAGGCTAGGTCACATGTTCGGCAAATTTCAATTAGTGAGTCATTTTGGTTATGGGTCATTATGAGTCAAGCTATTTTTTTCTTAAAAACGTCTCAGACGATTTGAACTAAATTTAGTATCTACGGTTTTTGGGCACGATAAAATTATTTTAATGCCTAAGGATGACCACTCGGCTGAGGGCGAACCCAGCCGTTGAGCGTTTACGATAAAATCATTGGGCTAGGTCACATTCTCAAGAAAATGTGACTTGTGGGTCATGTTTGGGTCCCTGTGGGTCAAGCTAATTTTATCTAAAAAACCGCTCAGTCTATTTTGACTAAATTTTATATCCTACGAGTTTCAGGCACGAGAAGACAATTGGGCTTAGTCACATGTTCGAGAAAATTTTATTAGTTGGTCATTTTGGTCCTGGGTCATGATATTTGATATCAAAATTAATTTTGACCGCGCAGAGGTTGGTCTTCCTTGCTCGTATAGTAAAAATTGACCAAAAATATACAGACATTTGTAAATACATGAAAAATTGAATGCAAAAATTAAATCCTACTTTATAAATTCGATATTTTGTATAACAAAAATTTTGCGTCCAAAAAATTCTATTAACAAGAATGAAAAATCATACGTCAAGCATAGATTATGCAACACTTTCCAACGCTTGCAAAATAATTTTACAAATCATTACTGTTTAATAAGCTGAAAGATAACATCTAAGTAAACAATTTGGAAAACGCATAACATATTTAAAAACGTAATTTCAGGATTTTCCAGCATATATTTCCAACATATACAATATTCGGAAAAATACCCGAATACTTTTATTCAGTCCTGTATATAATCTATAGATTTGTATATATACTACATAGGATTCTAAATTTCAGTTTAGTTAGGAAACGCGTAGCACAGTTTAAAATCCTCCTTCTGAAGTTTCTGTGAATAAACGAAAATGTGTTCGCGAACTTTTGTGCTGCCTTGTATACGATCTATAGAATTCATACACACCAAGTAATAGACAAAAATTTAGTTAAATTTAAAATCGCGTTCATGAACTTAAAACGCACTTCCAGGAATTATTGTTAACAGACAGTAGATAATTCTTTTGTGTGGCCCTGTAACTGAACGATGACTGCTATACACACAATATTCTGTAGTAAGCCTCTTGTAATGCACCTTAGTGATATATATAAATTTCAATGCGTTTAAAATAGTGAAACATTATTTAATTAAATCGCAAACGATTTTTCTCCGTAGACGTAATGTAACGGAATTCTTTTGACTGTCCCTTTAAAGTAACTATAAGTGCTATGCACACCCTATACCATATTAAGCTTCTTGTAATGCACCTTCGTGATATATATCAATTGCAATGTGTTTGAAATTTTGTAACATCATTAAAATAAACCGCAAATGATTTTTCCCCATAGACCGTAATGTAACGGATTTTTTTTTAGTGTCCCTGTACAAAAATTATAAGTGCTACACACTTCAGTTGAAGTAGGGAACATGCTATATATAACGACTATAATAAATAAAAATTTCAAGGCAATCCGAGCATATTTACGGGAGTTAGAGCACGACCAGACGGCCAGACAAACCGAAGTCATAAACACTTTTCAACTAGGTTGGAAAGTGTTAAAAACAAATCTTTACTTACATTAAATGATAAAATTTTAAAATAATCTTTTGTTTTTCTGTAAGAAAACATTTTGGCATTAAAGAAGAGTTCCATATTTGCAAAATGAATCAACCAAATTTAATAAAAATATATATACAGCTAATTTCTACTCATCAACAACTAATGTATAAAATTTTGAGTTAATCGCGTTCTTTTGGCGATGGTTTACGTGAGATAAATAAACACAAACACTGGCAGACACCAAAATCTTTTCGTCTACTCAGTGAACCTTCAGTTGAAGTTTTGACAAATTTTCTAACGTAAAACGATAAAAACGTCAAGGTCATTTTAATAAGATTATAATGTATAAAACCATATTGCATTTAAGTGTTTATACATGGAAATGGTAGTTTATCTATAAATTTGCCTACCGAGCATGTGCTATAGACGTAAATATTTAAATATATATAGACAAGTCGAGCAATTTGTTTAATATTTTAGCTTATTTCCTTATTTGTAATAGTTTTCTAAAACAATACAGCAGAAAACAGTTTGAAATATTTTCGCAAGTCTGAGAATTATTTTTTTATGATTTTCTTATTTTTTTTATTTTGTAACAAAATTTTTACGTTGTCTTGATTTTATTTAGATTCAACTTTGAACCAATTTTAACAAAATAAATTTTGGTTATTGTGAAACAGTTTCAATTATTGATCCTAGACAAGATTATGGAAACTACAAATGTTGTTGCATGTAAAACTGTATCTAAAAATAACACAAAAAGCAATAATTGGACATATGTTGTGCGCTTGAAGAAATAATAAATCAATGAAACGTCTTGTAAGTAATCATATTTTTTTTGCAAGATTTTATTTATTGAATGATCAAATGAAACGTATGATTAAATAAAACGTTTAATCCGTAGAGATAATATTGGTGTTCAATGGAAATGACTTAGAACAGAAATAAGGATTTTTTTAAATATTTGAAAAATCCGTAGATTTCTGATGCTATTTCTGAAATTTTAATAAATATTCACATTTCCTTTGACATGAAATATATTAATATAACAATATTAGCTTATTTTATTAATCTTCAACATTTCTGCGACTTTTCTGAAGTTCAATTTAAAATAAACAACTTTTTTAATATTAAAAATCTTGAATATAACCGTAAAATACAATTTGAAATACTTATATTACCATTAAAGTTTCGGAAAAAATTTCAAAGTTTAAATTTAAAAATATTTTCTTTCCGTATATTTCAAAGAAATATTTTTAAAACATATCAAAAGGTTTTCATCTAAAAATAGGAGCTGTAATAGAATGTTTAAAATATATTTCATGTTGCAATATAGCTGCTAAAGAATGAAATATATTTCCGAATGTAAATTGAATGTTCTTTATAAGAATAAAATGTAATAAATATATATATTTTATTAAATATATAAATATATATATATCCATTACGTGATTTCTGTATGTAATTAATTAGAAATTGTGAAGACTTGGAAAAATGATTGGTTGCTGTATACGAACAGTGATAAAATAAAAATTATATATCATAGAATTAAATTAAAATGTGTAGATATAAATTAACTTGCTAAAACATAAATTTGCAATGAGAGAACTACAAGATCACTAGAACAAAATCCCACACATTTTTGAAAAGTTAATTTGTTTACTAAAATAATTTCAGATGTAAATTGGCTACTGAAATATATGCACTTGCATCAGAGATAAATAATACAAAATGTTACAAAGTTTCTAGTTCCTTAGTTTGTTTCCAATTGCGGAAGGCAACTAAATTGTATACTGCATCATTTATTATCGAGTAATTTCAATTGGAATGCGTACTTATTTTCAATACACTGCGTGAGTGTTGTAAGGTATAAATATTTAATTTAATAATAATAAGATATTTCGAAGTCCATTTTAGATGCAATAATGCATTAATTTTTCGCTTTTTTGGTAATTAAAAAATATATTTACATATAATTATCTTTGTGTATTATATATGAGACGAATTTTCGTCAATAAATGTGCTTTAATATGTGCCACCAATTTAATACATACATATTCAATGTGAATATGTAACGCATTAAACTGTAACATCATGTAAATGAGGACCTCTCTAGACCATTTAGTTACATAATTTGTTAATTTGTTCAGTACTACAAATTTATCGGGGAAAAAAACGGTATTATTTATATATTTTTTACTATTGATTACACTGGTTTACACGGTTTATATACTTTCACTGAAATGTGTATTTTTTCATAGATTCTAGTGCACTGAGTACGAGAAAATTATTGAAAAAAATCTGTCTCGTCTAGTTAAAAAAATATTTATTAAATACTTAAAAATAATAATAACATGAAACACAAAAAGAAAAAATTAGAAACGTTTGATTTTACTCTTCTTTTTTTATAATTTTCTTGACCTGTTTCTCTTAAATATACCAGCAGTAGTCCCCTATCATACTTTCGTCCCAAAAACCTTTGTGTCTGTCTTCAAAAAGTTGAAGGTCTTGGTGAAAACGCTCGCCCTGCTCGTCACTCACTGCGCCCATGTTTTCAGGAAAAAATCCGGGTGTAAATGGAGAAAAATGTACCTTCAGAGACATGTTCACACCCATTGCATGATAGTTTTTTAATAAAACAACAATATCTTTTTCATAATTTCCATCTTTATGATTTCCTAAGAATTTGTGGATGACCATTTTTTTTTTTTTTTTTTTTTTTTTTTTTTTTGGTGAAATAACTGCTGAAAATTTGACTTCAATTTTGGTAATAAGTTAATTTGATATTTGGTGTCAATGAATTCCACTTTTCTAGATAGTTGCAAGTCTCGCACAAGGTTTTTCAACTCATTTCGGTTTATTATATGTGGCGTTTTATCATCTTTTATTACGAATTCGTCATCATTTTCATCCTGCATAAACAGATCGTCACTATCTTGGTAACTCGCACTTGACATACCTGCATATACAAGATGTGACAGAGTTTCAGAATGTGATATCTGTTTTGAGACTGATGGAATGTCGGAATATTGAATTTTATGTTTATTTTTTGAATTAAAGCCTGCAGTTTTTGTCAAACAAAAATGACAGTCATTTTCGTGATTTGAAGGTTCTCTCCACATCATTGGTGATCCAAATTGAAGATACATTTTTCTCCCGAAGCCCAGCATATAAGAGCAAGCCTACAGCTTTCTCGAAAAAAATGTGGAAACCACTTTTTATCTTGATTAATCACTGGGAATCCAAAATAATGCACATATGCTGTTTTAGAACATTCGATATTGGTCTTCCTTTTTTTGCGAATATAAATTGTCCACAAACGTAACAAAAACGACCAGAATTTTTACACACTCTATGTGACATTTTATCAAAAACAAAACCACTTTAGTTCACAAAAACACAAGAAAATAGAATTTAGAATCCAAGTTGACAATGCCGGTAAGTTGAATGTGACGTGATAGATATATTATAGAATTAAAAATGTGAATATTAAAAAATGCAAAAAAAAATTAAAATGTGACGTGACAGATTTTTTTCAAATAGCACCTTTCATTAGTAAGAGGTAGTATTACAAGAAAATAGGTGTTTCATCAAAAGTATATAAAAAATGTTTAAATTTGTAAACCAGTGTTATTTATATAAATGAAATAAAAAGTCGTGTATCCAATAAATTAGAAAATCTATTCAAGAAATATGTTTATAAAACAATTAATAACAATTACAAATTTGTAGTATAACTAAACTAATGTAAACATCGCCATACAACATGGATTTATGAAGTTCCTTCGATATTTTTATGTGTTTATTTTAATTTCAAAATACAAGAATATACGTTTATAACATATATTTGATAAAACAATCATTATGATTTATTAAAACATACATATGACTTTATATATGCTTTTTAAATAAAAGTTTTCCTTTTCTTTTCAAAGAATTTTATTACTCATTAGAAAAATCATCTTTCAAATAGAAGTGAGACACTATAAATAGACAATATAAATATGTATCCTTTAAGTTTGATAAATATTTATTCATTTGAGCCTTCACATCCGATTTTGTTTATTATTACATTTAGAGTTCCACACATGAAAAACCTGACAGTATACAAATATATTTTGAAAAGACATTTTAAAACGATGTCATACTTTTGCAATTACTGTAAACGTAAATAGGTAAATGTTTGTATTTCACAATTGATATTCTTTTTAAGTGATATATCCATTCATCCTCCCACATAAAATCTGCAGGGGAAAATGTGAGAAAATATAATATATATTCAAATGTTTGTAAAAGTTTTTTTCTCTTTATACGCAATAATTTTCCAACTAGACTATAATTTCAAAACACCAACTGTGTAATAATTCACTTTTACAATAATGCTTTTATCCTCTAACCTTTTAAGATATGTCATTATTTTGTTCTAAACTATATTAAGATAAATTACAAACACGTTTTAAAAATATCCAAGAATTTTCAGAAGCGTTTAAATATTTGGCAATACATTATGATAATGTAAATTCTATTGTGTATGGCACTAGTTATACATAATATTTAAATTACACTTTTCTCTGTCAACAATGCTTTTAAAATAATATCAAACAAATTTGTTTGTTTGGAAATGTTAATATATTCATATTCCATGAATGTTGTAAAATGCACGGTTCTCAAACACAAATATTGAGTTTATAAAAACGGAAAACCTGAATCTTTTAACAAAAGGAATTGTTGTGAAATTTAATATATACTGCTCATGCTCAGTCGAGTAATTTTACTCTTTCATGCTCTAATTCATAAAATTTATTAATATATATTTTTAAATGTATATATGATCATTGATCGTGTTTTATATTCCTTAACATTTGCTGAATTTGTCAAATAAATATTTTTTTTTCTATCTATAGAGTTAAATTTTTTCTCCTTAAACTATTACGTAAAAAGAACATGGTATTTTTGCGTCAACTACGTAACTATTTTAAACTAGTAAAAGTATTAATAGTTAAGAAGATAAATTTTATGAATTAAAAAGTGCTGTTACCAGATTAAGTGTTTCTTATAAACAGTAAAATACATATTATGAATAAATATTTATTCTTTATAATATAGTTTAGAAATATTTGTTATTTTTGAAAAAAAAAAAAAAAAACATAATATATACAATTTACCTAAATAATATTATATTTTCTTTAGAATACACTTAATATCATTAAATATGAAAACTAGTCGTTGGGGGCCACCTTAATACTTACCCATCACGAATATACATAATAAAAAATATGAAAATAAAACATGTGTAAACTATTTATAAAATGCATTGCAATTCGAATAAAATCGTGTCTTGATGACGTCATAAACTTTAAATGCTCTATTACTGAATTGCGTAAAATAAACATCCTTATAACTCCAAAATTGATAATCTTATAACGTAACGGTTTACTGCGTCGGATTAAGCGTCTCGATTTTAATTAAAATATATCTTTGAATTGAAATTTGAATGAAATACAGGATCATGCTAAATCGAAGTGTTTGTAAAATAGGATTATAAATATCTCGTCAACTAATTATCCGATCGACTTCATTCTTTATGCTAAATTTATGTTTTTTTTTTTTTTTTTTTTATTTTTATTGTCTTTTATATTCACTCCTTAAAATAAACAATATCGAAAATGTTTATATACCTTTTATTTGAACGAATATTTCGAGAGTCCAAAAAAAATTGTTACGTATAATCAAGGTTACTGAAGTTCAATAAGCTTCTCCCCATTATTACATACTAAGTACATACCAAATATCAAGTCTCTATCACAATTTGTTCCGGAGATAGAGCGTTTACAGGCACACATGCAGATACACAGACTGTCACACACACAGACACACAAACAGACGGACGACATTTTTCTTTCTAAAAATATGTTTTTCGGAATCTCCATTAATTGAAACGTATAAATCCGTCACATTTTATATTTTCTATTTTCAAAACGATTACAAGATTTACCCTATACTACGTATGATGGGTAAGTAATAAGTAACAATAGCTATAGAAATTTATTATACAATAAATAACGTTCTAAAATTTTTATGTACAGCATTTTTGTACTAAAAATCATGAAAAAACACCCGTAAGTTATATTTTCTTATTTATTGTACAAAAAAATATAAAGATCAGTCGAAATAAGGACAGGGTTCTTGTAATATGAATATATATATATATATATATATATATATATATATATATATTTAAAAATTTAAAGAATTGTGCTTTGAGAAAGATTATTTATGATAATATTCGTTTATTCGGTTACGTAAAATCATAATTTTTACTTCACTCCCACATGAAATATTTTTCCAAGATAAAGAAAAAAGGCATTTCTTAAAATATGTATTATTCTTTCTAAACTTATACAATTTTTTTTTTTTTTTTTTTTCTGACAAGAAGCCAAATTTTATTTTATAAAAGGGAACTCTTTTCTGTTTTTTCAACTATTTGTTGTTTGTAAACTATGCTTGTTTTTAAATTTTTGGACTTTGCTTTTGTCAACATGTGGTAAATTTTTACATTTTGTTATTTTTGTCAGTTATCTAATAAAATGATATATATGTAAATTAATGTTAGGACTTCGAAAGTTTATGCTACTTATATTTTTCAAATAAATTTCTTTATAAAATAACCTAAAAAAATGTTTCATTAACTAAAACATTATTCATAAAAACACGTCCGACTTGCAAACAAATGTTTTAAAATTTCAGCTAATGTGCTTCAATTTTTGTACCAGAAATCCCGTGTCGTATATTTTCGGCACAGAAATTACGCTATTAGAAATGCAATATTTTATATAAGGTTTGTGAGATACGTATCAGAATAACATTTTTATCTTATTGATGAGAACACAGTGAAAGAAAACCCAAGTTTATAATAGAATGTACGAGAGAGCGTTGCCTGATAGGTAAGCAAAGTACAAATATTTCGTTTAATTCTCATAAAAATACACAAACGGTTTCTACTTCTTAAATTAAAATCACATAAAAATAAACTAATAAGAAAGAAAGCACTGATAGAAAAAATGGCGTTTGTTTTTTCTGCATAGTTTAAAATTGATTTATATTTCAAATAATTTAAATTATATTTGTTCGCATAAATAGCTCATCAAAAGTTCATTTTGAATATCAATTTACGTGTATGTCAATAATTTCTAAATTATAGTTAGGAGATATAAAAATAAATCAGTAGATTTAGAAAAATCGAAAATGGTTTTGTGAATTATAAATACATTAGTAGAATTAGAAAGTGGAAAGTTAATTTATATGACATTAAGTTGATTTTATTTTAGAAAAAAATACAAATTTTTATTTTCATTATTAAATTATTATTAGCAAGTGATTTAAATACACAATCGTGGGGAAAAAGTCACATCCGCTAACAAACTATGTATAAAAAGTTAGCTGCTTCCAATCGGTTATTAATAACGACTACTTATTAATAGTAAACTTACATTTTTAATACATTGTCAAATTCTCCTTTTTATACCAGATGAGAAGCCATTCATTCAAATACTTTAGGATTTATTCATGTTTAAAATCTGGAATTCATAAAGTAAAATTCATTTTTAATCGTTGCAAAAAAGATTGCATTGCAGATAGTTGTTTAAGAATAACCCAAAAACTACTTTTCGGAATTATACGCAGTTTTGAATTCGCATATGTAAAGGTTTTAAAAATCGAATTATGTTAAACAATATTATAGATTATACATATAAAAGGAAAACACAAGTAATTATTAATAATTTTTGAGAAAAAATATGAATACTATTCTGCATATTTTTTAACAGAAATCATTTGCTAGAAGCCCCTAATGTGCAAATCTACAATTAGAGTCAAGATATGTTTGAGTTATGTTTAAAAAGTTACCCCAAAAACATTTTTTTTTACCAATGTTTAAAAATGTATTCAGCGTTTGCAGTTCCAAATTTTGAACCTGCACAATTCCTGAAGTACTTGTGCGAATGGCATCTCATTTAATATCCAAAAGTAAAATTTACCGAAAAACAGCACCATTCTTCTGGGAAACCTTGACCGAGAACAAGGTTTCTTACTTAAATAATTTCCCACATGAGTGTTTCTTTTTTAAATGATGGTAATCTAAAATTTATTTTATGCCCATAAGAAAGTTTCGAACAATGAGATCTAACATTGCCACTTACGAAGCTAAATCTACGAGTTCAGGTAAACCGTTGTATTTAAAATATCATCTTGGTGTAATAGAAAGTACAAGTTCTTGTTTCCTTCTTTAGGAACCAATGATTAACTTAGTTAAATGTGACATTACCCTTCCACAATGTAAATGACTTAGTTAAGTCCCGCCTGGAGTTTGTCCACTTCAGATTTTGGGAACCATTTAAAACAGAGGTAAATAGCAGAAAGTTCTGTTCCTGATTTTTGAGAAGAGATGAAACAGCTCGTCTTTGTGTTGTGATGTACACAGGAGATGAATCAGGTAGGTACGCCAGCTACTATTGGGAGAAACGGTACATAGTCCGGGGGCTTGACATATCTGCAGACTGGAACGTGAATTAATGATTAGTATAGCGAAACAGGCGTATACCGATAAGTTTGATACAGCGAAAGATTTCCAAGTGTCAAAGACTGTCCACTCCTCCAAACATTTTAAATATACTTTTCTGAGAAACAGAGAAAATATATGAGTTTCTCTTGGAACACATTCTGGCAGCTGTTAAAATAGGACTCAGACCCTTAACCCTGACTAAAACTTTATTGATCTAGCGTAAAATGTCCACTAACCCAACAGACTTTTATTTTGAATGTAAACCAGTTTCTTATAATAAAGAAGTTAAATATTATGTAAATAAAATCTGAATTTTGTATGAAAAGAAAATTCCAGGTCTTTTCCGTTGTTACCACCTGTTATATAGATGGACATTCTTTGAAGGTTTTACAGTAATTAAAGTTTTTAATATAAAAGCGGCATCCTAAGTCAAATGTAAGTATAACAATAATTCGTACAGGTTATTATCAATTGATTGTACAAGTTTTATTGATATACGGTGGTTTTCTGTAGAGTTAGTAGAAGGTAGAGCATTTTCTTTTCTTAACAGTATCTTTAATAATTAAAATTATAAGTTTCTGTATCAGTTGTAATATTTGGTCATTCATTATTTGAAAATATTAAGTGTTCCTTCATACAATTTGAAAAGAAACGTACGTTTATTTAAAAAACATATAATTTGAAAACAAACGTACATTTAATTAAAAAACATATAATTTGGCTACAAACGTACGTTTATTTTAAAAAAAATAATATCTTCAGCTGGTATTGCAATATATTGTACATTAGCGTGAGCCGGAATAAGCTTTTTTTTTTTTTTTCGAAATTGATTTTGGCATAGTACGCAAAAGTTCTGTAATGAAACAATTAGAATTGACAATTACTTTTTTTAAATATTGCTCAATATTTAGCCGCGCCCCTCTGACATTGAAAAAAAAGAAAAAAAAAAGAAAAATCGTTATGTGTGAAAAAATATATTTTAAAAACTATTCCAAACTTTTTACTGGCATATAATGAAAATGTTACACAATGGGTCAGTTATAAAGGACAAAAAATTTTATCAATTTCTCTCAATATTTACCCGCGCCCCTTTGACATAAAAAATTGGA
Organism: Maratus michaelseni; assembly: GCA_963931845.1. Classification (NCBI taxonomy): domain Eukaryota; kingdom Metazoa; phylum Arthropoda; class Arachnida; order Araneae; family Salticidae; genus Maratus; species Maratus michaelseni. The sequence continues at coordinate 80,282,509 of OZ007593.1, forward strand.
GAAAAACCAAAATATTTATCGGATTTTTCAAAAAAAAAAAAAAAAAAAAAAAAAAAAAAACCGTACTAGGTAAACTACTTTTCGAAATTAGAATTGACATTAATTGATTAATTAAGTAGTAGTATAAATAATAATAATTCTATAATTATCATGTAATTTGTGTTAGTATAAATTCCTTGTTGTTGAATGTAGAAATTTATTTCTTTGTTTGAAACTTGGCAGGAATATATCTTTCTCTTGCAGTCTCACCACAAACTTTCATTGCACCTTCATATATTAGTTCAACACATCGTTCAACAGTTTGCGTGTGACATGGAAATACCTCAAAATTTATTATTGGAAACTGTTTTTCTTTGCACATTTCATTCAAGTCTTTGTCTTTATATGCATTGTAAGAGGTGGCTCTGTAAAAACAGTTTTTGACCAATCAATTAAATCAATATAATCAGCCGCTTCAAAATTGAGTTTGGGAAGCTTGAAAAAGCGCAATCCTCCCAAGTTCTTCGTCATCTTATCTCGGGCCCCGCGAATACGCTTAGCTGCTAATTCCCGGATGTGTTTTCTAGAATCATGTAGCATTGCTGATAATAGGTGTTCAGGATGTCCAAACTATGATTGATTGAGAATACTTTGTAAATAATTTGCTTAACATTATATGGAAACTATCTTGCAAGGGAAATCTTTTTCCAGAAATGTTGGACATCATACAGGCAATTCGGTTTCATTTTTATCTCAAACCACATTGGATGATACACCATCATTACATACTTCACGAGAATTATAAGATTTTGTGATGGCCTTGGAGTGCTAATGCATAACCGTAACAAACGGTTTGCAGTGGTCAACCATCGTGCACGACTGAGTTTACCTGGGTCAGTCATGTTAGAATGGTAAGTACCATCTTTTATCGCAAGGCAAAAGCGATACATATATTGCTTGTCAGTACTTAGGTGTTGGATATCTTTCAGATCCATAGGCTGCAGAGTACAGTGAATTTGGTCAAATATCACCACTGGATAGTTTTCTCAAACTTTTAGAAGCAATTCAATAGGTACAGAGTAGGAATATGGTCCTGTTGTACAACCGTTCATTTTCAGAATAAGTTGCCTTAGTGGCAACTCATTAGTATGTAACATACATATATTCCATTGTAATGGTCTTCCAATGTATGTCTCAAACATATGTATTACTCCTCCTTTCCATCCCATATTTACATTTGTTTTGTCACATCCGATAACTGATAGGTTCTGCAAACTCATATCACTTGTTTTCGTAAATGTGACAATATCTTGGGCTATTTCTCTTGCACTTTCGTAGTTAACTATATATGACCTATATACTTGCTACCTGGTTCCTCTATTAATGCTACAAGCGCTCCTGATGTAAATTTCCGATGATTGCATATTTGTTAAAAAGTTATATTTGAGTGCGCGCGTACGATATTATTAAATGCACTTGAAATTTATAGATTTCGTTCTGAACTGTATTCTGTCTGTGTGCAATTCAATAAAAATATGCTTGATTAAAATTAATATAAAAAATATTAATGTCAATACCAATTTTGAAAAATAATTTTCATAGCACTGTTTTTTAGAAAATCCAATATATTTTTTCATTTTTATCCAATATTTGATGTCAGAGGGGCGCTGTTAAATTTTGATAGAAATGGATAAAAAATCTTGTAGGTTCTAACTGACCCATTATGTAACATTTTCATTGTACGCTAATTAAAATTTCGGAATTTTTTATTTATTTATTTATTTTTATTTTTTTTACAAAAAACGATTTTTTCCTTTTTTTATATTTTTTAGTGTTAGAGTGGCGCAGTTAAATATTGAGCAATATTGATCAACAATTTTTTGAGCTCTAACTGACCCATTACACAACTTTTGCGTACTATGCCAAAATCAAGTCTAAAAAAAAAATCGGCCTATCCTATTGTACATAATGTTGTGACTCATTTTGCATTCACTCATAAATATTCTGTATGTAATGTCAAATACATGAAATTTATGCTGATACTTAAAGCCAAAAATTTTTTATTACAAAGTTGAACTCCTAACTTTTCACTCAATTTGTAATACAATAAATAATACGTTTAATTTTAGAGCTATGAAATAAATCACTTTATTATCTTTCTATATTGTGTTAAATGTCATTCAATAATTAATATATTTTACTGTGTTAGACTGCATAACTTTTCTTGCCATTTATTTTAAATTTAGAAAAATACCAGAATTAAAATTATTTCATTGTATATATTTATATATCTAATTAAATTTTCAGTAGAGCTAAAATTACGCTGGAGGTTAATGAATACGGAGGATGTGAATTATCACTTTACTACACAGCGTACAATCAACAGTGAAGAAAATGTCCAGACCGGGAACCGAACCTGGATACCTTGGAACATCTCACGAAGTACATTACCATTTAAGCCAGCAGGACGACATGTAGTCTAGCATTCTATAACTCTTATATGGTAAGGCTACAACTTCTTCAGCAGAAGATGGAATGTCAGTCATGAACACAACTTCAGTGGCATGCTTGAGACAAATTAAATCGTGTATCGGTGAATATTTATATATATAATTAAATTTTCAGCAGAGGTGAAATTACGTTGTTGATTAATGAATACAAATGAAATGATTAATGAATACAAAGGATGCGAATCATCATTTTACTACGCAGCGTACAATCAAATTTAGAGGCTTGTAAATTATAAGAAATATATTGAAAATACATTTGCATACTTATGCTTATGGTAGTTTTATGCTTTTTTATGTAGATATTTCTTTATTTTCTCCCAACACATGCAATACGTAAATTTCTATACGCTCTTATCAGGGTTTCAATCTGGTAGAACATTGCTGTGTAATGCTAAAAGTCCCGCATTCGATCCCCGGTCTGGACATTTTTTCACTCTGTTAGTTGTGCGCTATTTATTAAAGTGGTAATTCACATCATTTTTATTCATTAATTTCCAGCGTAATTTCAGCTCTGTTTAGAATTTAATTACATGTGTAAATATTCACCGATACCGGGTTTAATTTGTCTCATGCATGCCACTGAAGTTTGTGCTCATGATTTACGTTCCATCTTGTATTCCAGAAGTTGTAGCCTGACCTTATATGAGTGAGAGAATGCGATATTGGACGTTGTCTTGGTGGCTTAAATGGTAAAGCGCTTGGTACTTTATGCCAAGGTATCTGGGTTCGATCCCTGATCTGGACAATTTTTCACTCTGTTGGTTGTACGCTGTGCAGTAAAGTGATAATTTACATCCATTATAGTCATTGTATATATTTCATTAAGAAAATTAAAGTTACACTTTCGTATATAATTAAACGGGTCTGGGGTCAAAATTCGAAAAAAAAAAACATTTTTATATTTTTTGCAAATAAAATTCTACAAAGTTAAATAAATTATATAAACGAAAACGCGTATTTCTACGATTATTACAACAATAAATAGAACAATTCTTCTGCTGTACTATCTGACCGTAATAGCCTAGATGGATTTTTTCATAATTTATCGTGTTAGAAGGATATAACTAAGCTTTCTTTCAAAATATGTGTATAAAATTTTATAAAGAGTTCTGATGTTATGTTTTTAATAAATTGTCTTTAAAATTTTTTAAATCATGTGAAAATTTTTAATATATATTCCCCGAAGTAAAAATAACTTGTAAATATCTTTTTTTTTTTTTTTTTTTTACTTTTAGATTTATTATAAATTTTGTAATTAATATTTTTGTAAAACCTGAAGCAAAAGTGACAAGAAATACTTAGGTACACAATAATGATAAAAGTAATGAAGATTTAAATTTTTTAAGAGCAATTTCCAAAGTTTTAATTTTTGTAATCTGAAAAGTAAATTTTATATAAAGTAATAATTGAGAAAAAAAAAATTCATTAAGAAATAACTCTTAAGAAAGAAAATAAAAATTGTACCCCCGCATCCCCTTAAACACTTTCCTTTTGATTAACAAATTTAAATACAATAATGTTTATTATTTTGATAAATATCTAAGAATCTATTCCCAAGGAAAAATACTATTAAATTCTAAATTCCATTCTATCCAAATACATATTAACTCTTACAAAATGAACTGAGTAAATTAATTATCAACTTCGATTTTCAAGATGAAAGGCATTTTTCATTTTGAGACATTTAAATTTTGAATGCAGAGTATTTCCTATCATTAAGCATCATTTGAATAACACGATTCACTTAAATCTTTCATAATTAATTGATGAAAAGTTTAGTATAGAATTACTTTGAAAACGTATTTTTAATTAACATCTTTAATATAAATTACTTTCGTGAAAAGCATAATTATCTTTTGAAAAGCGTGTCATTGTAACATAAATAAATGTCAATTAAAATGTCAATTAAATCATAATATTTCTCAATTTATTTATGAAAAAAAGTACTTTGCAAATACACTAGAAGTTGAATAATTTAAGAAAATGGTTTAATGAAAATTATTTTTTTTTAAAAATAGGCTTACAAATAATAGATTAATATCTTTAAAAAATCATGTTAGTAGGGGAAAATCACTAGTTCTAGATTTTTCGATATAACTTGGAAATTTTCACAAATTGATCATGATTAAATATTTATAACAATGCTGGCTCAAGATATTTATAAAAGGATTGTATAATGTTTCAATGAACAAAGCGCGAAATGTCAGTACGATACAGCTTGTAAAATGTCAATTTGAGTCACATAAAACATATTTATCAAAATAATATTCTTCCAGCTTTTAAACGGATATTGTTCTTATTAAAAATTACTGGTTATTAAAACGAACTGAAAGAATTTTAAATATTTTTTAACGTACTATGTTCAGAAATGGAGGATTACAAATAATGCCAAAATAGTGTTAAACTTAATTTCTCTAACGGAAATTCAATTCAAAATTGTAAACTTAAAAGTCAATTAAAAAATACATTTTTTAATGTATAATATCCATAAAAAATTAAAATACATTACATACATAACAATTTGTATCGTTGCGTTATATATTCAGTAAAACCATGATTAAAATTTATATTCCGATAAATCCTTTTAAATATTTTGTTTAATTCCAATACCTTAAATTTTGAAGCAAAATATGTTGAAAAATAACATAAATCTTACTGTAAATATCGTTTCCACAATCATTTTTTTTTTCATAAAAGTGCACACAAAATTTTGATGTTAGATAAGATCGGAAACAATAAAGTATGATAAATTAATTTAAATATTACTGTCGTTAAGTTTTATTTAAATACTCATTCTAGTATGTAATTTCATGATTCCCCATGAAAACATTAAACGAAGCAGATAAGATTTCAATAGTGCAGAAACAAAATCCCTATATGATTATGAGATGAGAATCTCGAAAAGAAGTTAATGAAAGAAAATCAATCCTATCATTTAAAATCATTTTCGATTTCTGGTAAAACAGTTTGGTGCAAGGATAAGCAAGAAAGACCGATACAAGGTTTTGATAAAGTTTTATGGAAATTGTTTAATCAGTTTCAAGGAATTATGTGCTTGTTTTAAAGTATTTTAAAATTAAAAGACCGAGATAAATTTCCAATCATGCAAAAAAAAAAAAAAAAAAAAAAAAAAAAAAAAAAAAAAAATCTTTTTTATGATTATGACTAAAGAATCTTTAAAACAGCATTTTATAAAATTCGATACTCTAATTAAGAAATTTTTTTCGATTTATAATAGAACATTTTGGTGCAGTGATAAACAATAAATACAAATGATAGGTTTTGATGATTTTGTATGGAAATTTTTAATTACTTTCACGAAATTATGAGCTTGTTTTGAAATGTTTTAAAACAAATTCAGATAAATTTTAAACCGTTCAAAAAGAAAATCACTTTTTCATTTTGTGAAACAAATATTGAAAAGAAGATCTTAAATGGAAAACTCATTAAGAATGGTTTTCGAATTGAGATAGAAACGTTAGCGTTTGTGCTGGGACATATAGACATAATCTAAAATTGAGCCATTAAATTTTATAATCGTTACAGATGTCATGTTAGACATATGTTGTTTAGATATGATAGTTTAAATTAAACATTTACATAATTCATTTACAATTATTTACACACCAAAACTTTACAGAATAATTAATTAAGAACATTAGGTCTATTTTCTTGAGATCTCATTAATTCAATGAATTAATATAATTATTATTTAGTTGAAATCCCTTTCTTGCTTCTACATATTATAATATCTTCAAATTTGAATAATTCATTTTTATGTCAGAAACAATTCCGAAAATAATAAACATATCAATCAAACTTCTGAGATTCTTAAAAGTAAATTATACTCATTTGAGAACTTTAACATCGAATTCACAATATAGAACCTTAATCAAAATTACCCATTTGAGAACCATACTCTGTTTCAAAACAGGTACTGACAGTTAAAACAATTATTAAAATATATATCATTTGAATAATGATAAATGAAAAAAAATTAAAGTAGGTTCAGGACTGGTACGTCATTCTCGACATCTTTGAAGTCACTTTCATCATCCGAATAGTCGAAGTTTCCATACACACTAAGTACACTTCTCATTACTAAGCCGGTTTATTTGCTATTTGGCTGTTGAGGCCAAAACGTCATTTCACATAATATTAGGTAGATTTCGTAAGAAATACTACCTATTTTTCAATTACTATTTACCTAACATTTACTTATGCTGAAAGCAGCACTGTGGACACATATGCGTGTATTAGAAACATCAAATCATTCTCGTTGTATCCCAATATCAATGAATAATTGTCACAGTAAAAAAAATAAATAAATAAAAAATAAATAAATAAATAAAAAAAATACAATCACAAAGAGAAAATCTACGAGCATCTTAAAGCTCCGAAGAACTTGAAAATTTCTAAGAGAAACTTGATGTTAACAAGTTAGGTAAACATTTCTCTTTAAAACAAGCAAGATATTATATCTCTATGAAAAACTGCATAAAAAGTTAAGTAAATAGGATGTTTGTTAAACTCTTAAAACATCATCGTAAAAAATGTACATCATATTTAAAACTTTATTTTGGGGGCATCCGCAATCGCTGATTGGTAATGTAATAAACGGCCACAATGTAGCTGAGGGGGGGGGGGATTTCAACACAAGTCTCTGAGTAAACAAAGAGGGACTTTCAATCTATGAAAAATATTGACCTATAAATTTATGATCTCCAATTACATTTTTCGCACTCACTCTGGCCATCTCGATGAAGATGAGAAAATACGCTTCCCAATACACAGTATTCTTATAGGAATACATAAAAGAATTAATAAACATATTCATAATATCCACCAATTTCTATAAAATTGATTACACACATAATATAAATACTTCTTAACAATTGCCCGCAATATATTTATGCATAATTTCGTTGGAGATATTCATCAGTGAAAGTTAAATTTCGTTGTTTTTTCTTGTCATGCTGTCACATGGTGTGAAGGAAATAGGAAAAAGGTGATTTTCCTGATGAGGTAGGGATAAACAACAAAGACAGATGACAAGGTTTGATGCAATTTTATGGAAACTTTTAATTGAATTTCATGAAATTATGAGCTTGTTTTTGTTAAAAAATGTAGCATATATTTAAAAAAATTATTTTTTAAAAAGGAAATCGTGAAATATTTTAATTTGATTTCATTTTTTAAACTTTCTTCATTATTATACTAAAGCGTTATGTGGTTATTATTTTGGAAATAAAAGGCGCGTTAATCTAACTTAGTTTTTGCATATTGTAATGTTCTATTAAATATTCTGACTGATATGTTTTATATTGTTTTCCCATGTGGTACAGAAAGCTTTTAAGGCTTGCAAGCGAAAAAGAACAAAATCATAAATCTTACATGAAGCGAAAAAGAAAGTAATAGAATCAATCATTTTGTAAGAAAAGGTGTTTTATATCTGATAAGTTGTTTCTCATAGGGATCAACTTTAAAAATATAGAGACATTTTTAACATATTTTACCTGGTATTACCTGTACTGCGTTTTAGCAAAATGAATTGTTTATTCTAAAAAAAAAGGCAATCAATTTGTAATATTTTATAGAGCTTTAATATGATAGTAAATACAGAGAATAATCAATTAAATTTAAATTAATAAAAAATGTGTAATAAATAAGAAACATAAATATCAAACTTTTCTAAGATGGTAAAAAAAGGCATTTGAAATGCAACATTTTATATACTATTAATCAATGAAATTATTTGCCAAGGAATCGTAAATATAACAATCTTTTATAAAGATTACCTGTCAATATGGGTAGCTCTATTTTGTTTTAATCAATGGTTTTTCATTGGTTAAAAATGACTACTTTTTATACATTTATTTTTTTTCATAAATCTGTGATTTTTGAGAATTTCTGAAATGCATACAACACTATTCAAATTTCTTCTTTTATTTCACCAAGTTGTAATTTATATAACCGTTAAACAATATATATATATATATATATATATATATATATATATATATATATATATATATATATATATATATATATATATATATATATGTTCTTTTCCAGTATTATTTTTCCAAATATGCTAATTATAACATTGTGTAAGATGCACATGTTATGCAGCACACTGTTAAAAAGGCGAATGTTTCTTAAGCGACTACTTCAATAAGGCGAAAACATCCGCTCGCTAATGTTAATCCTATGGGGGAAATAATTTACTATATCTCGTTCGCATTGCGATATTTTATTTATTTATTTATTTATTTATTTTTATTATTATTTTTTTTTTTGCATCGGATAGCTGAGGATTATGCAAGCTCCTTTGTAGTTTTTCGATTTTGATTACAAGTTTATTATTATTATTATTATTATTATTATTATTATTATTATTATTATTATTATTATTATTAAGATACTTTCGGTACCGGTTTCGAAAGTGAAAGTATCGTCAATAAAAAAAAAAAAAAATATGTGCAACAAAAATCGAAAAAGTACAAAGGAGCTTGCATAGAGATTGACTTCAGCTATCCAATGCTAAACAAATCATTTAAAAGTATTAAAATACGAACAAGATAATGCAAATTATTTCCCCCATAGGATTAATATTAGCGAGCGGGTGTTTTCGTCTGAATGAAGTAGCCTCTTAATATTCGAAATATATATATATATATATATATATATATATATATATATATAACAGTAACTTTTTTTGAGTTACCCATGATTCAAAAAATCGTTTTTTTTCCCAGAAACCAATATATTTTCGCCATTTTCGTAAACGTTTGAAAGTATTTTCTCAAACCAGAATATCGATTTCTAGGACGCTATAAATTCTCGATTAAACATTTTCCGCTGCGTAATTGAATTTATATTTGCAAAAGTAACAAAGTAATAATAATGTTAATATTAATGTTAATGCTCTTAATTTATCATGTATGTCTGCAAAACATGTTTGTTGAAAACGGAAATATTTACTCAAGAATTGATAGTATTCGAAAAACCTGTATTCCGATTGTTTGAGAAAACCAATAAATACACTATAAAAACTACTCGGAATCGTTTCATAAATTAGTGACAGCAAAAGAAGCTTTAATTTTTATAAATGTTTCTGTAAATCACGAAATTAGATTGGTTTTTGATGTTTCTAAAGATAAGAAGGATTTTTTTTTCAATCATGGGTAATTCGGAAGAGGTTGTTATATATTTTCTTTCGTGGTTATATTATGATTTCTCAGATTTTGACTTTTTTTTTATATTGTACAATGTTTAATTTTTGAGTGTCATTTAAATTACATATTTAATATATCTTAAGGATTTTAAAATTTTAAAATAATAATCCCTTATAATTTTTATAAATTTAATTTTTAAAAATGTTTAGTAAATAATGTTTGTAACACATAACTGTTATACATATAATAAAAATAGATGTCAATGTAAATAATTTTAATATAATTATTAATTATGCTTACTAACTAATAAAAGTTTTACGTTTCAAACATATAGACTTCTTTAGGCAGTTATTGTAAATAAAAAAAAATAGATGTCAATGTTAATAATATATATATATTTTTTTTTTTCTTCTTAATTTGAATTAATAATGTTACATTTATTAGGACTACAATTTTAATTTGTAAATTGACAGGGCTCTTTGGTATCGGGATTTCAGTGTATGTGGTCAGTTTGTTATGTTTCAATGGTTAAATTTTACTTAAAGTTATATATATATATATATATATATATATATAAACATTTATAAATACCCTAATGCATCTGTTATTGACAAACGTAAATATAATGAAGCGAATTACTTAGTTTATTCAAGAGATTTTCTCATGAATAGAAGCCATTAGATTCTAAAATTCATTCAATTAAAATACATAATAACTATGCCAGAATTTATTTGAAATATTATATCCTAAATTTGCTTTTGATGATGAAAGATACAATTAACATTAAAGTTTGGAAGTTTTGAATGCATTATACTTTCTATCATTTAGGGTTATGTCAGTAATTTGGTATATTTAAATAACTGTTAATTACTTGATGAAAAGTGACGCATAGACTAGCTCGAAATATGTACTTTTAATTGACATCATTAATCTAAGTAACCTGACGAGTAGCATAATTTTCGTTTGGAAAGCATGCCTTTGTAACATAAATTAGATAGAAAGTTATAAAATGATAATTAAATCCTAATATATCGCGCAATTTTGTTTGTTGCTTTTGGAAAAAAGCATTTTATCAATAGGTAAATTGAATGACTTTCAACATTAATTATCTTGGGTTTAAGAAGTTTTTTAATAATATAAAAAATTCAGTAGCGTTTTTCGAAAGCATTTTATAAAGGAATGTTTTCTGAGAAAAAAATAGAAAGGGTAAGGTTTGTTACATGTAAAAGAAAAGAAAATCTCAAATATTGATTATGATAACAGATTTCCCTTCACTAGTGTACGTAATTTGTTGACAACATGGGAGGATACCCTCTAGATGTGCAAGAAAATTTGTGGAAAATAATTAAGATATGTGACAACACTAATCTTTAGCGGCGTTTAGCAAAATCAAAAAGATTTTAGGTTGGGTCTAGAGAAACTCTATTGTATATGTTAGCAACATTCATTTTAGAGTCTTTAAATCCCTTTTGTTGTTGATCTTAAATCCTGGTTTTTATAATATATTTTCATTTATTATACTATATATATTAAAGTTAATGAAATTGCTTTCATGAAATTATATAAAGACTTGTTTTTATATAGAATATCGTAATGTGGTTATTTTCATATTGTGATTGCTTTAAAATAATTTATATTTAAAATCACTTCTAGAAATTTAGTCAATCTCAGAAGTCAATTTATGATTTAAAATATTTTTATGTGTAATATCTATAAGTTATACAAATTTAAATGTTTCTCTTTTACTGTATCGCTGCGCATAATAATAACTAAAAAACGGTAAAACAACATTTCTTAGTAATATTGACATATACTTGGTTCATTTTTCATCCAGTTAAATTTTGTAACGTAAAAATTGGAAGACCAAGTAAATTAAATCTTATATTCAATACAGATTTCATTAAATATCTCTCCTAGAAAAATCCTTTATTCGTAAATTTTAATCTGATACACATGTACGGTTATTTAGTTTATGTTATATTAATCGCTATTTTATCTACAATACATTTAATCACGCCATGTTTGATGTATTCCCATCGAACAACTGAATGGCTATAAATTTTCAAAGCGGGAAAAACAAAATCATTTTATGAAGATGCAACATTAATTGTGAAACTTCATTATAAAAGGAAAACAATCCTTTGATAAATACAGGTGTTTTGAAATATGATATAAAATTTAGTGCATAAATAAACATTATGGGTAGATACTAGGTTATGAGGTATTTTACATGAATAATTTTAAATGATTTAAAAAAAAAAATAATAGATTATTTTCAAATGCAGTGGACTTAATAAATTGTTTTTAAATTACGAAGTGTAAATATTTTAGAATTTCCATTTCATTATATCCCTTAGAAATTAATAATTTTAATAACCGAGTATCGTTTGGGTATAAATAAATAGTCTGTGTAATTTAGTAAAAAATAACATATATGTTTATTTAATATTCATTTTATAGTTTGATGCTGTTAAATGCACTTTCTGTCTAGGATAAAATTTTATATCGTTTTTCCATGTGGGACATAAAGCTATTAAGTCCTGGAAGCGTAAAAAATACAATTTAAAAATGAAGCTGGAATCAATGTGCTAAAAAAAAATATTAAATATTTTGAATGGGGTATTTTTTATTTATGAACGGGAGCTTTAAATAAATGGAAACTTGAATGATTGTTACATATTTAAAACACACTTTTCGAAATTATTTATTCAAAAGTATTTAAAAAAACAGGCTAATACTAAATTCAATTATAGAATTAGTTTCATAATATTTTCTTCTACATATCTTTTTTGTTTCTTTATTTGTTCTCATCTAATTTTCATAATGACAATACATTTCTGTCATACTTCTTTCTTCATCACTAATCAGACCAACATCCTGCAGAGCGGCGCTTGGAATTGTTGCAACAATTTTGTCTGATACTCAAGTTCGATCGCAAGTAGAAGCCACAAATCGCAATTTCTTGCGCATTTGACTATGATTTTGATTACTTGAGGTTTCAGAGACACTGAACGTAGAGACAATAAAAAATTTGGGATAGTATAGAGTTTTATAAAGCACAATGTAAACACATTGATAAGTTACGTTACTATCGAGGTGCAATAAATGAAAACACAGTTTTAAAACATTAAAACTATAAGATGTCAAAACCCATGAGCTTTCGGCTAAACATTAGTCTTCCTCAGATGAACAACAAGCAGTCGAGAAGACGCAGCTCCGAAATGGCGCGCTTTGGACAGGCTGGGAATGGGCGAAACCAAACAGCTATGAAATGAAGGGAGTGACGGAAGTCCGGTTAATACCATTATCATGGAATTTGACATCTTATAGTTGTAATGTTTTAAAACTGTGTTTTCATTTATTGCACCTCGATAGTAACGTAACTTATCAATATGTTTACATTGTGCTTTATAAAATTTTATTAGGTGAATTTGACGTTCGTATTATATAGATTTTTCTATATATTTTTATTAGTATAGTGTTCTCTTCTGAACTTTGTTCTGTTTCTACCTCATTGTATACTATTTATGTTTCATTATTTTTGTAATTAAAATTTATTACGCAGTAAGTTTACCATGTTTTCTGATTAAAACTAATTTAAAAGGCAACTTATGAAAACTATAGCCTATGGAAAAAAAAATATTAAACATAATTGCGAAATTTGTCATAATTTTAATAAAAACCAAAGGTTTGCCCTTCTTGCGGCACCTCTAAACATAATTCAATTACGCTGATAATTAATTTCCCTCTTTATTTTGATCAAATGCAACTTTTGAAAACTATAGCATATTGAAATTATTATTATTATTATTTTTACATAACAGTGAAAATTGTCAAAATTTTAATAAAAACCTAAAGTTTACCCTTTTTGCGGCACCTGAAAACATAATGCAGTTACGCTAATATTTAATGTCCGTCTTTATTTTGATCAAAGGCAACTTTTGAAAGCTATAGCATTTTGAAATTTAAAAAAAAAAGTGTTTTCGTTCCACCCTAATGGTCATATATTAAACAAATCAGAGAATTCCCAATAGTAAAGAATGGATAATATGAAAACGCTGACGGTTAAAAAACATTCAAAATAACTAAATCTCTTAATTATTCTCAACACTATTTAAAAATTCGGCAAGTACTGCATGATGATTTTCCATGATTATATTTCTCAGTTTAGGTGAAGATGAATTGGCGAATATTCTATGCAAGTGTCATAAGCCCGGGCAGTCAAAACATGATGTGTAGTGCGGTGTTTGATACCACAGAGAGGACACGTGGATTCATCATACAGCTGTAAATACGTTATGAGAGATTCCGAAATGCTCAATTCGCAGCCAATATAACATTAGTTGATAAAAATAGCAAATAAAACATGTGTGCAAGAATATTAAAAGACAAAAAAAAACAACGTTAAAAAGGCACAAATAATACGCAACAAAGCAGCAAACATACAGCTGTTTCTGTTGGAAATCTGGACAAAATATTGTCCCCCTAAATTTGTCAAGTGGTTTGTTCGGGAGTAAAATCGTTCCGAACCGGTTTTTCTTTTGCATTTCGGTCGTAAAGGCATATCTTTTAACTGTAACTGTATGCATATTTTATTCTAGTTTGAGGTACGGAGTAAGTATATCTAGGGTGAAACAACTCCATGAAAGGGGTGGTGATGTGATGGAAGGACAGTTAACCCCATTTCTGCATATTTATTGCTATAATGTGATAACAAAGTTCCCAGCAGAGGCTGGAGGTCTATGTATGTATATCTTTATTTAAGTTTAACATTCAAGTTGAATGAATAAATATAATTCTAATTTCAACATAAACTGTTTCTTCAATGTGCTATATACTTAGTCACACCACAGACCTTAACCACTGTGTTTTATAACTCTGCTCAATCTCTATCAGTTTCGGATCAACAAGCGAGACTCTTCTTCAGTGCGACAAAGAGCAAACCACAGCGTGCTAGAAAAAGCAATGCTGGGAAAAATGACAGATATTCTGTGTCTTATTCACCCGATGCGGGTAGAGTACGCGCCAAAAAGCAACCAATGAGAAAAAACAGCATGAAACAACCGAGTGGACAAGTAGAGACATCTATCGGATTAAGAAAGGAATAAAAGAAAACCAAAAAAAGAAAATTAAATTAATGATTTCCAAATACTTGTAAAATCGGGAGTACTAGATAAGTTATTGACTAAGAAATGAGAATTATTAATGATGTGGTAAGCTGCCCAAAAATGAAGTTCAAGGTTAGAAGAACATTTTTGAATAATGGTGGCTGAGGAATGGTGGTCCTGATTTTACCATAACCTTCATGCTCTTTTAAATGAAATCTAAGAGTACGTTTAGTCTGCCCAATATAAGAGAGAACAAACTGGCAAGAGAATTGGTAAATACCCCAGTTATATTTACGATAAAGAGAGTGATTGTGATTTGAAAAATATATTGTATTAACAGGAGAAATAATAACATTGAATTCGAACTTTCTTAAAATTTTAGAAATTTACTGACTGAGTTTTAGGGAGAATGGCAAAACAAACGAAGTATTAGAGTTGGAATTAAAATTATTCTCAGAATGGACGGGTTTCGTCAATTTCTTATAAATAGAATCTATGATATTAGAGGAATAACCACGATCAACGACAATTGTTTTGAAAACATTAAGTTCAGCACTATCAGGAGCTTAAATCAGGAGCTTAAATGTGCTTCTATATCTCAACATTGTTGATATTTTCAATGTAGGTTGAACTTTTCCTCAGCCACCCTTATCCAAAAATGTTCTTCTAACCTTGATCATGATTTTTGGGAAGCTTACCACATCATGAAAAATTCTCACTCATTATTCAATGACTTAACTAGTACTTCCGATTTTCAAGTATTTGGAAAACATTAATTTAATATTCCTTTTTTGTTGTCTTTTGTTTCTTTCGTTCTCCGACAATCTCTACTGTATTCTGGGATATAAGTAAACGCAGAAGGTCAAAAGAGTGGAACCAGGTTTTTTTGTGCTTGCTTTCACGTAGGATTTTCTATCTTTAGAAATTAATAATATTCATAATAAATATAAGTAACTAATAATATTAATAAATTCATTTTACTAGGACATGCTCATATAGTAAACATTTATTTATTTTTTATCAAACTAAATTCGTCAGTATTTAAAGGTTGGAGAGTCAGAGTCATCTGTTCATGTAGATCTTAAAAAATCCTTTTTCCAATCGCCTTAAAAGTACTATAAATTCTATTAAAACACGAGTAAACAATTTAAAAGAAATAGCATGGTTTATTCACTAAATGCAATTGTGGATACAGGATTATATTGTTGTTACTTTTAAGTAAAAACAAATCGAAAAGAAATAATCTAAATTTCTCTTCTAATGCAATACTTCAAAAGATCACAATTACTTGTACAAGGTTTGAAATATGTTTATAAGAAATTGTAATGCTGGCATAATTCGTATTTTTTTTTCATTATTTACAATTTTTTATTTATTTAAAAGTTTAGTGTTAATTAAAATTATTTGTTTACCATAAAGGTTTAAAACAAATTTCATAATTTACTTACACATAAATGTACCTAAATTTGTTGGGAATATAAAAAGAACTTCAATTTTACATAGATATTTTTCCTTTAGACTGTTATAGATTTTTTATTGGATATTATTTATTTAAAAATTTGAATAATATAAAAAATATGAATTAGTACTTTAAAATGATAATGAAAATGGGAATTATAATATATGAAATGATAAAATATACTGAGGAGAAGATAACATAATTTCACATTTGTATAAGCTTGAAATCCGTTGTTCCCAAAAGAAAGCAAAAAGATGAAGGGTTGTATCAAACATTTGTTGATTAGTGTCAAGATAGCGTACACAATATTGCAGGTACTACTATATTTGGATACAACCCCTCATATATTTGCTTCTTTTTGGAAACAACGGATTTCGAGCTTATTCTATCAACGATAATTTTCAGAATTTTCAAGCTATGATTTTGAGACTTTCACAAAAGTTGATCTATATACTTAGATAATACATTATGCATATTATATTTTAATTGCATTCGCAAGTGAGCAGTGAAACATTTTTTAGTAAATCTGCTCATTTTCATCTAATTTTTATAATATTTTAATTCGGATTGCAGAGCATTATGTACAATGTTGTTTGTTACATTTTCTGAAAAGAATAATAAGGAACGTGGGAAAGAATAATAAAAGAACTTTTTTTTATATTAAGAACTCTGCAAATTATAAGCAAAAAACTAGGCGAAATTTGGGACTGTTTTTATAAAAACCTTAATTTCTCTACGAGTATACATGCTATACACTTGAAAATGAACACAGTATATTACAATAAGCCACTTATTAATAATCTCGAGTTTGAATGCCTTTGCTACATTAGTTTTTACAGGATTATACAAAAGATATTCGTTATTTTTCAATTTGCTGACAGTCTCCTATGGGGTTTCGTGAAAAAATCTTCACGGAAATATATAACCTATACTATACTGTTTACACACCTGCAGTTTCAAGTTAATTCCTCATGTATTTTTCTAGATAGTTAACAAAACGTCTAAAATCGCAAGTGACCGGTCACCTTCGGCAATATTGTGTATATATATATTTTATTGAAAATTCTATGGAATATAAACGCAGAAAGGAATTTCAATGAGGAATGAAAAATAAAAAGATTCTGAATATAAAAGTATACAAGAGTATCTCATGGTCTTTGAAATAATGTATCGAATCCATTTGAAGGAACTCTCATTTTATTATGTACTATCCCAAACGTGCCTTTAAAATAAACAGGTTTCACATTCAGGAGATAAAACGTCCAAAGCTTCATAAAACAAGCAAGTCACGCTTCACAATAATGTTGTTTCCGTCACCACAAAATTATGCTCCAGCAGAAAATATCCCTTCTTCTTTAGGATGCTGTCACTTTTATTTTTCAGGTTTCTCTATCAATTTTATTTTATATACTTTTTAGAACTTTTCTGTAACAGAAGATAAAACATTACTTATGGCTTCGTCTGCTGTGTAAAACGTGTGTAAAATACCTTGATTCACTTGACGTACATTTATTTTTTAATTTATAAACATTAGTTAAATTGTCCGTAGAAATATTATTTTATATCGCGTGGTTTTGATTTTTTAGTATTTTACAGCTAAGAATTAGATAAAAGTTTGTTGAGATTTCAACAATCTCTTTTATCTTATATAAGTATATAAGACTTATTATATTATATAAATAAATAAGATTTTTTTATCATATATAAATACATAAATGTATAGCATATTATAAGATTTATATACTTTTTAAATTTGACATTGCTTTACCTTACGTTATGCAATATTACGGCTTTTAAAAATGAACCAATGTAATATACATACAATAATGTGTACGGTTCTACCACAACTCTTAAAAATATATTTTCAAATGTACGAGTATATTCATAGAAAACCTTACAAGTATTCAGTTTAGATATGGTGAATATAAATTTTTCAATTGAAATAATAAAAATAAATTCTTAGTCAGATTTAGTGTTGACGGGCTCCATGGAAATATAAAGACGTCTCAGAAAATTGAATAGTATATCTATAATTATAACGATAGACGTTTGTGGGTGCTGTGTTCAGGAGAGACCGATGTATGCAGACCTAAAAGTTTTGGCAAGAAAGTACCTGAATGTATGAAAATATGCACCTAGAAATCAGCTTTCGTATCGTTCATCTCACGAAACCCTATTACTCCCGCTCCGGTGTCTGTCCGTCACAGAGCCATTCTCAAAAACTATATAACTTAAAGAGTTGAAACTTTGTGTAAAGATGAATACCAGATGTGAAGAGCTCAAAATATTAAAATTTGAAAAATTTGTATTATTTTAATAAATAGAGATAAAAAATCAAAATTCTAACAGCCTTTTCCTATTAAATTTAAACATTTTTCGTTATAGCAGATGCCAAAAATTTAAAATCCACAATGAAATTCTTTCTACAATAATTGATTTTCTATCAGACGATTTCTACGTGAAAAACGAAAATGAAATAAAAAGTTTCACTCATTGCAAAAAAAGATAAATATGAAATAAAACTGATTGACGTCATCGTGGTAATAAAGCGGTAAATATCTAGGATTTCTCAATAATACAAGGAGTATGAGTATATGTAGGTACACAAAACAGATTATTATCACGTCATTAGAGAATTAAAAAGAAAAAAAAGACGTCCTATTGGTCCTATATAAGACTATCCCAGGTTCGAATCCTGGCCCGGACATTTTCCGTCCATTTGGAAAATTACATCTTGTATGATTTCTTTACCAATTTTGAATAATTGTGTTATAATTAATCTAGTGTAATCACGGATCCAGCGTTTACTGGAGTTCCATTACCTGCGATTTATTCTGTTGAGCTGTTTAAAATATCAGACCAGATGCTATGATCAATAAATTTAACTGGATGAATTATGCACTCCAGATTCGACCGGGATAGCTCAGTTGGTAGAGCGTGGCAGCTTCAGCCTAGAGATCCCAGATTTGAATACTGGCCTGGACATTTTTCGTCCAGTTGGAAAATTATATCTCGTTCTATTGGAAGTTTAAAGAATTTTTCAAATGTTTGAGAGTAATACAAAGCGAGTATCAATATGAGTAATAGAGATCAGTAAATATATGTGTTTGAGAAACATATTGAATCGTGATAAAAATCCGATTATGGAAATATTCGCATATTTTAACATTTTGAAGGTGTACAATTTGTTTAATTTTAAAATTATTTTTTTTAAATATTGCATGTAGTCCGTATGACGGATATTATTATGACAGAATATAATAGCGGGCTTCGCCCGCTTCCAGCTGGTTTAGATATTCGAAAAAACGGAAAAATAGACCGGTAAAATTTTACTTTATAAAAAACATTACTTTTTTGTTGTTGTTGCTAAATGATATTTATTTGAAATTATTAAAGAAAGGATAAAGTGCTTGAAAGGAACATTAAACGAAACCCCTAGAGCGATCTTCGATCGCACTTACCCACTTGTTTAGTTATTCGCGATGATTTTTGAAGAAGTCTGGTTTCAAACTCTTAGATCTATTTCAAACAATATAGTAATTTTTGTCCACTTTTCAATAATGCTTATACGGAATTCGTACATAAATTTTTGAATTTTTCACGAATATATTTATGCCATATTTAGGCTTTTCCATGTTCCGGGCGATTTTTATGATTTTCGTCAAAGGAATCTGGTATCAATCTTTCTGCCCAATATAGTAAATTTTGTCCTTTCAGATATTTGAATTTTTAGATATATTTATAAGAGTTTTTACACGATTTTCGGAAATTTGCTCGCATTAGTAATATGAATTCTGCTTCAACTAAGTTCTGTGGTTTTTTTTTATGAAAATTCTTTATGCTATGTTTTACAGTTTCGTGGAGATTTCTCTGCATTAGTAAAAGGAATCTGGTATCAATTTTTCAGCCCAATATAGTATTTTTTTCTTCTACGAGTTTTGAAATTTTATCGATTTTTTATTTAGCATTTTATCTCCGTTTTAAGACGATATTTTGGCATTTGTTAACCTAATCCGGTTTTAATGTTTTAGCCCAATGTAATAAATTTTGTAAATTTCGATTATGATTTTTCTGGCAACATATTTATGCGATTTTTAGCAATTTTTTTGCATTTTGTGTATTTTGTCTTAAAAGGAATTTTGTTTGAATATTTAGCGCAACAGAATAGATGTTCTGTGCAATCTTTTTTTCCGAGTTTTTTCTTACTCTGTTTAGCATTTTTTTCACATTTTGCGGCTATTTCTTTATATATATATTTATGAAACGGAAAGAAATCTCCGGTAAATTTTGCTAATGTCATGATTAAATTAATGTATGAAGAATGCAAATTTTTTTTTATAGAAATTATGAACGACCATGCTGAAGAATTAAATTTAATCTGGGTCGAAAAAAATATACAATGATTTAAGTTTCGCTCGATTTGAAACAGGAGTGAGCGCAGCTAGTATGATTGTACGCAGCTAAAGACAGTGCGGTTCAAAACCCAAGTACGTTTGATTCCAGATTCGTTAAGGAAAAGTAGACCATTAAAGCGGATAAAGCACTGCCGGTATATATATATACAGGATGTCCATAAATCACTGTCCCGGTTTCCTTACTTCTTAACTTTTGAATTGAGAATATGACGAAAAATATTATTACATATTCGTAAATTATAAATAAAAAAGTTTTTCTAATAACACAATCAAAGTTACATATTGGTAAAATTGCAACTCAAAACGCTATTAATTAAATAACGAATAAAATCAAATAATAATTAATATTAAAATTTTATCAAATTTACCAAAATGCTGTTTTAAAGAATTATGAGTTAAAGAATGTTAGATAGGTCATAAATAATAATAGATAAAACATAATTCATTAATAATGTTTTGATGAATTTGAAAAAAAAATTCATTTTAATTATTATTTGGTTATTATTAATTATTATTTGAGAGTGGTTTTAACGACATTATAAAATTAAATGAACATGTTTTCTTGCAACCAGGAATTCCCAGGAATTTTCTCCCAGGAATTACCTGTACTTCGGCTTATTGTTTGCTATATCGATTGCCACAGTTGAAAACATCCTTAATGTTACTTTTTAACTTCCTTTATTGAACTATTTCTACTAGAGTACTTATTGAAATTTTTTGGGCATGCAACATACCTAGAAGCAGACAAACTAATGCAAAAAACATGTTTAACAGATATTTGTTGACTACGCCATGAGCAGATAAACAGTAACTGAGATGTGGCAGTATACAGGGTGGGCAACAATTTCTAGACATACTATAAAATTTAATGAAAAAACTAGTTACGTAAAATAATACGATTTACAGGACATGTTTCTGAGTATAGAAAGTTTTTTGACATATTAAAAACAATTTATTCTAAATATTGTCCATAGATAGCGCTATACATTCAAATCTGAAAAACAAAACATGAAAAATTCAAAATAGGAAGTTACAAACCAATGTTCTTGTACAGTCAATTGAAAGAAGACAATCCCATATCGAATGTTTATAATATACATTTATTTTTGTAACAATTTTGTAATTAAAATTTATGGTGTAATCCCATTTTTGAATGATTGTTTTGTGTACCACTATAACTCTACATGTAGAAGAAAATTGAGTACCTTTTGAATTTGGTACGCTACAAAGTTCGCACACAATGAAATATCATAGTAGATTGTAATAATCGAATAGTACATGAATGTTTTTAGTGTTTTTTTTAGATCGTTTTATCATCTTTGAAGGTATAGTGCCATCTATGGCCACTTTGTTATCTAACAATTTTGTTTCAATTATTCTTACTATCATGAAAAGCTGAGATATTTATCTAATCTTCCAATGTCAATAATTTGATATTTTTATTGATTTTGAAATTATGTCAAGGACTTTTGGTTCATTTTCTAAATTCCAAGAGCATTTATTATTTCAAATTTTGTCTAAATATAGCTTCCCTTTATGGTTTAATGTTTTAAAATGACAACAAAGGCTATATGAAGTTGTAAAAAATAATACTTATGAAATTAAATTTTCTAAATGGGTAATGAAGTGATTGAGTTTATCGAATTTCCTAATTTGAAGCATAATTTATTAAAAATTGTATAAAGTTAAATATGTATTGTATATACTTGAATACATTTTATTGTAATAAGCATTACTAGATATATTTACTATAATTAACATCATACTAAAGTATATAATATGTAACTTATGTGGGTCTAGCAAAGTTTAATATATTTAATTTCAAGATATGCAGTTTATTTTAGTTTTTCTTAAATCTTAAACTATGAAAAACAAATTAGGTATAGAAAATGTAAATTAGAGTAATTGAAACAAAATAAAACTCGCAATATTTATCTTTTACCTTTAAGCCCATGTTATACACATTATTCTCCTTAATTATTTTCTTTTAATACTAGTAAATACAAGTTTTGACATTGTAATCTTTCTTTATGAATAAAATTAATTTCTGAGATTAACACGCCTGAAATATAGATTAAGAGCCTTACAAAATATATTGTCTTGATTATTAATTAAATTTTTATTGACGGTAACATGCACTGACGATTCAAGTTTTTTTTTTAGATATTAGCAAAAATTAATGCTCTGATTTTTCTTTTCAAAAATAAACGGAAGCTTTTTTTTAAATATTAATACGTTGAGATTTCGGAAATATTTTTTTCAAGGTATTTTTAAGAATGATTCGATTTAAATAATGATTCTACACTTTATATAATTTTTTATTCATTGTTAAGATATGTCTTTTTTTATTTGAAATAAATTGGATTTATAAAACAAGTTGCATATATAACATACAACGAACTACTTGGTAATAATCTTTACTTTCACGGATATTTTGTTTTCGTAAATTAAATTATTTGTTTGACACATCGAAATAGTCAATTGTTTCTGTACCTCACATATTTTTTATTGTTACCGGGATGCATATTTTGAAATGTTCGCAAGTTTGGCATCGTTGGCGCCATTGAACAATTGCGCTGGTACTGAAATATATAATATGGAAAAAATATGGCATTAGATTAATTTTAACAGAATTATTTCAAATTGGTAAATAAATCATACGAGTAGTAATTTTCCAACTGGACGAAAAATGTCCGGGCCAGG
The DNA here is from genome assembly GCA_963931845.1 of Maratus michaelseni. Lineage (NCBI taxonomy): Eukaryota > Metazoa > Arthropoda > Arachnida > Araneae > Salticidae > Maratus > Maratus michaelseni. The sequence continues at coordinate 80,305,861 of OZ007593.1, forward strand.
ATTTGAACCTGGGATCGCTTGGCTGAAGCCGCCACGCTCCACGTATCCAGCGTTTACTGAAGTTCCTTTACCTGCGATCTTTTCTGTTGAGCTGATTAAAATATCAGACCAGATTCTCTGATCAATAAGGTTAACTGGATGAATTATGCCCTCCAGGATAGCTCAGTAGTAGAGCGTGGCGGCTTCAGCCAAGCGATCCCAGATTCGAATCCTGGCCCGGACATTTTTCGTCCAGTTGGAAAATTACTACTCGTATAAAATATGGCATTTCTTATTGACTTCATAAACACAACAAACGTGGCGATGCAGAAGCTGCGACACATGTTTCTCTCTCTTCAAACCACTGTGTCGTGTGATGTAATTTTTTTCCTCATTTGCGTCACGTGTTTCTCTCCCTTCAAACCATTGTGTCGTGTGATGTATTTCTTTTTTCCCAGCTGCGGTAAATATACAGTTAATTGCTGTAAAGATATACAAAAGTTTTTTGGGATAAAAAATCCCTTCACAGTATAATAAAATATATATATTTATTAATTTTTGCATATTAAATTCTTTTTTTCTAAGCAATATTTATTTGACTTTAGTGAATATATACTTTATTATTTATTCTTAACATGACAGGACCATTTTAACATTAGAAGGAAAATAACATTGATACATTTATTTTATTTTCAATTCTTCTACCAAAACTGCTGATAACAACCTAACAATGCAACATCTGGTGATAGGCCTCGCTGCGGTTTCCATTTTACAACAGATCCGGAAGAAGATGCTCAAATTTTCAGTCTTTTAAAATTTGCTACAGTGAGAGTTAGCTACCATCCTTTCGTTTCCACAATTCTCCCCCACCTATTAACGGAGTATGGAGGTAAGACATTTATTGATTTTAGTTATGCACATTTTTTGATCATTTGTTTTCTTGAAATGTGTTTATCTATAACAAATATTTCCCAAATAAAAAAGTAAAAAAAAAATCAAAACATTTTAAAAATTAAAATTGTTTATTTTTTAATATAACTCATGAATCATTTGTCCTATTGCATTATTGTTTCAATTATTGTGTGCAGAAAAGTTTTCCTGTTAATTTATCTTCAGGATTTATATAAATACAAATTACAAAACTTATATTAAATTTAAAAGTTAAGAACAAAAAGGATTCTTGAGAGTGATTTTTATTTCGAGAAATATATTTTCAAAATTTTCCCAGAAAAATGAAAGATTATTAGACAAGTTCTAAAACACATAATATAAAAAAATCTGTACAAAATTTCATAGACATATCATGAAAATAAATTCAGATGTATCCTTTTAAACAAGATATATTATAATCAAACCCATTCTGAGATAAATGGACTTAAATTATTTGATGCGGGTTTGGGAATTCTGACAGTGCAACACAAAAACTGTTATATCTCCTGATGTAATAATCGTAGAAATACGCGGTTTGATTTATTTAAATCATTTAACATTGTAATGTTTCACTAGGAAAACAACACAAAATTCGCCTGTTTTTGAGAATTTAAATCCCAGTCCTCCTTTATATACATCGAAGGGGATTTTCCAAAGAACAAATTTTCAGCGCATGTATATGGAAATTATCAGTGTTTTAAGATATTTTATAATTTTTTCAGTTTTCCTATAAATATAACTTGTAATGTATTTATATTTTCTTTTCTCTAATTTATAATCAAATTTACATGGAAAGTTTTCATTCAAAAACAATACGTTTTACAAAATAAGTTGCATAAATATTATGTTTCCATAGAATTTATTTTTCATTCTATAAAAATATTTATGCTTAATACTATTATTATTTTTTCAATGTATTGCAACATAAAGCAATAAATTAAATAAATTTCGAAAAGCCTCAAATATGTTATTAAAAATTATATTTATTTCCTTCAAACAGTTATTTTCTTTAAGACCCGTAAAAAAACTCCGCCGATTGTAGCTTGATTTTTAACCAAAATCTTTCCATTCAACATTACCGAGACAACATACTGACATCTAAATCTATACTGAGGATAGCACATGCAGAATGTCTTCCTTCTTGTGCATGGTCGAAATTGTCCTACAGACAGCTGGGGGATATCCTCTAGACGTCAACCCATATAGACCCGGTGCGGGAGATTTTTAATGATATTTTTCGGCATTTATATGATGATGCGGACATACTCTGGATATATGAACTCGTGAGGCATAAAAGAGAATTCATAAGGTTTTCTTAAGAGAAGATAATTACATAACCAATCTGTATAGCTTTTGTGTGCCCACAGGATAGGTATAACAAGATATGGCAACTACGGGGTCTGTAGGACATCGATGGGATGATTTTGGTTGTATGAGTAAGAGTTCAAATTTTTAGATGTGCATAAGAACTTAAAATAATTTACCGAAATATTTACTTTTTTTTAACCTAAGGTAAATTTACCAAAGAATTCAAATATGATATCGAAACTATGTGTTCGTATTTAAATATTAAAATTTTAATACAATTTCAGAATAATTGCTGCACTCTAAGTGTTTTTTTTTAAATATTTATTTTGAAGAAGACCTATGCTTCTGTTAAAATATATGCGGGGTGACCTTTCAGTTTGACCGACTACACTTATAGTGCCGAAAATATGTTTTTGTGTGTTCTCCTATAATCGTGTTTTTTTTATTATTATTATGGTTTCACAACAGTATTATTTTGTGTGTCCTCCTACCATCGTGTTTTTTATCAGGGTTTCACGTTTGCCTATTCATTTACAAAACAAAGTGACACTTTTCTTAATTCAATTTAAAAAAAATTATTGTCCTACTGCCATTCGATATTATATGTTCAATGGTTCGTCGCATTTTACACCATCATGGCCATGTGCATCCCTAATGGGCCTCAAATCAATCTGGCTTATTCGCAGAAGGATGACCGGAAGCTCAGACGAGGACATCGTAACAGTACGAACCACTTTCGGATATTTTCTTAAGCGGGGTCACTGATTGAAGCGGATGTCGATGGAACTACACTCTCAATCTCAAGCTTGAGTAGAGTCTTGGCATAGTCATCGGTTCTTGCCTGTTTTTGCCATAGTCTTTGAATTCAAGTGTGGCCGTGTGTTCTTTTGCCAGGTTCCACATCTTTCGGACGCTACTAACCCCTTTGAGGGGCAACACGTTTGACGGCGGTATTTTTAATGTACTTGTAACAGATGGCTGTTCTGTAGGGTGAATGACACAGCTGAACACAGGCGTCATCATGTCCGGCCAGCCAATAATTTTGCCTTAATTCTCTACTCTGCAGCCGGACGCATAGGATTTGTAACCATGGCGTACGCCGGTTTTGTAGAACTATTTTATCTTCTAATTTTTATTTGAATATTCTCATTTATTTTACTGATTTTTTTATGTTGTTTTATTCTACCGTTGAGGTGTTAGTTGTCGTCTTTGTGGACATTCAGTGTTCCGAGCTGGTGGAAAAGCAATTGTCAGGTACTGGCGTCTGGCTAGTGTCTGGGCAGATAGCTCGTTCCTTTTCTTTGCCATTAGTAACTAGGGGACGATGATGCTACGGACCTAGATTGGGGACCGGAAATGCTCCTGACCCTCTCGATCACTGGGTGTAAACCTATCATACTTGTCCGAAAACTGTTAATAGCTCGGTCATGTCCAGTAGTGGATGAGTAGCGTTACTTAATTTGGCTTTACACCGTCATGTATTTTTATCGTCCTGGTTTTAAGAAATAATGCTTGTACATTTTATTGGAAACGTTTATATAGCTTGAAAAGATATTTCCTAATAAGGGACAATTATTAAAACAGATTACATACAATAACTATATTACCATATATTCATTACGTTTTACCATCCTTTGAAATGATTAATGAAAAGTAATTGTCCGTGAAAATATATATTTTTTTCAATATAACATATTTTCAAATAAATATGCATTTTTTTTGTTATTTTAGAAAATTTGGTATCTATACTTATAAAAGAACATGTCCTGACTGACTAATAATCAACTCCAAACCTCAACCGTTGTTCCTAGGACAATGGAATTAGGAAGACGTGTTTCGTACACAATGTAGACACCCAATAAGAAAGTAATTTTGAAAATCCCCTCCCCCACCCACCATCTAAGGCAGTATAAATGGAGGTTCAACAGTTTTAGGTTATTTTGACATTTCGCCATATATCAGCAGCAGTTTTAGGTAGGAGCATGAAATTCAGAATAACTAACCTACTAAAGAAAGTTAAAGACATATTTTAGCAACTTTAGAAATTGAACCACTAAGGAGGTTAAATGGGGGGGGGTCTAAAGTTTTAGTTAATTGCGCATTTTCGCCATATCTTAGCAGCAGTTTTAGGTGATTTCACATTTTCGCCATATTTTAGCATCAGCTTTAGGTAGGAGCGTGAAATGTAGAATAACAAATCAACTAAATAGAGTTAAATACGCATATCAGAGATTTTGGATATTTAGCACTAAGGAGCTAAACGGGAGGTGGAATGATTTATTTCGCCTTTTCGCCATACCTCAGAAGCAGTTTTAGGTTAGAGCGTGAAATTCAGAACAACAAATCTACTAAAAATATTTAAACACATATTTCAGCGATTTTAGAAATTCAAGTAGTAAGGGGGGGTTAAATGGGGGGGAGGCTCGAAAGTTTTAGGTCAGGTTAAATATGCTTCAATTTCTAGATTCCGAATTCATTTTCTTGAATACTTTTGTTCTAAAAGTCTGAAATATATTTGATAAATTCCTATTTTTATTATAAAATTAGACTTTTTATTATTATAAAATTTAAACATCTGTCTATATTCATTAATGTTTATGGTAAATTTTATTTCAATACATTTTTGCCATATAGCAGCTTCAGTTTCTGGTAGGAGCGTGAATTTCAGGATAATAAGTTTAGTAAAAAATAGTTAAACACATATTTCTGCGATTTTAGAACTTTATCCACTAATTGGGTTAAATTAGGGGATCGAAAATTTTAGGTCATATCAGCATATCGCAGTTTTAGATAGTAGCGTGAAATTCAGTATAACAAATCTACTAAAAATAGCTAAGCACGTATTTAAGCTATTTTAGAGATAACGATTATCCCGCCGTCTTCGGCTTTGAATCTGATGATGGAGCATTAAATGAATAAGACAACTATCGCTGATTTTTATTAGATATTTTGCGTGACATTTTTTAATCGAAATTTTGTTTGCATATTTTATAAATTGTTTTTGCGCTTTTCGACTTTTAGTGACCGGATTTTAATGTTTATACAAAATATAGTACATTTCCTCCTCTTCTCAAGATACGTATTTCGGATGTAAAGATTTGCGATTTAAATACTGATCGCCACACTTATGGGCTCGGGTATGCGCAAGGCTTCATTATAATGATTGCCGTATAATCAGTTTATACATGTGAAACCGACAGGCCTCTATTAAAACGATTGGCGTTTTAATGATTTTTTCACGCAAAATTCACAAAGCCCTGTAATATGGATCATATCATACATTAAATATCAGTCATATATTAACGATCTATGACTAAGTCCAGGAGTCCCAGAGTCCCATTTTGATCACCACATTAACAATTTACGGGCGTGAAACCACAGTGCCCATTTACAATGTATCTTAGGCTATCTCACATTTGTTTATTTTAATTGAAATCACTCCCTATCTCCTAGGTAATCTCATTAGCATCAATCGGGTCTTTGTCAAGGGGTTCATGAGAAAAAAAAAATATTTATGCCGCAAAATCATTATTTACGTGCTTTTTTGAATTTTTATTAGATATTTTGGTATAGTTTAATATATTTTATTTATATTTCTCTGTTGGTATGTAATATAGACTTTCTGAGCCCCAAGTGATGACCGGGATATACGCTTCAGAAAGCATCATGGGCCCCATATGAAAGCGACCGGATAGTCCTGTATATTTCTCATGTGATCTATTTACAATCTGCATGTTATTTCTTACATTTAACTGAATTTTTAATTTATAATACGTATTTGTTAGGCATACTCACTAAACCAACTATAGATTGATTGGATTGTCCCGTACATTTATTAAACACGTGCTTATAAAATTATAAAAAAAAGAAAATACAGAGAATCTTGATTTGATTCGTAAATTCCACTTCTGTGTTTTAAATATATATTTTCTCCCACTAACACAAACAAATATTCCTGCCCCATTTTACATTTAAATATTATTACATTAATTCAATTATAAATTCCAATTTGACTAATTAATAACTTATACACGGACATTGCATCTACAATCAATTTCTATATATTTTTACTATATTATTTAAAAAAATAAAAAAATGAAATTCCAAACCAGTATTGTTCACTCACATTTCAGAAATTTCCCAAAACTTTTAAATTGCTGATGTATTTAGTTATGTCTAATGATATATATATATATATATATATATATATATATATAAGTATGTTGGGGAATCTTTCATTGTCAACTAATTATTTCATACTTAATTATTTCATTGTTTAAGTTGGTGTTACGATAATGTTTCATTTATTGTTATATATATATATATGTAGGATTTCAGTTTGAACACTTCACTTCATCAAATGAACTGATACTCTATATAGATTATAGTGGACGAGAAACTTATTCAAATTCTTATCATTCCAGAAGAAATAGGTATGAAAAAAACATAACAAATCAAGATGCTGATGTCGAGACGCCATCATGTCAGGATGACCGATTTGTAGGATTTCAGTTTGAACACTTCACTTCATCAAATGAACTGATACTCTAATGCTATTGTCCATGATTTAAATGCGTGAGCTGAAAATACTTTGGATCACGAGCTTTGGCAAAGAGCCAGTTTTTTTTTGTTATGAAGCAATATATGTAAAATGGATATAGCCGTTAGGCCTGGTTGGATTATCGTAATGTAAATTTGTTGTATAGTTTCCACCAAAAGTGTTATTAGTTGAAATTAAAGTGCATATTTTGTTGTTCATCGATTATTTGTCATATTGGTTCAGTAAAGTGCCTATTTATATATCATTTACTTACATTTTTGGGGGCTCGGAATGCCGGGATTATTAAAAAGTAAAAGCCACTAGTAGTGAATTGGAAACCAAACGTAAAGTATTGTAAAACGCCAGTATCAAAAGCTGGGTTACAAATCAGCAAGGTGAAACCGTAATCGTATCACTTCAATTACAATTTTGAAAGATGGGAACTCTAAATAAAGCCAAGAGATTTGATCTAATAAACCTCTGCGAGGAATGCGGAATTGAAGTTCCAGAAATACCGACAATACCTGTCCTAATAAAGCTGATCAAGAGTTGGGAGAGTTACGAAGAAGATTTTATAAGAGATCGATTGGAAGTAGTGATAGCAAGTAGAACAGAGAAAGAAGAAAGAGAAGAGAAAGAGAAAGAGAAGAAATTATTAGCAGAACTGGAAGAGAAGAAATTACAAGCAGAGATTGAAGAAAATAGATTGAAATTAAAAATGGAAATGGAAGAGAGAAAATGGAAAATAGAATCGGAGCAGAATTTTGAAATTAAGAAATTACAGATACAAGAAAATTCAAGTGAACATATTAATGAAGACTCAAAGACAAATCCAGGTAAGCAATTTGAATTGCTTAGATTATTAACTAAATATGATAGCTCGAATGATATCAGTTTATACTTAGCTATGTACGAAAGGCAAATGGCGCAAACGGGCATTGATAAAAAAGAATGGGTAAATTATTTAATAAATCTAATGCCGTTAGATGTGATCAATATAATAACAAGGGAAAACGAACCTGAAATTTACGATTATGATTATATAAAAAATATTCTACTAAAACGCTACAGGCTATCACCAGAGGAGTTTAGGCTGAAATTTTTCTCATCTAAAAAGGAGTCAGCAGCCAATTGGCGAGATTTCGCTTATGAGATAAAAGTGTATTTTCAACAATGGATTGAAGGTCTTCAAGTAAATAACTTTGAAGATTTATCTGAATTAATTATTGTTAATCAAATCAGACATAATTTACCTGCAGAAACGAAGACACATTTTGCAGAGGAATTATTAGTAATAAAGAAAATTGATGACTTAGTTAATAAATTGGATATTTACGAAACGGCCCGAAGGGTTTGCAATAAACAAACAGTTAGGGATACAAGTAGCGAATTTGATGACAGAAGATCGCGAGTGGCTGATTACGCCAATTTGAAAAGACGCCAAATTGACAACAGACACAATATGAATTATGGAAGCAAAGAGTCGCATATAATCTGTTTTGCGTGTGGCAACCCTGGTCACGTGAGTGCGAAATGTGCCAGGGCGAATAATACAGAACAAGAATATTCAAATTTTTACCCGTAACGTAATCAAAATTGGCGAGAAACAAAATATCAAAATGAGACCCAAAACACGCAAAGAAAAACAGTTAATATGGGCATGTTAAATGGTAAAAAAGGAAGAATCTTAGATATTAGCGGAATAAAAACAAGCGTAATAATTGATACAGGAAGCGATATTTCAATCGCCAGTTCAAGATATCATACTGCAATAAACGCGCCAAAACTAACCAGAGACAATATATACATATCAGGCATAGGTGGAGAAGAAATTAAGCCAACAGGTTTATTCTGGCATAAAGTCTACGTGGATGAAACAGAAATCCAGGATAAAGTTTACGTAGTACAAGAGGCGGACTGCGATTTAATAATAGGTAGGAAAACAGTAGAAGGCATGACGTTAAAAGTAACGGAAGATAGTGTTAGAATAACAAGCGGCAACAAAGTTCGAGTAGGATAAAATTAACGAAGTACCGACAAAAATTAATGAAGCAAGTATAAACAACGATAATCGAGGTTGTGAAGATATGGTTAAAATCGACTGCGTAAATGACGGGGTGAATGTGACTCAAATTACGAATTTAGTGAACAGAAAGAAAATAAGGAAATTAATAAAACCATATAAGCCGAATAGGACAAAAGATACAGGATTATCCGATGAATGGAATGCATCTCCAGAAGAAAATTATGAAAGTAGTAGTCCTGCACATGGTAGAAAAGGGAGGGAAGGGAGGGATCATAAGGGAAAGAACAAAAAATTTAATAGATCATTTGATAACGGAAGCAATAATAGATATGGCCAGAGATATTTTAAACAGTCATTTAACCATGGAAATTACAATAAATTTGGTGATGGGAAACAGAGTTCCGAGAATTCTCACCAAAATAAATCTGAGATTTCTGAAAACTTTCGAACTGAAAATTCTTTGATACCTCAAGATATAGCAGAAAATACTTCACCTAATTCAAAAGCAAGGTACAATCCAGATTTTCCCCCAAGATACATGAATAGAGGCTACTATCATGGTCAAAATAATTATAATTATGGTGGCCAACGATCATACAAGGCTAGTTATAATGAACCAAAATATTCACAACCATCACATAAAAAATTTTCTCATCGTGGATTTAAAGAAGATTATAGTGGACGAGAAACTTATTCAAATTCTTATCATTCCAGAAGAAATAGGTATGAAAAAAACATAACAAATCAAGATGCTGATGTCGAGACGCCATCATGTCAGGATGACCGATTTGTAGGATTTCAGTTTGAACACTTCACTTCATCAAATGAACTGATACTCTAATGCTATTGTCCATGATTTAAATGCGTGAGCTGAAAATACTTTGGATCACGAGTTTTGGCAAAGAGCCAGTTTTTTTTTTGTTATGAAGCAATATATGTAAAATGGATATAGCCGTTAGGCCTGGTTAGATTATCGTAATGTAAATTTGTTGTATAGTTTCGACCAAAAGTGTTATTAGTTGAAATTACAGTGCATATTTTGTTGTTCATCGATTATTTGTCATATTGATTCAGTAAAGTGCCTATTTATATATCATTTACTTACATATGTATATATATATATATATATATATATATATATATATATATCCAACAAGTTCTTTAAAGTTTTCCTTTTGAAGTAGGGTATTTAGTTTTATCCTTTTGATTACAGTAATAAATTTGATTAATAGGACACAAATATTTAAAATGTATAAAATAATTTCCGTTATAATAAAACTGCATAACTATTATTTGAATAGAAAAATTTGTTTTAGCTCTATGCTTTTTAATTTTAAGATTTCATATAAACAGTAAATCCAAGGTTAAGCGTGAAGCGGATTTTCTTTATCTTCTCGAATGCAAGGTTTTGCAGTATTTTGTGTATTGCATTATCTTTCATAAAGTATATTCCAGTTTTTAACTTGTAATTATGTTTATTTTTTTTGCATAATTGTATAAAGATTAAATTGCATTTTTATTGAAACAAAAACATAATAATCTGCTTCTTTTTGTAATAATTTCTTAATAAAAAAGAAAATCTATTAAAATTATTCCAATTAAATATCCTAAACAATTAACTACAATTCATTTAAAAATTAAAAAAGCAATAAATACTTCTAAAAACGCTTTTATTAAATACAGTGGGAAACTACGAGTGTATTTGTAATATAAATAATATTAATAGTCATAACAATTCAAATACCTTATGTTGTTATTGACAGAATGTTACTGAACTTTAACAATAAAATATGTCGGAATTGCTAGGGGAAGGGAAAGTTTGGTATTGGTCAGATTTTCTTCTTAGCATGTACACTACACCTTGAAATTTTCTGTATTGCTCACTTGAAAAAAAAACATTAAGATAAAACAACATTAAAGTATTGGCAATGGACATTGAGACTTAAAATCTACTCCAATTTCCAAATACAGTGGCTTCCAATTAAACAGTTATTTAAACACTTGAGATCTAAAAGTGTTATCTTTCATTAATAAGTAATATTTTCCAGTAGTATCAGCATTTTCGTGTTGGCAGTATTCCTTTTAGAATGTACACCACACATTGCAACTTTCTGTATTGTTCCCTTGAGAAGACACGGTAATACTAAATTGATGATAATGGAAATAGTGAAGTAAAATCTGTTTAAACTTCCAAATACAATACCTTCCAATTATACCATTTATTTAAAATCATTTGCTCTAAAATTCATTGTATAATTTGCAATGGTGTTCAATTATAAAATTAAATATTTCATTGTTCAATATTTTTTCCTTATTGTTTATATTTCATTTAAGAATGCACGGTTCTTCTTGCAATTTTCTGTAATAATAATAAATTAGTGGTAATGGAAATTGTGAAGTTAAATATGCTTCAATTTCTAGATTCCGAATTCATTTTCTTGAATACTTTTGTACTAAAAGTCTGAAATATATTTGATAAATTTCTATTTTCATTATAAAATTAGACTTTTTATTATTATAAAATTTAAACATCTGTCTATATTCATTAATGTTTATGGTAAATTTTATTTCAATGCATTTTTTACTATTAAAAGTAACCCTCTTTTTATTTACATGGTGAAAAATATTTTAAAAAAAAAATTACACCTGAATTATAGAAACACAACTCAATATGATTTATATAGTTCTTTTCATCGCATTTTATTTTCATAATAACATAATAAAGAAACTCTTTTACATTAAAATCAATCAATTAAATAATATATAGCAAACTATACTTGCAGATATTTTTGACATTCTAGATTCGAATTATTTCACAATTGTCATTTCTGTGATTTGTACATTCATTAATGGTTTATAAAAATATCTGAATTTCGCATAGTTATTATAATTCAGATATACCAAAAGATGTCATCATCAACTTTTCTAGTTGTATTAAGGTTATTCAGCACTCGCATTTTCGCTAAAAATGAACAAAATATCAATTTTCGAAATTTACGTAAAATGTATTCAGACATTCCACAAAAATACTCGTAAATATCCGATAATACATAGCAAACTATACTTGCAGATATTTTTGACATTCCAGATTCGAATTATTTCACAATTGTCATTTCTGTGATTTGTACATTCATTAAAGGTTTATAAAAATATCTGAATTGCGCATAGTTAATATAATACAGATATACCAAAAGATGTCATCATCAACTTTAGTAGTTATATTAAGGTTATTCAACACTCCCATTTTAGAATAAAAATGAGCAAAGTATCAATTTTCAAAATTTACGTAAAATGTATCCAGCCATTCCAACAAATACTCGTAAATATGCAATAATAAAACATGAAAATATATTTTTATCTGTTTTTGTTAATGCAATCAATATTTATTTCTGATTTTGTTGAAAATACTTATGGAAGTGTATATTATTTGTTTTGTACAATTTAATTTTTTGTGTAAAAATTTCCCATTCAACAACTGCCAACGCACGGAAAATTATTTAGGTCCCTCATCATAGTTAAAGTGTTACCAGCGAATTTAGAAAAAAAAAATCATGCGCATAATGCTTCTTACTGCATCCTATACTTATGCTACTTTTTTACATGCTGCTACTTTCAATTTTGTAACTGTTAGCGTTGCCAATATAATTATTCTTCAACAATGTTCCACCAAACATGTGTTAAATTTACAAATTTGCTTTAAAGTTTGCTGATGTAGTATTTCCAAATGTCATGATCTCGATAAAATAAAATAAAAAACTCCTAACATTGCACATATTACAAATTAAATCTCGAAATGTTAAACTTTGTAACAAAAAAAAAATCGTATTACGACACAAATATATATTATATAAAGGAAATGGAGTATATTTATTTTTGATTATATAAAATAAAACTTTGTATTTCCTAATATATTTCATTAAACTTAATTGTTGAACCCTTTTTTTTTTTTCAATATAAATAATCGTATTCTGTCCCTTTTAATCAAAACATGAAAGCATTTTTGTCTTTTTTCTATAGTTAGTAAATTTAAACGTCTGTATTTTAATTTTAAATGTATTTAAAAAGCAAGGGGTAACTAATAATAAATTTTTAATTTCATATATTTTAATTAAATATATTAATATGTCCATAAAATAAAAGAGTAACTTATCCGTATTTTATGAATGAAAATGCTATTATTATTTAACACAGAACATTTGAATTTGATTTAAAAAAATGTTTTTAAAGCAGTATCATCATTCCATATGAAGTTTAATTAAAAATTGAACTTGCAAAACAGTCAAAAAGACATGCAATATTGGTCTTTTAATAATCAAATCATCTGTCGGGCGTTTGGAAATATTTATTTAATTCCATTCATAGGTTTCTGTTTAATAAAGGTTTTTACTAAATACAATCTGATGCAATTATAAATAATTGCACGTTAATGAAAGGGGAAATTATTATATTTAAAAAAATAATGTTCTGTTATTCACAAATGTAGAGTTATACGATTTTTTCAGTACCCATCTTTATTTTCGAAAAATAAAAAAAATAAAAAAATAAATTAAAAATGTAAAAACTTTTTTTGTAGAAAACCGTCATACGATTCTGATTATTTTAACCATCTTTAACACTTTCAAACATAGTTCTAAATATTTATGAATTCGTTTTGTCTGTCTGTCTGTCGTATCTCGACATGAGTTACACCTCTCTGTTTATCATTGCTTCAGTTACTGAAAAAAATCTTGTTTTTCTTTCTGTACTGTCCAAAAATGCCAACACATTACATCATCCATCGCTGAAAGAGACCACCGCCTTGACAGCACCCCGACCCATTTAAGGGTATGGAAAATCATTTCAGATTTGCAGGGCTATTGTGGGTTTCAGACCATTGGGATGATTTCGGCTATAATGTTATTCAAAACGTTAATGATGAAATTATGGTATGCATAGGACTTATGGTTCCTTTACAGGAACACACAAAATAATTCGGTACTGTCTGTTAAAAATAATTGTTGGAAGTGTTTTTTTCAGTTGCTGAACGCATTTTTAAATTTAATTCATTTTTGCGTATTAAAGAGGGTGCATAAATTCTTCAAATCATATAGAGGATAGCACAAAACTTCTCCAGTACATTTCCGTTTATTGACGGAAATTACAGAAGAGGATATTTTAAATTGTGCTGCACGTTTTATAACTGAAATAAAATTTAGCATTCCGTATAGTATACGTATAAATGTATTACAGGTCTGCGTCATATACAGGTCTGCACAAAAGAGTTGTCAATTTCTGAAATCGGATTTTTAAATATATTATGCGATTTCAAAATTGTTTACATAGATAATATCTTTCACCTTATTAAACGGTAGAGATTTATAAATTTGGTTTTGAAGCGTTGGAAAGTGTTACATAATTTTTGCTTAACGCATAAAATTTCGTTTTTGTTTATACATGTAATTGAATACGGAAGACTAAATCTCTTGTGATAGATATGTTTAAAAAAATAAATTGTATTGTAAAAAATAATTCCTTGAGTAGTTTTTCTATTATTATAATTTCACCTTAGTTTGAAGTGATTTAGATAACGTTTCTAATTAAACAGCGTGCATATGATAATTTAATCAACCCAAAAAAGTTTTCATGTTATATCGCATATTCTCAAACATCCAAAACTCTGCAATATTCAATGCAACAATCTTTGACTTAGCGAAATAAAAATAATATATAAAAAACTCCACATTCATTTAATATTCCTTTGTGTTAAGGAGTGAAATATGAAAAAAAGTTGAATGAGCGTTTAACAGAAGATTAAAAAAAAATATTTTAAACAAGTGAAAGTTTTTAAAAGATGTTTTGTTCATATTTTTCTGACAACAATTGTAATATTTGTGACAATTGGAGCAATAATTCAAGTGAAAGTAAAATTCTAGTTGTTTAAGCAAATTAAAGATTACTTTTTATTATATTTTCTTATTTCTCATAAAAAATTGTATAAAGATTTCATCATTAAATGACAATTTTTCTGAAATTTTAATACGTAGTATCATATGAAAGTATACAAATGTTGATGTCTTAACAAATTTCAGAAAAAAAATCTAAGACTCTTTACTATTCGATATAACCGCATGTAGTTTTTAAATTGTAGAATTATCTGTTTTCCGTAAATTTTATTTCGCTGAAATATTTTTTGAACTGTAAGGTTTATGCAAAATCACACTTATTTTAAATAAATTTAATATCTCTATTCTAAAAAAATAGTAACTAACGCTGCTGCCTTAAATATAATTTTAGTGACCGGAAGTATTTCTCGGCTAATAATAAGAAAACTATTCCATATAAAAATATGAAAATTGGATTAGTACAGAGAAATGTTCAATAAACATTCTGAAGCAAGAAATTTTTAAATCAAAGAATTATGTTAAAAGAAATTGAATTGTTGATGTCAGTAAAAATAGTTCGGTTAAAAAATATTTTATAGCAACGAAAACATGTATAATAATTTAACCATATTTTGCAGGGATGCGTGACAAGCTTGAAGTGCGCAATTATTTGTTCAAATTTGACTAAGTTGTTGATGTTTTTGTTTCAATATTTTATTCAATGTTTTATTTTTTCAACAGATATTTATTTTATATTTAGAAAAGTTCGTGTTTTATATTGTTGTCAAACTGTAAAGTAGCTCAAAGAATAATATTTCCTTTCATTAATATATATACATAAGCCTGAAATAGTAATTAAATGAATTACGTGTTAAAAGCAGAAAAGTGGGAACCTTACGTCAAAAAAATTTATTTACACGTGAATATTAAAAATGAAAGAAAAACTTAAACTAATTATACAAAAATGCATTTTACAGATACAACCGAGCAAACCGCTGCTCATCTTCAGAGTTGCAAAACAAACGTAAGTACACAAATAGCGGAAAACCAGTAAAATATATTGTTCACTGCTGGGGAATGGAACAAACCATTAAAAAAAAAACTAACAGGGGTGGAAGGCAATGCGAGGAGTCAGATAATCATATTTCGTCTCGGACTATTCCTGAGAGTCTATACCATAATTTGGGAATATTGTAGGATAATGAATCATTGCATGTTTCATCTTGTTTAGTTAAAATTTCTATGGATTCATTGATTATTGCTTCATAAAATGTTGTCGTATGGTTAATTATCTTAGCTTCAACAAAATGTATTTTGACTGATTCTTCTTGTTTTAATCTTGAAAGTGCTATTTTAGTTCTATTGAACTTTATATCTGAAATATGCTCTTTCAAAATTGCGTTTTAAAATTCCTTAAGGTCATACCTATATAGTCTTTTAATTTATAACATTTATTACAATTTTGATTTATTTCCATAGAAACTGGAATGCTGTAGATTCCTGACGATTCTTCCATCGGTACAAGATCGAACTTTTTAAGTAATAACGTTTTCAATTTTATAGGAGGGGATGCTATCAAATTTATATCATATTTCTTTAAATTACATATCAATTTCTTAAAAAGTTCAGGGATATGCTGAAATTTGTAAAATTTAGTAGGTTTTCTAAGAATTCTTGTTTATTGTTATTCTGATATTTATATTGATAAATTAATTTATTCATTAACCTTTCAGAAAAACCATTCTCTTTTGCTAAAATTTTAATTTTTTAAAGTTCATCATTAATATAACTATCAGCACACATTGAAAATGGTTTACGGTTGTAAAATCCATACTTTACTCCCCCTGTAGTGCTACACTAGTATATTTAAAAAAATATATATGAGTATTGTTAATTTTAGAAATACGAGTGTTGGGGGAGAAAATTTTCTACCTCCACTCACCTGTCAATCAAACAGACTTCAACCTGTCGGCAAGGTATTGTTGAAGTGTTATCTCTGATCAATATTAGAGATAACAAACCCGCTTACCCAGCCTGTCCACGTCTACCCTCGCTGTTGGTCGTGGAGTGTGGGCGTATGATTTTAAGACTCTCGCTTCCGACCTTGACCATACAGCTAGTACACATCTACCGTCTCTCTCGTGGCAAACTCCTCGACTATCTACTGGGTACTTTTCACTTGTTTACCGGTAAAGCAGCCGCTAATCTACCGTAACCCTAACGAGGTGTCATGTCAAATATATCATTCAGAATACATCGGAAATTTTTTGAATACTAAAACCTCTCGTTAATAAACACTATAAATTAAGTAGCGTTTATGGATTCTTGTGTTTATCATTTTTAAGCAGACATTTTTATTTCCCATCATAATACACTTCTCTCTTTGAGAGCTCGACATTTCCATTAATTGGTAGTTGTCCATAATGTATAATTGGATTTTATATTGAACATGCATACCAAAAGATGTGTATTTATATACTGTGTATGTGACCGGCACCTTAACCATCAAAAATTTACTTCTAAGACACACTATTGGGGATTTTTAAATTTTATACCATTGGTTATTTCAGTACCTCGTGTAGGTATTTCATGTAATTTTAGGTTAAATGCGTATTTATTTTTAGACTGATTTTGAAATAGTTTCAGATGTAATAAAGTAAAATTCTTCTTCTGCAATTTCCTGCATGAGTTTGCAATTTCTGAATAAAAAAAGGAGGACAAAATGGCAAACAATCCAGTATGAATAAAAATCCAAGATTGTTTCATAAAATGATCGAAAGCGTTCTGCAGAAATCTCAAATATGATTTTAACGAAAAGAAAGTTGTAAAAGATTTTAAATATAAAAAAGTGCATAATTATTTTAAAACAGTTTTCATGCAATATACAAATTATAACTGTGACTTAAACTGAGCGAGAACTGTTTCAAAATTAAATAAAAGGAGTGTTTAATTTTTTCTTGGAAATTTGCATGCATTGCTTTTATTTTTTACTTAAATCATTACTCCTTAAAAAAAAAAAAAAAAAGTTTAAAACAAATACAAAATTCATTAAGAAACATGCATATTTCACAAATAAAATATAATATTGTTAAAATAAAAAGTGTTTTTTTGTTATCTTTTTGCGATATCATTCTTACTACAAAACAGATTCAACAATAATGATGATGTTTCTCACAATACATTACTTTTATTATAAAAAATCAATAGTTTTAGAATATAAATACGTTCAATATTTTTATTTTATTTATTTAAATAATATATTTTTTTTAGATTTTAGAATATCTTAATTTTTTTATTAAAATCCTACATAATTGATAAAACATGGATGCTTAAAAAATAAAAAATATTATTTTTAACATGTCAAATTCTTTTATAACTGTATTTTAGTTATTTTGTAAGGCTATCATGTAATTATTATGCAAACTGTAAAGTTTATTTATTGTTGTTTAGGTTACATTATTTCTTTGGTGGGGGGGGGGGGTGTAGGGGTATATGAGAGCGTTGACAGTGGTGTAAGAACACAGGAATGGCAGTGGAGTAAGTCAATATTTAGTGATTTGAGAAATAAAGGTTTCGGTGAAACTTGTCGTATTGCTGTTGCATTAAGTGGTCCAACTTGTTTTGCCGTCTAGCAATTCCGTAAGTGAACTACAATATTTTTCACTGTCAAATTGGACAGAAATTAATATCCGTTCAGTGCAATAGTAGTTATCTAGATTTTTCAAATTTTTGACTTACTTCACTGTTAATCTAACCCCCTCATGCATTTAACAATGCAGGAATGAGTGGTAAACAAAGGGTTTAGGATTGTTTAGCCACATATGTAAAAAAAAAATATAATTTTACATACATGTCAGGCCACCAATAAATTTTTTTAGACTTGTGCACAGTAATATTTTGGTAGAATTTAAACTTCATATTTCAACTGCTAGAGTATGATCAAACCTTTCAAAGCATTCCATTGTCATTTTTTTAGATATTTGTTAAAAAAAAGGAAGACCTCCTAAATTTATGCACATTTTTTTTTTATTTTACATTTTTTAAAAAGAGTAATACAACACAGAAGTAAACAATATAAATGTAAGTATATTTTTTCCCTTTAATATAAAAAAAAGTGTGTCTAAAACTGATTTTTTGTAGTTTTTGCGATGGAATACATTTTCCGTTTGCTTCTAGGACGTGCAGAAGTAGTTGATTTCCATCGTCATCATTTGTTATGATTTTATTTTATTCGGCAGTAAGCTTAACCCCTCGTTCTGCAATAACATTCAATATTTGTAAATTTTGAAGCCTTTCTTTTCTTTTATGATGGTCGTTGTCATTCCCTTTTTCAGGAGAAAGGCTTAAAAATGGCTTTCTTATATTCATGCGATACGAGAGTTTTGCTGTTCACCTTGTCGCAAGTTCGAACAGTCGCGCACCGTCTTCTTTAAAAATCTTTAGTTCACGTGTTACATTATGTAATAAAATTAAAATAATTGATTTCTCTGTTCTACAAACCAGAGAGGACACCAAATAGGTCAACAAGTCAGAGATCGACAATAATACCACTCAACAAAAGAGTCCTCGCCTTAATCCAATAAAACAGAGAGAGTTGAACTAACTGCTAAGCAATGATATAGTCGTTGAAATAGTCAAAGAAAACAGAAAAATACCACCATTGTAAACTGATAATAATTACCTAGAAAGGAAGGGCAATTGACCCCTCATTCAACAAAACCCAACTTCAATCACACAGACAGACAAAACTGACATAGTCATTCCCAGTACACAACAAATTGCAAATACGTAGGCCCTATACACAAAACACAGACAGCTGACGTCACCACTAATCAAAGAAGAAAAAATTGAACTGGCATCCCAAGACTGTTGGCCTAGCCATTCTACAAAATTATAGTCAAGCCAAAACCCCAACAAACAAAAACCCTACGAACAAAGAAAAAACCTATCCCGCAGCACAAAAAGCAGATAGTAGACCACATGACACAAGAAAAAACAGCTACTCCCTCTACTCTAAAACAAGCCTTCCAAGCAATGAATCGTCCTAATCGCCTAAAAATTAGTGTTAATAAACCACAACAGCTCATAAAAGAGTTAGTCGTTCATGCCACCAAACTGAGAGATTATCGACCGAATCACTCAACATGTTATTCCCACAATATACAAAAACAGAACAAAATTCACCAAAACATCAATACAACCGACATCAACCAACCAAAACTGAGAACCGATTTCAAAATCCCAAAAGGACCGCTCTAGACCACTAAAAAAAGGAACGTCCTAGACCACCAAATACAGACCGATCTAAGTCACCAAAAAAAGAGAGTGAAAATAAAATCCATGAAATAAACAGTTCAGAATACAACCAACCCTAAAAAAATAACCAAACCCAGTAATTCAAAAACACAGCGCTGATCAGAACAACCCATAGAATATAGTGCGTATCGCAGGAAACCCAAAAATGTAGTTTATGCCAAAAACCCTAAAAACAGTCTATCCCAAAAACACATAGTACAGAACCGATCACAAACCAAAAGGAGAGCCGATTATACAAACCAAAAAACAAAGCGGATCACATCAATCTAAAAAACTGAGCACACACCAACAATTCTTAAATAGCAAATCTCAACTACTCAAAACACACAGCCAATCAATAAAACCAAAACACAATGCCAACACCGACCCAGAGACTCAGTGACAATTCCAACCACCCTAAACGACAGTGATAAAAAAAGTCCACCATATAACCAGTGCGGATGCCATCGACACCATAATCCATTCCGTTCCCAGCAACTCAAAAGCAGGGAGAATTCCAAGCAACGCAAAAAGTAGAGCCAATCCCAACATCCCAAAAAATAGAACCGATCCAAACAGCCCAACAGTCAAAGCCGATCCCAATGACATAAAACATAGAGCCGACTTTATTATTTTGAGGCGATGTGCAGAGAAAGTAAAAATTCGCAACTACAAGAAAATTGCACGTAACATTTGAATACTTTAATCAAGCTGTAGTTACATTTTGGTTTGAGTGAGATTTATTAGGATGATGGTTGTGATCAGCACTGTGTTTATAAGTGACTGTGATAGACACATTGTTATTAGGAAGTAGGAATCGGATAATGGTTGTCTAAATTTTAAATGGGTCAGTGTACTTTCGTTGGTTGTGATCGGCACTGTGTTTTAAGCGGCTAGGATTGACTATTTGCTTTTGGGTTGCTAGGATTAGATATGTAATTTATAATTAGTAGAAACTACTTTTTGGGGAATGGGATCTACAGTGCGTTTTTACGTATTTGAGTCCTTAATGATTCGCTGTTGTTAATTTGGTACTTTATTTTCGGTGGTTGGGATCGGTTCTGGATTTTTCGTGGTTAGGATCAGCATTGCTTATTTAGATTTTTTAGACAGCTTCTTCATATTTGGTAGTCGGCTGTGCCAGTTTGGAATAGGCATTTTTGGATGGTTTGGATCGCATTTTAAAAGGTTGGAAACTGCACAGTATCGTTGGGTGGTTGCGAGTTTTTAAGACGTTTGAATCGGTTCAATCATGTATGATAGGATGCGATTGGCAAAGTATTTTTGAGTGGTTGGTATCAGTTTTGTAGTCGGGAGCAGTGTTTTGAGGTGGATAGGATGGGCTGTGTTTTAAGGTAGGATATGTTTGGGATATGTTTTTGGGTGGTTGTTATTGGTACTGTGATGAATGTCTGGGAAACGTATTGTGTTTCTGGATGGTGTGGATTTATTTAGGATCAATGGAATGGTTTTGAGTGGTTAGGATAATGTGAGTGTTTTTGATTGGATGAGATTGGTGCATTTTTTTTTATTAATTGAGATTAGCGCAAAGTTTTTTGTTGGTCCCAGAACGGCACATTATTTAAAGTGGTTGAGGTGAGTAATGTGTTTATAGCTTGGTGGAGTGGGCATGGTATTTTGCGGTGGCTAGAGTCGGCAATGTGTTTTTAATGTGTAAATAGCCGGTCCCAACATCCCAAATATCGAGCCGAACCCCACATCCGAAATATAGATCCGATCCCAACATTCCAAATTTACAGACGATCCCAACATCCTAAATATAGAGCCGATTCGCACATCCCAAATACAGCGCCGAATCCAGCGTAACAAAAAGTACAATCGAACCCAACATCCCAAGTATAATGTCGATCCCCACAGCCCAAATATAGAGCTGGACCCCACGTCCCAAATATAGAACCGATCCCCAAATCTCAGAGACAGAGCCATACCCAGCATCCCAAATATAGAACCGATCCCAACATCCCAAAACTTACAGCCGATACGAACATCCCAAATAGTACAGCACATCCGAACAACCCAAAAAGTAGAGCCTATCCCAAAATCCCAAATGTACAGCCAATCGCAGCATCCCACATATACAGCCGATACCAACATCCTAAATTAAGATCAGATACCCACATTCCAAATATAGAGTCAATAAAAGTAGAGCCGATCCACATCCCATAATCGCAAATTTACAGCCAATCCAGCATCCCAAATATAGATCCGATCCCCACACCCCAAATATAGATTCGATCCCCACATTCCAAGTATAGAACCGATCTGCATATCCCAGATAGAGAGCTGGTCCCAACAACCTAATTACAGAGAAGATCCCAACGTAAAAAAAGTACTACCGATCCCAACATCCCATATATAGAGACGATCTCCACATGCCAAATACGGAACCGGACCCAACATCCCAAATATAGACCTGAACGCATCATCCCAAATACAGAGCCGATACCAACATCCCAAATATAGAGCCGATCCCAACATCCCAATATAGAGCCGATCCCAACATCCCAATATAGAGCCGATCCCCACAACCAAAATATAGAGCCGGAACCCACATCCCAAATATCGAACCAATCTCCACATCCCAAATACAGAGCAGGTCCCAACATCCCAAATATGGAACCAATCCCCACATCCCAGATACAGAGCCGGACCCAACATCCCAAATATAGAACTGATCCCAACATCCCAAAAAGTACAGCCGATCCGGACATCCCAAAATTACAGCAGATCCAAACAACCCAAAAAGTAGAGCCGATCACAAAATCACAATTTTACAGCCAATCCAAGTATCCCACATATACAGCTGATAACAACATCCCAAATATAGATCAGATAACCACATCCCAAATATGGATCCGATCCCCACATCCCAAATATAGAACCGATCCCCACATCTCAGATACAGAGCTGGTCACAACATCCTAAATACAGAGCCAATCCCAACGTAAATAAGTACAACCAATCCCAACATCCCAAATACAGAGCCGATCCAAACATCCCAAATATAGAGACTATCCCAACATCCCAAATATAGAGCTGATCCCAACGTAACAAAAAGTACAACTGATCCCAACATCCCAAATATAGAGTCGATCCCCACATCCCAAATATAGAGCTGGAGCCCACATCCCAAATATTGAACCAATCCCCTCCTTCAAAATACAGAGCAGGTCCCAACATCCCAAAAATTGAACCGATCCCCACATCGCAGATACAAAGCCGGTCCGAACATCCCAAATATAGAGCCGAACACAACATACCAAAAAGTACAGCCGATCCGAACATCCCAAAAAGTACAGCAGATCCGAACAACCCAAAAAGTAGAGCCTATTCCAAAATCCGAAATGTACAGCATATCCCAGCAATCCCAAATATAGTGCCGATACCGACATTCCAATTATAGATCCGATCCCCACATCCCAAGTATAGAAACGATCCCCACATCTCAGATACAGAGCTGGTGCCAGCATCCCAAATACAGAGCCAATCCCCACATCGCAGATACAAAGCCGGTCCGAACATCCCAAATATAGAACCGAACACAACATACCAAAAAGTACAGCCGATCCGAACATCCCAAAAAGTACACCAGATCCGAACAACCCAAAAAGTAGAGCAGATTCCAAAATCCGAAATGTACAGCATATCCCAGCAATCCCAAATATAGTGCCGATACCGACATTCCAATTATAGATCCGATCCCCACATCCCAAATATAGGTCCGATCCCCACATCCCAAGTATAGAAACGATCCCCACATCTCAGATACAGAGCTGGTGCCAGCATCCCAAATACAGAGCCAATCCTAACGTATAAAAAGTGCAACCGATCCCCACATCAGAAATACGGAGCCAGTCCCAACATTCCAAATATAGATCCGATACCCACATCCCAAATATAGATCCGATCCCCAAATCCCAAATATAGATCCCCAAATCCCAGATACAGAACTGGTCCCAACATCCCAAATACAGAGCCGATCCCAACGTAAAAAAAGTACAACCAATCCCAACAGCCCAAATACACAGTCGATCCCGACATCACAAATACGGAGACGGTCCCAACATCCCAAATATAAAGCCGATACCAACATCCCATAAAGTAGACGCGATCCCAAAATCGCAAATACATAGCGGATACCACAATCCCAAATATAGATCCGATCCCCCACATTCCAAATATAGAGCCTGAACCCACATCCCAAATATCGAACCACACCCCACCTCCCAAATACAGAGCCGGTCCCAACATCCCAAATATAGGTCCGATTCCCATATCCAAGGTACAGAGCCTGTCCCAACATCCCAAATACAGAGCCGATTCCAGCGTAACAAAAAGTACAACCGATCCCAACATCCCATGTATAATGTCGATCCCCACAACCCAAATATAGAGCCGGATTCCACATCCCAATTATTGAACTAATCCCCACCTCAGAAATACAGAGCAGGTTCCAACATCCCAAATATAGAACCGATAACAACATCCCAAAAAGAACATACGATCGAACATCACAAAAAGTACAGAAAATCCGAACAACAAAAAAAGTAGAGCCGATCCCAAAATCCCAAATGTACAGCCGATCCCAGCATCCCACATATACAGCCGATAGAAACATCCGAAATTAAGATCAGATACCCACATCCCAGATATAGAGTCGATAAAAGAAGAGCCGATTCACAACACAAAATTTAGAGCCGATCCCAAAATCCCAAATGTACATCCAATCCCAGCATCCCAATTATAGATCCGATTCCCACATCCCAAATATAGATTCGATCCCCACATCCCAAGTATAGAACCGATCTGCATATCCCAGATACACAGCTGCTCCCAACAAACTTAATTCAGAGCTGATCCGAACGTAAAAAATGTACAACAGATCCCAGCATCCCAAATACAGAGTCGATCCCCCACATCCCAAATTCGGAGCCGGACCCAACATCTCAAATATAGACCCGAACGCACCATCCCAAATATAGAACCTATACCAACAACCCAAATATAGAGCCGATCCCCACATTCCAAATATAAAGCCGGAACCCACATCTCAAATATAGACCCGGAACCCACCTCCCAAATACAGAGCAAGTCCCAACATCCCAAATATGGAAAAAATCCCCACATCCCATACACATTTCCGGACCCAACATCCCAAATATAGAACCGATCCCAACATCCCAAAAAGTACAGCCGATTCGAACAACCCAAAAAGTAGAGCCGATCCCAAAATTCCAATTGTACAGTCGATCCCAGCGTCCCACATATACAGCCGATACCAACATCCCAAATATAGATCAGATACCCACATCCCAACAACAGATCCGATCCCCACATCCCAAATATAGAGACTATCCCCACATCTCAGATACAGAGCTGGTCCCAACATCCCGAATACAGATCCAATCCCAACGTAAAAAAGTACAACCGATCCCAACATCCCAAATACAGAGCCGATCCAAACATCCCAAATACAGAGCCGATCTGAACTACCAAATACAGAGCCGATTCCAACATCCCAAATACAGAGCCGATCCTAACATCCCAAATATAGAGCCGATCCTAACATCCCAAATATAGAGCCGATCTCAACGTAACAAAAAGTACAACTCATCCCCACATCCCAAATATAGAGCCAATCCCCACCTCCCAAATATATTGCATGTCCCAACATCCCAAACATAGAACGAATCCCCACATCCCAAATATTGAACCAATCCAAAACTCCCAAATACAGAACCGGTCCCAGAATCCCAAATATAGAACCAATCCCCACATCCCAGATAAAGAGCCGGTCCAAATATCCCAAATGCAGAGTCGATCCCCACATCCCAAATACAGCTTGTCCCAACATACCAAATAGTACAACTGATCCCAACATTCCAAATGGTAGACCCGATCCCAACATCCCAAAAAGTAGACCCGATCCCACCATCCCAAAAAGTAGACCCGATCCCACCATCCCAAAATGTATATCCGATCCCAACATCCCGAAAAGTATATCCGATCCCAACATCCCAAAAAGTATATCCGATCCCAACATCCCAAATACAGAGCCGATCCCCATGTTCCAAATATGGAGGCGGATCCCGCATCCCAAATGTTGAACCAATTCAAAACTCCCCAATACTGAACCGGTCCCAAAATCCCAATTATAAAACCGATCCCCTCATCCCAAATATAGAGCCGGACCCCAAATCCCAAATATTGAACCAATCCCCACCTCCCAAACACAGAACAGGTCCCAACATCCCAAATATTGAACCGATTCCCACATCCCAGATACAGAGCCGGTCAGAACATCCCAATTATAGAGCCGAGCCCAACATCCCAAATAGTACAGCCGATCCGAACATTCCAAAAAGTACAGAAGATCCGAACAACCCAAAAAGTAGAGCCGATCCCAAAATCCGAAATGCATAGCAAATCTCAGCATCCCAAATATAGTGCCAATACCAACATTCTAATTATAGATCCGATCCGCACATCCCAAATATAGGTCCGATCCCCACATCCCAAGTATAGAAACGATCCCCACATCTCAGATACAGAGCTGGTGCCAACATCCCAAATACAGAGCCAATCCCAACGTATAAAAAGTACAACCGATCCCCACATCAGAAATACGGAGCCAGTCCCAACATCCAAAATATAGAGCCGATCAAAACATCTCATAAAGTAGACCCGATACCAACATCCCAAATAGACAGCCGATCCAAAAATCCCAAATACAGAGCCGAACCCAACATCCCAAATACAGAGCCGAACCCAACATCCCAAATACAGAGCCGAACCCAACATCCCAAATACAGAGCCGAACCCAACATCCCAAATACAGAGCCGAACCCAACATCCCAAATACAGATCCGATCCCAACATCCCAAATACAGATCCGATCCCAACATCCCAAATACAGATCCGATCCCAACATCCCAAATACAGATCCGATCCCAACATCCCAAATACAGATCCGATCCCAACATCCCAAATACAGATCCGATCCCAACATCCCAAATACAGATCCGATCCCAAATACAGATCCGATCCCAACATCCCAAATACAGAGCCGATCCCTACATCCCAAATACAGAGCCGATCCCTACATCCCAAATACAGAGCCGATCCCTACATCCCAAATACAGAGCCGATCCCCACATCCCAAATACAGAGCCGATCCCCACATCCCAAATACGGAGCCGGTCCCAACATCCCAAATAGTACAACTGAATCCAACATCCCAAAAAGTAGACCCGATCCCAAAATCCCAAATACAGAACCGATCCCAACATCCCAAATATACAGCTGATACCAACATCCCAATTATAGACCAGATACCAACATCCCAAATATAGAGGGCATTCCAACATCCCAAAAATTACAGCCAGTCCCAGCATCCCAAAATAAAGCCGAAAACCCAACTACCCCAAAACCGATCCGAGCTGAACATTCCAAAAAACATTTCCGATCCCAATATTGCAAATAAAGCACAGCCGATCCCAAAATCGCAAAGAATGCACCGCCGATCCCAGCAACCCTTATAAACTGAGCCAATCGTAATATACAGAACCGATCCGAAAAGCCGATATAAACAAAGCCTAACACAAAAAATGGAACCGATCAAAACAACCCAAATATCCACAAATTCCCAATAACACACGACGCATTCTAACCATTCAAAAACATTGTCAACCCTAGCCACCGCAAAATCCCTTGCCCACTCCACCAATCTATAAACACAGTACTGACCGCAACCACTTAATAATAATGTGCCATTTTGGGACCAACCATAAACTTTGCGCTAATCTCAAGTAACCAAAAAATATGCCAATCTCATCCAGCCAAAAACACTTATCTTATCTTAACCACTCAAAACCAGAGCCAATTTCATTGATCCTAAATAAATCAACACCATCCAGAAACATTGTACGTGTCCCAAACATTCAACACAGTGCCAATAACAACCACCCAAAAACATATCCCAAACATATCCCACCGTAAAATACAGCCCATCCTATTCACCTCAAAACTCTGCTCCTGACCAGAAAACTGATACCAACCACTCAAAATCACTTTGCCAATCGCATCCAATTATACACGATTGAGCCGATTCAAACGTCTTAAAAACTCGCAACCACCCAACAATACTGTGCCGTTTCCAACCTTTTAAAATGCGATCCAAACCATTCAAAAACTGCCTATTCCAAACAGACACAGCCGATTACAACTACCAAATATAAAGAAGCAGTCTAAAAAATCTAAAAAAGCAATGCTGATCCTAACCACAAAAAATGCAGAGCCGATCCTAACCACCGAAAACAAAGTACCAATTTAAAAACAACGAATTAAAAAGGGCCCAAATACGTAAAAACGCACTGTCGATCCCATTCCCCAAAAAGTATATTCTAACAATTATAAATCACAGATCTAACCCTAGCAACCCAAAAGCAAATAGACAACCCCAGCCGCTTAAAACACAGTGCCGATCACAACTAACGACAGAACATTGACCCACGCAAACTTTAGAAAACTATTATCCGTCTCAGCTACTGAAAAAAACTTAATCGACCCCAACCACTCTAAAAACTAGTACTGGTTCAACCATTACAAAACAAAAAACGACCAAACGTACAAAGCCGATATCTGTCATTAGAAAAAACTTCGCAGATCCCACACAATCAAAAGAAAGATATCCGATTCCAAACTCCTAAAAACAGTGTGTCCACAATCACCTATAAACACAGTGTCGATCACCACCATCATCCTAATAAATCTCACTCAAACCAAAATGTAACGATAGCTTGATCAAGACATTCAAATATTACGTGCAATTTTCTTGTAATTGCAAATTTTGTACTTTCTCTGCACATCGCCTCAAAATAATATCAGACTATCTGTCTTCGTACACGTGAGATACAAAAATGATCCAATACATTCATTAAAATTGTTCGTTAGCCATGAAAAAAAAATGCTATTATTCAGATAAAAAAAAGATTTTTGTGTCTCCAAACTGTCATACGCGTGTAGAAAACTAATAGTAATCTTTTTAAAAACATCTCTATACAACGACTTTTTCTTCTTAACTCATTGACTCGTCACAATTGGATGCCACTTCTTGCGAAAACATGGATCACTGTCGGTGGGAAATCTGAAAATGAAAATATTGTTTATAATAAGAATAACAATAGACTTAAAGAATCAATAAAATATTTTATGTCAGTTCATAAATCAAACAAAGTTTTAACGTCTTTTTATGGGGTCTCAGGAGTCTTACTTTTCCTCCGAAGCTGCAAGTTTGCATCATGTCACATTTTATTTTATTTCTGATTTCATATAACACACAATAAAACGGAATTTTTACCACAAATAGGTCAATGTCTGCTTTATTTAACATAATTATTCCAATGTTGTACAATTCATATTTAATTATTTAAAAAAGTTTAAAATTAAAAAATAAGTAAAAAAAAAAACTTTTTGCCTGGTATCCACTGCGCGCAAGGTTGTAAAAAAAAATATTGCTTTTAAAATAACAAACAAAACTGATAATGATGTAAAAATTATGTATCTTGAACTTATATTTCAATATAAAGCAATTGAAAATTTAATTTGTTTTTAAATTTAAATTGTAAAATGTTTTAAAAAATTCATTTTCTTGTTGAAAAAATGCCAATTTAAAGAAAATTAAATTGTTAAATTTCTTGAAATTGAAGTATAAGTTCAAGATACACCAATTTTACATCATTATCAGCTTTGTTTGTTATTTTTCAAACAATATTTTTGCTACAACCTTGCGCGCAGTGGATACCAGGCGAAAAAGTTTTTTTACTGTTTTTTTAATTTAACTTTTTTTAAAAATAATTAAATATGAATTGTACAACATTGAAATAATTATGTTAAATCAAGCATATATTGACCTGTTAGTGGTAAAAATTTCATTTTATTGTGTGTTATATGAAATCAGAAATAAAATAAAATGTGACATGATGCAAACTCGCATCTTCGGAAGAAAACTAAGACACCTGATACCCCTTAAAGATTTCGAAAATATCAAGCAGCTTTTCAAATTCTTTGAAGGTCAATCTAATTATTTTCATCATGCTCTTAGTATTAACATTAAGAAAGGACAACGGAAATCAGGCTGATATAATGTCTTAGACACATTAAACAAACAAATATTTCCTGAATCCTCCTTCCCTTGAAGTTTTTTTGTGACGAATTTTGTAAATATGAGACTTTTTATCAAGTTGTTATGCTGTATGCTGGCAGACAAACTGCGTTTATTAATTTATTTTCAAACAAAAATGTTCTGGCGATATATCTCATCGGTTCACAAGGCCTACAATTTAAATAGATCGGCCCACTCATTCGACAATCCATTGCGCATTATTCATAAAAATGCAAAAAATAGTAAGATTGATCAAAAACCTACACAAACAATCATGATATATATTACTGAAATTTAACCCTTTCGCTAATAGTGTTTAATATGCTAATTCTTTATATGTCGCTCCTATGCTCAGCGTGTATGATTCTATGCAATTCACAGACAGTGCTATTAGCTGTCATCCTTTTAAATTTTTGCATTTATGAAAAATAAGTTATGAACAAATCAAACTGTTTCAATGAAATCCCAATATTGTATATTTTCTTAATGCAGTAGACTTTATATTAAAAAAATCTGGGCCAATGAGCTATTAATCGCATTTACAAGGAAGGTCTCCATAATCACACACACAGAAAATTTTGAAAAAAAATACACAATTTTCTTCTAATGAGGATATATAGGTCTTTAAAAGTTTCTGCGGGACCTCGATATAACGTCCGAAAAAAAGCTTAAAAATTTTGTTTATTTGGCGATTTATCCCCGGTTGACGACGGAATGAAATTTAAAAAAATACGCTTTTATGACAAATACTCGTTAAACAAAACCTTTTTCTTACGTATACACATTTGTATGTATATATAATGAAATTTAAAAATTGTAGTTTACGATTGAATCCATTTGGACACTACACTGTTAACTAGTATTTTAAAAACACAAATTGCACAAATTGTGCTTATTAGTTGCTAAAATCAGTGTTAAAATTGTTTTAAACTCATAAAAAGAGCTAAAATCCTACATGTTTCGGCTTTAAACTTAAAGCCATCATCGGGGAAGAGGAACAACACAAACGACTACTGATCTTTTAATTTTCGACACGAGAAAATCTCTCGTGTTAAAATCTATTTTCTCGTGTCGAAAATTAAAAGATCAGTAGTCGTTTGTGTTGTTCCTCTTCCCCGATGATGGCTTTAAGTATAAAGCCAAAACATGTAGGATTTTAGCTCTTTTATGAGTTTAAAACACTTTTTACACTGATTTTAGCAACTAATAAGCACAATTTGTGCAATTTGTGTTTTTAAAATTGTAGTTTACGATTTAAAACAAAATTTTAATTGATTAAAATTGTTTCACGCTCATAAATAAGCCCGATTCTGAGCACGTTCAATTCAAGAAACTAGTCGTTGGGGGCCACCGTAATACTTACCCATCATGGATATGCATAATGTAAAATATTAAAATAAAAATGTGTAAACTACTTCTAAAATGCATTGTAATTCAAATAAAATGACGTGGCTTGATGACGTCATAAACTTTAAAGGCTCGATTACTGAATTGCTTGAAAGACGTTTTTCCTTATAACTCCAAGAATAATAATTCTATTAACTAGCGGTTTATTGCATCTGATTAAGCGTCAAATTTCCAATTAAAATATATCTTTGAAGTGAAATTTGGATGAACTACAGGGTCATGAAAAATCGAAGAGTGTGGAAAATAGGATTCCAAATATCTCGGCAACTCGTTATCCGATCGACTTCATGCTTTATGCAAAATTTATGTTTTTTTTTTTTTTAATGTCTTTTATATTCATTTCTTAAAATAAACTATTTCGAAAATTTTTATATACCTTTTATCAGAACGAATATTTCGAGAGTCCAAAAAAAATAGTTCCGGTTAATCAAGGTTATTGAAATTAAATAGGCTTCTTTCCATTATTACGTACTAAGTACATACCAAATTGCAAGTCTCTATCTCAATTTTTTTCGAGAGATAGAAAGTTTACAGACACACAGACACACAGACGGACGGCAATTTTTTTCTAAAAATATGTTTTTTCGAAATCTCCAGTGTCTGAAACGTGTAAATCCGTCAAAAATTTTTATTTCGACTTTCAAAACGATTAAAAGACTTACCCTATACTACGTATGACGGGTAAGTAAAAAGTATTATTGCTATGGCAATAATGACTTTTTTGGTCTGGAAATGTATAACGAATCCGTTTTGCCATCGGACTTTTCCTTGTAAAATACATTTAAAATTTACTTGTATAACCGGTAAAGCCGTTTAAATTAGAAAAAAATCGTGGAATAGAAGATAAAACATTAGCAAAATTTCATTCAACGGTAATAAATTGAGAAAAAACGCGATTGATTTAATTAATCTGATTTAACATTTTAAATGATTATTATTGCAAACGTACAAAGAGTTTTCAATGTTGCACGCAAAACACAAACGATTTTGAAGAAGAGGGTATAATATCATAAGCCTCAGCTTTCGTATATATTTTTTAAGCTAACGAGAATTTTACGCTTTCAAATTTTACAAAAATCTCATAGACAGGTCTTATAAGAAGAATTTCTTCAAACTCTGTGTTTACTTTAATATGCCTTTCAAATTCATATATTTTTAAACTTTCGACTATGCGGTTTTTTAATTTAAGTTCCTCTTTCGTTACATTTTGCAGTCCGATATTCATTTCCTTATAGTCTCCGTATAGCATCCAAACAATGTTGAATGTGTTCATTCTCAAAGCCATTATTTTAGTGTAAAATAAAATGTAAATGTTAAATGAAAGTGAAAATAAACATTTGCTACTAAAAAGAAAAACAAAAAACAGATTGAATAATTCAATAATACACATAAGTGAAATGTCAGCTTCACTATAACATATAGTAGATATTTTCAGCTTCCAATACATAGAACATATTTTTTCAGTGGTAAAATTAAATAACTGCAACAACAAGCAGTTTGTATATATTATACACAAAATAATGAACAATTTAATCGTTTAAGTTTAAATTCATGAAGTATTGTGCATTAAAATAATCATTATGCAAGCAATTTCAAAATGCATTAAAATCGTTTGCGTTTGGCGAGGATAGAATGTTACTCGCCAAACGCGTCTTTTTGCGCCAAATACTCGAAATAACTTTACTGTTTTACAGATTTTCTACTGGGATTCCACCATCAAATTTCACTGTTTATTTTACATACATAAAGTAGCTTCATTAGCTCATTTTTTTCAAATTTTTCTGAGTATGCGCTTTAAAATCGCCTTCCTTGTCAGCACTAGGCCACAGTAGATCACTTTCATTTTCCGCGCGAGGTATGGAATGGTCTAAGACATGTTACACAATTTACATTACGGGAACTTGGTACCAAACACATAACCTGTAAAGATTAACTATATTTAAAGTTTTTGGTTGGTGTTGTTAATAAAATAATATATATTTAATAAAAACAAGTAATATAAAAAAAAATTAAGTCAATTCCTGCTTTTTAATCATAAATATATAAAATAAACCCGTGCAGCATTAATGTCCTACGTTATCTTTATTGAACATTATTTTATAATCATCGTTGCGGTATTTTATTTTTTATTGGCATCACTAATTTGAGATAAATATTTCATTTCATTTATGAAAGCGATGGCAGTATTCTTTTTTCTCCCATATAAAAATTAAAATTAATTAAATTTAATTAATGAATTCATATTTGAAAAAAACTGTATTAAGTAATCCAGTACAAGTTTAAAAAAATTATTTGAACTTGAATGGATGAATAGAAAATATTTTATTAACGATTGAAAATTCCAACAAGATATATATAGAGAGAGTGAGCTAATAGTAGGAATTTAATAATTCAATTTTCTCGAACATGTGACTTAGCCCAACAGTCTTCTCGTACCCGAAAATCATAGGATGCAAAATTTAGTGTAAATAGTCTGCGCCGTTTTTAAGATAAAATAGCTTGACCCATAATGACCCATGACCAAAATGACCCACTATTCGAAATTTCTCGAACATGTGATCTAGCCTAATGGTCTTCTTGTTCCCTAAACCTGTAGGGTGCTAAATTTATTTCAAATCCTGTGAACCGTTTTTAAGATAAAATAGCTTGACCCATAATGACCCATGACCAAAATGACCCACTAATTGAATTTTCTCGAACATGTGACCTAGCCCAACAGTCTTCTCGTGCCGGAAAACCATTGGATGCAAAATTTAGTGTAAATTGAGCCGCTTTTTAGATCTTGATCCACAATGACCCAGAAATGACCCACTAATCGAATTTTCACGGACATGTGGCCTAGCACAATGATTTTATCGTGCTTGAAACTCGTAGGACACAAAATTTATTCAAAATCGTTAGAGCCGTTTTTTAGATAAAATTAATTTGACCCGCGTTGACCCAAAAATGACCCACTAATCGAAAGTTCTCGAACATGTGACCCAGCGCAACAGTCTTCTCGTGCCCGAAAATGGTCGATACAAAATTTCGTCAAAATCGTTTGAACCTTTTTTAGATACAATTAGCTAGACCATGACCCAAAATGACCCAAAATGACCCATTAATTGAATTTTCTCGAACATGTGACCTAGCTCAATGGTTTTCTGGTGCCCCAAAACGGTAGGATACGAAATTTCGTCAAAACCGTTAGTCCGATAAAAATTGAATATATATATATATATAACCACACACAAGATTTGCTCGTATTAGAATATATGATTACAATCGTCACCTTATTTAGTCTGAGATAAATGTTACAAATTCTGTGATAAAGAAAGTTGAAGATTACTTTTCAAAAAAATAGTGGCAATAACTGTGCAAACCGTACGCACCCTGGGTATGCAATACCCGGCGCAACTGCTCTCCAGTTAACCCTATCCCCTCTACCTATTTATCAAATCTTCAAGCACTTTAAATACATTATTTTTGGGGATGTTCATTTTAGGATAAACATTAGAAATTCCAATTTTTTTCATTTTTAGTCGAAATGAGATGTACTAAGTCCCCTTAACCTGCAAGTACTGTGACAAAAAAATTATTGCATAGATGCTGTGAGCAATCATTGAGACCACCTGCTAGACAAATGGGTCTCCATGCTCCATTAACTCAAATGATAATGTTTATGTAATAAAATTTATGCACAGAATTATTATAATTTAAATTCACCTAATCAGAACTATCTAGCGATTGTACTAGAGCTCCAAATGAAACAGAGTTCCATTAGTATATATAGTTAAACGGAAAATTACAAGTTCAATTGCAAAAATGGAAAATAACAGATGCCTATGAGACCGCTAACAGCCGTTATTAATATAAAAAGAAATCAAACTCGAGTGGTTTCTAATCCAGTTCACTCTGTAAAATACTAGATCAGTTTTTTTTCCTTCGACTTAAACTTCCACCTATAATTAAGTCGTAAACGCCCAATTTGTGTTAAAATTTTATTTTAAGTTACACTTTTTAGAATATCTTATATAACTGCAATATTAGACAAGAATTTATAAAATTTTGTCTCATAATATGAAGGAAAAACGCTTCTGAAAAACGCCATAAAATAGAAGCTAACTACGAAAGAACTAAAATTTTTGAAAGATATAATATTTTTGCGTGAGACACAAAAAAGGACATCCTACCACTATGGGAATAGGTTGAAGTATTCCTTCTGCTTTTGTATTGGTAGTACGTACTACTGTGGTACATACACATCAATTAAAGCACTTTGTAGGAAGATGTAACATAATTTAAAATACTCTTTAAAAAATATTTCTGCTAATTCATAAAAAAAATTATAGAACTTGACTGAATATATTCAAAGAGCACACCTGATACGCGTTACGACAAATTTTTCAAAAACCCTATTTCTAGTTAAATTAGAAGTATATAGATCTTTTTAAGATCATGAGACAGCAAACTCCAGATTCAGTTAAACTACGCTTATCCTCTTGAGTCCTGGATACCCAAATGGATACCTAGATTCTTTTGCTCATAAAAACTAAAATGATTAATATGTTTACATTTTAACTTCACTTCTATAAAGTTGACAGCTTTTGCTTTAAAATGAAACCAATAAATGACAGCACCGATGTCGATTTCCTTATAAAATAAATGTTATTTTAACCTGAGTTTGCAAAATACTTTCAAAACAGTGCATCCAAGAAAGTAGGTAATTTTCACAATTCTTTAACTTAAAAACCTGATAAAAAAATTAAGAATTTGCAGATTATTCACTTATTTAAAGCTGTTATTTTTTTATTGTGTAATTTTAGGATATTGATAATTAAATTGATTTTTTTTTTTTTTTTGGGGGGGGGGGGTAGTAATTTTATGTTCATATTTGTGAACCTAAATTACAAGCCCCCTAAAACAATAGGATTTCAAAAATTAATATTTTTTGTTATCTATGATGTCATTTTGTTTGTTTAAAAGCAAAGAATGAGTATTTGTACTGTTATTTTAACTTAGGGTCTTAAGAGGTTAATTTTTGAGATTTATGAATGTAAAAATGCATTAATTCTTAACTGCTGTGACAAAAACTGTCGCATATATTCTGTGAGAGGTCTCTCAGACCGTTTGCTAGTAGGATTAAAGAAAGGCTCGATTAATTCATAGGATACAGTTTAGTTCTAAACTTTATGTACAGGACTAATATAATTAAAACTCACCTATTCAGAAGTCTCTAGCGATAGTATTAGCGATCCAATTGAAAAAAAAAAAACTTTTTCTAGTTAAATTAGAAGTATATAGATCTTTTTTAAGATGATAGGCAGCGAACTCCAGATTCAGTTAAACTACGCTTATATTTTGAGATTTATGGATGTAAAAATGTATTAATTATTAACTACTGTGACAAAAACTGCCGCATATATTCTGTGAGAGGTCTCTCAGACCGTTTGCTGGAAGAATTAATGAAAGTCTCGATTAACTCATAGGATAATGTTTTTGTACTAAATATTATGTACAGGACTATTATAATTAAAACTCACCTATTCAGAAGTCTCTAGCGATAGTATTAGCGATCCAATCCAAAAAAACCTTTTTCTAGTTAAATTAGAAGTAATATAGATATTTTTTAAGATCATAGGCAGCAAACTCCAGATTCAGTTAAGCTACGCTTATATTTTGAGATTTATGGATGTAAAAATGTATTAATTATTAACTACTGTGACAAAAACTGCCGCATATATTCTGTGAGAGGTCTCTCAGACCGTTTGCTAGATGGATTAATGAAAGGCGCGATTAACTAATAGGATACTGTTTAGTTCTAAACTTTATGTACAGGACTAATATAATTAAAACTCGCCTATTCAAAAACCTCTAGCGATAGTATTAGCGATCCAATCGAAAAAAAAAAACTTTTTCTAGTTAAATTAGAAGTATATAGATCTTTTTTAAGATCATAGGCAGCGAACTCCAGATTCAGTTAAACTACGCTTACATATTGAGATTCATGGTTGTAAAAAATTATTAATTATTAACTACTGTGACAAAAACTGCCGCATATATTCTGGGAGAGGTCTCTCAGACCGTTTGCTAGAAGGAATAATGAAAGGCTCGATTAACTCTTAGGATAATGTTTTTGTACTAAACTTTATGACTATTATAACTATTGTAACTATTATAATTAAAACTCACCTATTCAGAAGTCTCTAGCGATGGTATTAGCGATCCAATCGAAAAAAAAACTTTAGCATTTATAGTTAAACTGAAAATTTAGAAGTTAAACTGTGAAAATTGGGGGGAAAAAAGGCGGTCTGTGAGACAACTAACAGCAGTTAAGGGTTAAAGACAGTATGACAAGGAGAAACAGCTGAATGCGCAGATGCTTTTCGAACGGCTAATTCAATAATAGCGGATAATGAGTAGTAATATTTAAAAATAAATTTAGCATTGACAAAATCATTAATTCACGGATATCGACATGATTAGATGTACACACAGTGAGCAGAAAAGTGTTTGTACACCAGGTGAATTTGTGGTAATTCATAAATAAACACAAAATGAACCAAGAATGAAAAATATAAAAAATATATATTCACAAAACAAACATATAGAATATTTCTCTTGATATTTAAATTAAAAATATGAAAATAAAATAAGGAACATTTGCGATTTCGAAAAAGCATTTGCACACTAGCAGTGAGAATAAAAATAGAGTAAATATTTAAAAATATAAAACAGTAATAGTATTTAGTATGCATACCCTTTGCTTCAATAACAGAGTGTAATAGTCAAGGCATTGATTACATCAATTTGTGACACGTTAAAGAGCTTGCTTGAGATAAGTTTTGTTAGAAATTTTCTTTTTGCATACTTGAATATCAAAAATATGCCACAAATTGAAATAAGAATTTGCTCTTGTGATTGATGGTGCATTTTGCAATAGATTTCTTACATTAAACAGCAACCATAACCTCGTAATTTCCGCCTTGTGTTTGGGATCATTATATTGTTGAAAATAATATGAATCAGCACTCCCCCTTTTCAGAGCACTATTAAATACATTTTCTTGCAATATACTAATATATTGTTTGGCATTTACATTGCGCCCAATAAAGGCCATTTCATCAACTCCATTAAAACACCATTATATGACCACCCCCAAGTTTTACAATGGGTTTCAAGTTTTTTTTTTTATTGGAAGGGACGTATTTAGCTTTCACCACATAATTTACTTTTTTCATTTGAGCCGAAAATATTAAACTTACTTTCAACGGAAAAAATACATTTTTCCAAAATTCCGGTGGTTTTCTCTCACAAAACTGCTTTAACAAAAACAAGTCTTTTCAGCCTATCTGTTTCACTCATACATGTTTTTTTTCTTCGAAGGGATCTTTCTTGAATGTTTTTAACATGAAAAATATTTTTAATAGTTTGTGGTGTAATTATTGTTTCCGAAGTTCAAAAGATATCAACAGTCAATTCTTGAACACTTAGGAAGTTTTTTTCTTTTTAGACTCCTTTATGATGGCCCTTCGTTGCTTTGCATTTCGCTTTCTTGGACGCCCAGTTTGTAGCTTATTTTTTTGTCGTACAATTCTTTACTACATAAAGAGCACTATACAAGTTTAAATTTTGTTGTTGACCTATTTATCGGTAACTTAATCCAGAATCATGGAGAATTATAATATTCTCACGAGTAGCTACAGAAAGCTCCCATGTTTTACAGTTGGTTTCAAGAATTTTATTTGAAGGAACTTATTTAGCTTTCGCCATATAGTTTTTTTTCCATCTGTGCCGAAAATATTAAACTTACTTTCATCGTAAAAAATACATTTTTCCGAAACTCCGGTAATTTGCTGTCACAAAACTGCTTTAACAAAAACAAGTATTTTCAGCCTAACTGTTTCACTCATAAATGTTTTTTAGAGGGGTTCTTTCTCGGATAATTGTATCATGAAGAAATTTTTAATAGTTAATGGGGAAATAACTGAATGCGCAAATGCTTTTCGAATGACTCTTTTATCCAATAATTGCGAATAATGAATAATATTTAAAAATAAATTTTGCATTGACAAAATACTTAATTCAAGGAAATCCACATGGTTTAAAAAACAGTGGTGTAATTATTGTTTCCAAAGTTAAAAAGACACCAACAGTCAATTCTCGAACACTTAGAATTTTTTTTATTTAGATTCCTTTATGATAGTCCTCCGTTGCCTTGCATTTAGCATTCTTGGACGCTTATTTCGCAGCTTATATTTTAGTCGTACCAGTCTTATTTTCTTCTTTATTACATAACGAATACTAGAAATGTTTAAATTTTATTGTTGACCTAATTATCGACAACTTAATCCAGAATCCTGAAAAATTTTAATCTGATCATCAATGGCTACAGAAAGCTCACAAGCTACAGAAAGCCATGGCCACAGAAACTGTCAAAATTCCTGTTCCACTTATTATAATATGTGACTTCAGAGTGCGGGACTAGTCTAATGCGGGACTGATATGCTAAAAATTTGCATAATGTTCACGTTTAATTGTTTTTTAAACTATCAATGTTTCGGGTGCAAATGCTGTTTTGGCATGAGGATTGCTGTTTTTTTTTTTTTTTTTTTTTTTTTTTTTTTTTTTTTTTTTAATGAATATTATAATTATTTAAGATAAAATATTGGTTATTTGCGTTTTTTTATTATTTAAATAAAGAAATAGTTAAAACAATTTCATCACATTTACTTTCTTAGTTTACTTATGTTAAAAATTGAGTGTATGCAAATACTTGTTTTGCTCACTGTATCGTAGGAATATTATTTTACAACAGTACAATGTTAACAAATTGTGAGCGTTTATTTTTAAGTTTCTTGTAAATGCGTTATTTACATATCGGCAGGTATTTATTACTGCATGCAAACACTAGATATCTGTGGGAGAGAGAGGGGTTGTCTGATACAATCCCTACGCATATCCACAATGACTATCTGACCGAATGAATAAAAGAAAAGGGGGGAAGATAGCAAGGTGCATGGTATGTACGGGTATGTACAGTATACCTATAAAAATGGAATCGTAAGCGACCGTAAAAAAATCCGTTTAAGTCAAGCTTACGCTTTAGTAGGTACATTTGTATAGTACTACGTATTTCGACAAGAAAGTGAATTTTTTTCCGTTTAACGCAGGATTACGCTATCTACATGATTTTTTCCCTATGTTTTACTGTAATTCACGTATCAACCAGCCTACAGTAT
Organism: Maratus michaelseni; assembly: GCA_963931845.1. Lineage (NCBI taxonomy): Eukaryota > Metazoa > Arthropoda > Arachnida > Araneae > Salticidae > Maratus > Maratus michaelseni. The sequence continues at coordinate 80,346,611 of OZ007593.1, forward strand.
CAGTTAACATAAGAGTGAGTAAGCAAATCAACTTATTGATCTTTAAATTGTTTATATTAGTGTTCTGACAGCAAGTCAACACAGTTCCAGCTTCTATGGCATTGAAGTGTAGCAGTAAGAGCAGTAAAATAAGTGCTTTACTGATCCGAAAAAATAATACATTAAAAAACAATATTATGTTAAACAATCTATCAGCCCAAATACCGAAACATCTTGCGGTGGTTGACAAAGTTGTTGTGTGTAACGGGGGGGGGGGGTACAGCAGTTTATTATTAACAGCTTATTGAAGTCCAAAATCTAGTTAATATTCCGATAATGGGGGTAGGTGTACATATTGATATATTATTTCTGTTTATCTTATGCTTTAAAGTTTATACTTTATGGTCAATTAAAATAAATTACTTATGATTCAATATGATCATTTGAATCAGTTTTACCGTGCGAGTGGATTGGTTTTGAGTTTGATCCAGTCATGGGGACTTTAAAGATTAGAAATTTTAAGTGGGCTTAGCGAAGTAATACAATAATGTTAGTGTCAATCACCTTAGATTTTTCTGTAAATAATTTCTAAATGTCAACTTGTTATATATTAGTTATATATTATGTACTTTTTCATGAATTATGAAAAAAATAATTTTTTGTAACTTTGTGCACATTAAAAAGAATGAAAACTCATAGCTAGAATATTATTTTTAAAATGCAGTTTAGTTTTGTTCGCGTTAAGCACTATTTTGACATGAAAACGTTTGATACAGAACGAATTAGCCACTTGTAAAACAAGTTTATCAAAAAACTTGGTCATACGTCCTATAAATTCTGTGCATAAACTACAGTACAGAAACAATTTCCGATGAGATAATTGAGATTTTATGCATTTTTCGATCAAGTGACACGCTCAGATTATGGAACCATGTTTCTTTTTAATAAACAAAAGTAAACACATCAAATAATAATTAAAAAATATATTTACACGTTTTCGTCTGCCTTTCTGTTTAAATTGTGAATTTCAGAAATTATAGAAACTATAGAAATTATAGAACTAAAAGATATAATTTTTATTAGAATTTTTTTTTTTAATTTTTCTTTTGAATACTGCCAAAAAGCAGTAACTTTTAAACTTTTTAAACACGTTTTAAAAAAATAGAAAATTCTAATGACACTTTAAAAAAATATTCAGATGTCATCTAATATATTCAAAATGCAAATAACACGAATCTTTTAACAATTTATGAAATACGTATACTTTAGAAAAAAAATCCTACAGCAATGTTCTCAAATATGAGCAATGGCGTTTAATGAGTAACTGGGCACTTTACTTTAATCTTGTGTATTTTTAAAGTTTGTGCAGATAATTTGCCTTTGCTATTACAGAAAAATGCCGCATTTATCAGACACAAAATACAATGTTTTAGAATACAATTCTGATAGAATTTCGAGAGTATTTCCAGTTTAACCCTTAACCACTGTGACACAAAAATTGTTGCATAAGTCCTGTGATTCGGTATCTGAGACCAATAGATAGAAAGATGAATAAAAGGCTTGATTAACGCATTAGATACTGTTTCTGTACTAAACTTTATGTACAGGCTGTTTCTAATCAAAATTCACCCCTTCAGAAGTTTCTAGCTATAGTACTAGGGATCTTAACGAAGCTAATTGTCACTGGTATCTGTAGTTAAACTGAAAGTTAAGAGTTAAACTCTCAAAAGTGAAAAATGAAGTGGTCTGTGAGACCGATAGCAGCAGTTAAGGGTTAAGTTCATTTCTATTTGTATCAGACTCAAACACTAAAGAGTAAAGAAACTTTAACTGTGAAACACGATTTCTTCGTTCAAACACTTACCAATCACCACTACATTAATTATCGTACTGAAGCAATCTTATTAATTTAATAGCTGTTTTATCTCTCGTGAATTATTTTCTTTACTTTAATGCTCAACTGCTATTAGCGGTTACAGAACGTTGTTGTTTTTAAAATTTCACAGTTTAACATGAAATTTCCAGTTTAACTTTAGATACCAGTGAAGTTATGTTTCGTTTATAAACTTAGTACAATACGATAGTCAGATCCACGAGGCGATATTTATAAATATGTATATGTGCGAAATATGTATTTATATATTCATTTCTGTATTCCGAGATATTGAAAATGTCAGTATGAAGAAAGGGTATTATGAGGAAAGGGTATTTATTGTCAGTATGAGGAAAGGGGGCGTTCCGAATGAATACCAGAGCCTCCATTTGGCTTAATCGGGCGCTGGTATGTTTTACGAGAAGATTGATTGAAATAGTTATAATTTTGAATAAATATTTAATGATGCTTCAATATTTTCCTGTCATTCCAGTTATACTACTTGGGAAGACTTGAAAGGGGGTGAAATGTAACAACTCATTAAGGGGTCTCAGGACTCTTAATCCTTCAAAATTTTCAATTTTTTAATTTTTTTTATATATTAAACTCCTATCTTTCCTTAACATTTTAGTGTAAATGTTTTCTTGAAATTCCCATTAGAACAGACGTTATGGCTTTTAGAATTATACCCACTCAAAGCTGAAGCAAAATATCATTTTTCTCAAAATGATGTTTTTGGGCACAACGCGCATGATCTCTCAAAAACATATCAATATTTTTTCATGAAATTTTCCAAATATGTGTCATGTTAGTCTACATAAATTGAACCTAAAATTTCATTTTTATTATTAAAAAAAAAAAAAAAAAAGAAAAAAGTTGTTATAATGTTGAAAATTAAAAAAAAATATATTAGCTCAATACAACTTTGCATTAAAAATATAAAAATGCTTTAAATGCAAATTTATTGAGGTTCAGTGTAATTATATCAATATGGAGTATAATTAGACTTCAAATTTTTTATTCTAGATGCAAAAATTATTTTGAAATCGTGCGTGTAAGCTGTCATGTCAGTTTTATGCTCGACAAAGGTCTGACCGTTTGAAGCCCCCTATAAATATTAATTTTGCATCTTGTAACTTTTTAAATATGTGAAATGAAAGAACACGCTTATATCTTTTCATCCCAATAAAAATTGTGTTTTTAAATCATACACATTTAAAGATATTAAATGTTAAAAATAGTCTTTTTTTTCATTTTTTCCAATTTTAAGAGTCCTGAGACCCCTTAAAAGGATTAAATTTGCTATGTACTCTTCGGGGACACGGGGAGAGGATAGTATTTCATTTAAAAATTGACATATCGTTAGCACATAACTGATGATAACTGTCTCACAGACCGCTGCTTTCTTTCGTTTTTCACAGTTTAATTTCTAATTTTCAGTTTAACTATAGACTCTGGCGAAATGTTGCTTCGTTTGAAGCACTAGTACTATTGCTAAAAATTTTAAATAAGTGAATTTTAATTATTATAGTCCTGTATATAAAGTTTTGTACAGAAACAGTGTCCTATGATATTAAAAACTCTTTTATTTGTCTTTCAATCAAATGGTCTTAGAGATCGTTCACAGTAGATATTCGGTAGTTTGTGTCACATCAGTTAAGGGTTAAATACAACGTATATGACAGCGTACAACATCGTATATCATCATACTACATCGTATAACAGCAATGTTCAAATTTTGGCTAATGTGGCTCACCAAATCTATCAAAAATCAGGACTTGTTTCCCCTACCGAGTGTGAATACAGTTTATATTTAAGCATGAAATAAAAGCGTGAAATGTACTACGTATATTCTACGTTTCACTGTTGGTAGATACAGGGTGTCCCCAAAATGTTTGATGCGCTCTTTTATTTTGTACATATTGGAGAGATGTAATCAATGTAATTTGAAAAAAAAAAACGTTAAAAATAAGACATAGAAATTAAGAATATATTGATGAAATAGTTTTGCAAAAAAATACAGTTTCAATTGTTTTAAACGGTCCCTAGGTGGCACAAATTTTAGGAATTTTTTCTCGGCATTCTGATAAGTTTAAATAGTAAAATATTCTTTCTTCTATATTCTATTATGTTCAGAGTAATGATACATTTAATTTTATAAAAATTGGGAGTTTTCCGGCACTAAAAATGCTTTCTCATTTTTTAATGTATTAAAGCTCGAAATTTCGAAAAATTAAATATATCAAAATACATTTGACCGTAGAAAAATGGAGAAGGTTATTTAACTCTTTTACTCATTACATCACGTAGCAAATGTTTCTAAATAAAACTTACAAGACAAGCAGACCATGAAACAATTTCAAAGCAACTTTTTGAAAATAAATAGAAGAATTATTTCATACCTCATTTTGAACACTTAGGCAACTTGTGATTTTTAAACGATAAAATATTTAATTGTTTGGGAACACTCCAAAAATTATTACATGTAGTATAAACTAATTTTAAACCGGTTTTATAAAGAGATTTTTTTAATCCCTTAAAATTTAATAATTATTATATCTTTTGCACACACATACTGTATATATATCTGTTCCACGAGTTTATCATTTTCTTAAAATGTAATAATACTTTTAATTTAAAAACTTAGGTGAACACCATTAACTACTGTCCCCAAATTCAGGATGTCCTCGAATGTCGAGGACGTTTTGCCGTTTTAATTTCATGCGGCGAAACTTATAATTGAATCACGATGTTTTAAAAATCAGGAGAAGGGAAAAACTCGAAAATAAGCGTATTTTCGATGTATAAATATTTTTACAATAATACTATATGCAAAATTTAAAACTTGAAACACACTAATAAGAAAAAAAATATAAGCATTGCTTATTACTTACTCATCATACGTAGTATAGGGTAAATCTTGTAATCGTTTTGAAAATCGAAAAACAATTTTTGACGGATTTACACGTTTCAGACGCTGCAAATTCCGAAATACATATTTTTAGAAAAAAAAATACCGTCCGTCTGTCTGTGTGTGTGTCTGCGTGTTCTAACGTTTTGCTCGTTCAAAAAAAAAAAAAAAAAAAAAAAAAAAAAAACTTCTTCCAAATCATGTACGTATTTTCAAGGCAAATCTGTATTATTTTCTAAAAATTGTTTGCACGTGCATTGAGAAATTATGCAGATGAATTTATTTTAGAAGTAATATTTATCTTCAGCTTCCGAACTTTTTTGTAGTGAAAATTATTTTTCTCTTAAAAAACTTGAATCTTGTAACTATAGTGTCAGATTTACGGTCTTCTTTTTTCATATATTACAAAATAAATTGAAACCATTTTTAACGGGAAAATACAAAATCATGTACTTGTACATGTTATGCAAAATTATTTGTGATATTAATGATATATACGAATTAAGATATACTGATAAATTTTATTAAAATATCATGCAGATTTAAAAATAAATTAAAGTGCCCAGTTACCCATTAAACGCCATTGCTTCCATTTTAGAACATTGCTTTAGGATTTTTTTCTAAATTATACGTATTTCATAAATTGTTAAAAGGTTCGTGTTATTTGCATTTTGAATATATTAGATGACATCTGAACATTTGTTTTAAAATGTCATTAGAATTTTCTATTTTTTAAAACGTGTTTAAAAAGGCGAGAAATAGCTTTTTGGCAGTATTCGAAAGAAAAAAAAAACTTTCTAATAAAAATTATATTTTTTAGTTAAAATATGTTTATAACAGTGTATTATATTACACAACGTCAATCCGGAATTAATATGCAGAATAGATCAATCACAGTTACCGAAAGTATAAGTTGTTCCCAAAATGGGAGCAATGGCGCCTAAGGGAGGTAATTTTTTTTTTAAACTTTTACATATGCCTCCGTGCATTTCTGGTATTTATTTTTCAATTTATTAGCTATAGAAGGTATAATATCATTCTGAAACTAATATTTTAGAAGATTTCATATAAATTAGTCCAACTTTTACATTTATAATAATAAGAAAAATGAAATTACCAGTTCCATAGGCATTTTCATTATCCATGTCTTTATTTTTCGTCATTACATTATTTTTTCCGACTATTTTACATGGACGATGATTGGACAATTTTTTAGATTTGGATGACTTTTCGGATGTTCCGGAAATCGTTTGTTTGCCACCTGATTGCAGTATCGTAACATATGAGGAAGATATCTTCCTCATATGTATGTCGCATAAATTATTTTCTATTACATATGTAATAGAAAATAATTTATGCGACGATTTATCCCATGTTATATTTGGTGGAGTAGAACATTCTGTAAATTCTAAATCAACAGACAATCAAGAAATATCTGATTTAGTGTTTTAGAAACACAGAGTATGGAACACAGGCTTGATAGTTTAGATGAAAGTTCAGACGAATCTTCGAATTGGAATATGGAAAAAACTAAACAAAATGCAAACCAACAACAACAAAAAAAGTTAAAAAAACAATTTCAGAAAACGAAAAAACTGTAATATAATGCTGCATAAAAAATGTTCAATCATTTTCATGTAAAATAGTAGCACAAAAATGATATAATGAAGAAAAATAAAGAGGTGAATAATGAAAATGCTTATGGAATCGGTAATTTTATATTTTATTTTTATTATAAATGTAGATGTTGGACTAATTTATATAAATTCTTCGTGAAATATCAGTTTCAGAATGATATAATCCATTTTATAGCTAAAGAACTGAGAAATAACAAACATAAATGCAAGGAGGCGTACGTAAAATTTTCGAAAAATATTATCCCCATTAGGGGCCAGTGCTCCCATTTTGGGAACATGCTATTTTTTCTAAATATTCGAATGTTTTAAATTTTTTTCTTCAGAAATACCTTAAAGACTTTCTATTAATAAAGAAAAAACAACTGTTTCATTAAAAGATAGCTTAATATATATAGCAGCGCCTAATGAGTTAAACTGATGGCATTGAACTCACTGGCCATTCACACTAATTTTATATTTAAAGGAATAGTGCTCCTCGAAAAATAAAGAAATCGACAATAATTTAAGGAGCGGATTAGCCCCACGCTTCTCCCCCCTCCCTTTACATTTAACTAATGAACCCCCAAAATTAATCAAGGAAGCGCCTTATCACAATGAACCAATATGCAAAATTTGAAGCAAATCAGATTATTCTGCATCAATAAATTAAGGAGGTGATTAGCCCCCTTCCCGAATTTTATACTTAACCAATGAACCCCTAAAAATAATCAGGGAAAGGCTTCATCACAATAAACCAATATACAAAATTTGAAGCAAATCGGATAATTCTACATGAAAAACCCATCTATCTGAATTAAAGAGGGGATTAGCCCCCGTAAACCAACTATCCCCAATAACTAATCAGATAATCGACTTATTACAACGAAACTAGATACCAAATTTGAAGCGAGTCGGATAATTCTGCATAAATAAGACATTTATCTTAATTAAAGAACAGATTAGGCCCATGTTTCCCCCAACTTCATACTTAACCAATGAACCCCCAAAAGTAATCAGGGAAGCGCCTTATTACAGTTAACATTTATACAAAATTTGAAGGAAATCGGATAATTCTGCATGGAAACCCTATTCATATAAATTAAGGGGGATTTGCCCCCTGTTACCCCGTTTATACTTACCAATGAACACCCAAAACTAATCAGGGAAGTGCCTTATGATAATGAACATATATACAAAAATTGAAGCTAATCGAATATTTCAATCAAGAATTATCGCGTTAAGCACAAACATACGTACATACATACACCCGTACGTAAATACATAATCTATGGGCACATTTTCTCCCAGGCTTTAATATTTATAACTTAAGTCACCGGTTCTCTGACATGTACATTTCAATTTGATAAATACTGATTAAAATGACTGATAATATTGATTAAAAATCACTTTATGTTCATGTTTCGTAAAAACCTTTAAATGTTATTTTACGAAAAGTTTTTTAAGTAGTCAATGCTGCTTAGCATATAATTTTTATTACGAAAAAAAGTACCACACAAGTACGTTTGTTTTTTCAAATAAATAAAGAATTAAAATATTTAAAAAACATATTACTGCGTGTAAGATAATATATATATATATTAGAACTGTAAATTTATTAGAACTGAATATTTAGAACTGTAAATTTACCATTACAGATGTCGACTTAAAGGGATGTTGCAAAGATTAACAACCCGTAAGCTTTCATTTTGCTTTATATTGCTATTTTGTAATTTAAATAATAAATCATGTCAAATAGTAACTCATAAAATGTATTACTTCAACAGGGATAAATTCACATTTTGTAACACAGAGATGTAATATATTCTTATACAAACCACCAAAATTTAAAAACAATATTAAATTGTTTTATATCTTCTACGTCATAAATTCATTGCAACTGTAAAAGTGATTTAAAAAAAAAAAAAAAAAAAAAAAAAAAAAAAAAACTGTTCCTAAAATTAATTGCGGTTTGAACGAATCAGATCAGTGGGTTATTGTATTTTTCTTTTATTTTAAGAAAATTATAGATGCAAAAGCTCGAATTGTGGGCTTTTAGTCAAAATATGAAGCCAATATAACAAATTATGTTTTTAATCAAATATAAATATGAGAAAATTTTTTACAGGAAAGTGAACAAGTGATTCAGTATTCCCTGAATTGAACAAGGTCCCTTTTTATGGTTGTTAATTCCCTTTGCCGAGTACAACTTCAACAGAGCTTCGTTTGGTGATTCACAGCTTATATTAAAAAGCTTAATCAACAATGTTTAATATCGAAAGCATGTTCTCGGCAATCAATGAAGTATTTGCGTTGATAGACGTGTTTTATTGAAGGCTTCATTGGAATGAATACGTATATTTCATGTGAGTGTCGCTTTAGGTGACTTTTCTAAGTAAAACCTTTTCTTTCCATAAAATAAAAAAAAAAAAAAAAAAAAAAAAAGTTTTCTTAATGGTATTCTTGTAAACCGAAATTGTTATGATCATATGTCCGTTTTAAATTCAATTTTAAAGTTGTAACGTACATATCACGCGTACAGTATATAATTGCCGATAATGTACATCTGAAAGTAGTCAAATATAGTGAGGAGGCTTTCTGGCATTTTATTGACTTAACTCTCGAATTCTTTCTTCCAGAACGTTCACGAAATAACCTATTTAAAATTATTAGACCCTATTTAAAATAAATATTCGTAACCTGTTGTAGAACAGGCAGTTAAGAAAAATTATCTGGCGTATTTTTAATTGGTAATATTTGTTCCAGATGTCACTTTCGTATCATATTTATAGATTTTATCCTAATATTAAATTTCTGTGTACACCATGTACCTATTTTAGTGACATCTGACTGTCATGTCAGTTTGTATTTCACAACTCTAGCTTATTTACAAATGTTCATGTTTCAGGAATCAGTTTATTTAAGAAAGCTAAAGGACGTTTGTCTGACATATTCTATTGACGTAAGAAAAATATTCCACTATATATATATTTTGTGGAGTTTCATATTCAACCAAGGAATTCAAAAAAAAACAAAATTTATCTCCCCGTATTTAACTAGAGAGTTATTAACCCTATTTAAAATAAATAAATTTTAAAAAGGTACAGGTATTTAAAACTAATTTATTTTTTTAAAGAAAATGATTATAACGTCTATTAAAAAACAAAGGCGTAAGCATTTATATGAATTCATAATTTCAAACTACATTTTAAAATGTTTATCCAAATGGCGTAATTTTTATTTCACTAGATTCGAAATTAAAAGCCAAATATTGAATGTACGGAAAGTTTTTGACAAGTGCAGTTTTTGACAATGTGAATTTTTATTGTTAAAATTTTAAACCTGGATAGTAATTTCGAATGTACTTAAAACAATTTATGTAAAAAATATACCAAATTTGTTTTCCAAATTTATGAATGTACTTAATTTTTCCACAAAAAACTAAAACAATCTCTAATAATTAAATTGCAACGCATCACATTGCCACGTAGCTAGTTATTTTCTAAAATGCTACAGATGATATTTAAATAAATTACAACACATATAAAAAATTAAAAGTTATATTTTTTTGTTATATTTTTTTAAAAACAAAACAACATTTAAACGAAATAAATAAAATAAAACAAAATCAAAAATATTTCTTTATCATACGGAATCATTAGGAATTTTGACTTTTTTTTAAAATTTAGTAATTCAAATAACATGACGATTAAAAAATATAAAGCAATATTCCAGTATACTTTTATTTAATTTAAGTGTCTAAAGAGCAGTTGAAATTTCAGCATTTAAAAAACTCCAATCTTGAATAAAAACATTAAGAAAAAAATGCGGTGCAGCGCATTAAAGACGAAAAAAAAAGCTTTTATATTCATCATTTTTATTTATTTTGATAGAAAAAAAAGGCATTTTTCCTTCTAACACTACATTATTTTATGTTCCATCGAGTTTTATTCTTAATGAGTTTGTATTTTGAGCTTTTTAAAATGTATTCTTGTGTTGATAATGCTTTATGATGTTTAATTCATTTTAAACAAAAGAAAGAGTCTCGAAAGCAAAAAATAACGTAAACATATTTTAATAAAAATCCTTTGTGAATTTGAAATACTTGGATTCTTAAAATTCTTTTTGCTTTGTAAATACATTAAGATTGTAAAGAAAAAAAAAATAGATGACAATTTTTTTTTCTGTAAAACTTCCTTGCGCTTTTGAAAAAAAAAACACTTTTTTCTTTAAAACAATATTTTATTAAATTGTAAATTTAATTAAATTTACGCTGCTTGACAAATGCTAAGGAAGAACAAATCTGTGTAAAATTGTGTTAAAGACAGTACATCCACGCAGTTTCATTCTTTGTAATTTGAAGTAGTAACATTTGAGTGGTAAATCACTCTGTCTATTTATGTAAGTAGAGTTGTCAATTTCTTTTTTGGACAACAGGTATTGACTGTTAAATGTCTTCATGACCCATTTGATTGTGTGCAATCATGGCTAAGCAGTTAGATGTCTCGACACAGGACAAAGTTTCACTCAAGTTACCAAAGCAAAAGACGTGTCTAAGAGTGTAATATCGTAGTTTAAAAATATCTCTTCATGTGGAAAGAATACGATAAGGAATTCTGGAATCCGTGGTAGTTTCCTCACACTTCATGAGCATCGATACATCTAACTAGTGATCAATAAGTACATAAATGATATTCCACGCTAGATAACGTCTGACATTACCAACGCTTTTGTTACTTGATTATCTACCAGAATCATTTCTCGGTGATTAAATAACGTTACCTTATATGCACAGAAATAGTTACATAAATTCCACTATCAGCAGATCATGGTAGGGAATGTTTATTTCGGCGTAAATAGCATATTCATTGGCGTCAGAAACAGTGGACCAGAATCACGTTCTTTAATGAAGCCCAATTTACTATAAACAGTGATTATTGGTACCAGTGGGGAAAGAGAAAGGAAGTCATTTTTATCAACAGAATCTCAAGGCAAATAATAATTATGACCGATGATTAGTTGTGTGAGTGGGTATCAGGCATAATGGCAGAATACTGTACCGCAAATTTGGAAAAAGAAGGTGAAATCTCTATTTTTGTTCAGTGCCTGCGCTCATAGGAGAGCTGAAGTGTCCCTCACAATAACATGAAAGGATATTGACAGTATGGCTTGACTTGCTTATTATCCTGACATAAATCTTATAGATCACACATGGGATACACGCGGTAGATGTACTGCTGAAAGACAGTGCTCTCCTCTACTCGTGTTGGAACTGAAAATCGATCTGTGAAAATGATGAGACAGAACTCCCCAAGTTCTCCTAACCTGTTTAGTGCACAGCATTAACTTTGATGCAAAATGTGCATCAATGTCGTTGGAGGTCAAACGCCATAGTCATGGATCCACACGTGTTTTAATTGGGCAGAACAAACATTCTTCGAAACTGCTGAAAAATGCTGTAGGAAGCATTTTTTTCTTCATTTGTGCATCTTTGTTTGTCATGTGATAATATCTGTATCGTTTTACATAATAAAGATACATTAGGATTAGTATTACATATGTATCTAATTATCATGTCTTTATGTGATGTCTATCATTAGTTAAAACGTGAAATGTCTCTGCTCCTTAGTAATGTTAAAGCTGTCTATTATATTTTACCAGCTGACCCGCCCGGCGTTGCCCGAGTCCTTGTAATAAACTTAAATCTCCTAAAAAGCATAACTCTGACCACGGTCTACGATGGCTTCGGAACCGTATACCCGGCATGCTCGTACGCTCTAGAAAATCTTTTATTTCCCCCTACCACCGCCAGGGAAGCATTCTGTTCTAAACAAACCTCTTTCCGAACGAACTTCTGAGACAGGTCCCCGTTGCCTACGTTACTGTATAGTAGGCGCACTACAAAATTGAGCTGGTTTCGAGAAGATTGGAACATTATTAGCCCAGTTATTGCAATAAGGCACATTTAGAGAAAATAACCTTGAGTGAGGTGCCGAGGGGAGGGGATGTTCGAGTGTCCTTCAGAAAATGACTAATTAGGAGGCCCACTATGCATGCATAAAAATTCGTTCGTTTTGTTAAGCTAGGAATTTAATTACAAATTTGGCTTAAACTCTTATTTGTAAATAGTGGTAACCGCTACTCATAAATTTAATTTAATGTTATAAAGGGTGACTATTAAGTTAAATATAATGTTTGGAATCACTTGCGTTGAAATAGGAAAGATAGTCGCTGATATATAGAAACGGGGCATAGTTAGAGAAAAACCTTGAAGGAGGGGACGGGGGGGGGGGGGTTGTTCATGTACTCTTCAGAAAATGACTAATTAAGAGGAGCACTATGCATCTTTCGAAATTCGTTCGTTTGCTTAAGCTAGGAACTTAATTACAAATTTGGCTTACCCAATTATTTGGAAATAGTGGTAACCACTACTCATAAATTTAGTTTAATGTTATAAAGAGTGAAAATTAAGTTAATTATATTGTTTGGAATCACTTGTGTTGAAATCGGAAAAATAGTTGCTGAGATATGGAAACGGAGCATAGTTAGAGAAAAAAAACTTGAAGGGAGGGCCGGGGGGGAGGGCTTGTTCAAGTGTCCTACGGCAAATGTCTAATTAGAAAGACCGCTATGCATCTTTCAAAATTCGTTCGTTTGCTTAAGCTTTGAACTTAATTACAAATTTGGCTTAAACTATTATTCGTAAATAGTGGTAACCGCTACTCATAAATTTAGTTTAACGTTATAAAGAGTGACAATTAAGTTAATTATATTGTTTGGAATCACTTGTGTTGAAATCGGAAAGATAGTTGCTGAGATATGGAAACGGAGCATAGTTAGAGAAAAAAACCTTGAAGGGAGGGCCGGGGGGGAGGGCTTGTTCAAGTGTCCTTCGGCAAATGACTAATTAGGAGGACCACTATGCATCTTTCAAAATTCGTTCGTTTGCTTAAGCTTTGTACTTCATTACAAATTTGGCTTAAACTATTATTCGTAAATAGTGGTAACCGCTGCTCATTAATTTAGTTTAATGTTATAAAGGGTGACTATTAAATTAGTTATAATGTTTGAAATCACTTGCGTTGAAATAGGAAAGATAGTTGCTGAGATATGGAAACGGAGCAGAGTTAGAGAAAAAACCTTGAAGGACGGGTCGGGAGGGGGGGGAGTGTTGTTTAAGTGGCCTTCAGCAAATAACTAATTAGGAGGATCACAATACATCTTTAAAGATTGATTCATTTGATTAAGATAGGAACTTAATTTGAAATTTGGCTTAGACTATCATTCGATAATTCTGGTAACTGCTTTCCAGAAATACACCTTGAAGCTTAAATGTAATTAGACCCTTGCCCCTCTTCATTCCCGCAAATATAAACAAGTTGGAAATTGTATGTCAAACGTTACAAACGAGATGCGTTCGTACGCACGTTTTAGAATTAAATTCATGATCCCCGTGCGTAGAACGGGTTAAACAGCTAGTTAAGTATATATTTTATGACACTGTTCATACAAATATCTTAACTAGTTATATAAATATTCATATATATATATATGTATCAGCTAGTTATATAAATATTCAGATCTTGATGATTACTAATTCTGTGAAATGAATTCTATCGTCTGCAGATTAATTTCTGTAATAAAATAAGTATCTCGGTCGTTTGACGATTAAACTTCAGAAGCTCCTATAACAAAAAAGCACCGATTAAAAAAAAATCAAATTTCTTTTCGATTTTAATAAAATTTGAAATGCCTCGACAAAATTCTGCAAAGATAATATATTTTAAATTGCAAACCATTCGGTTGGGTATTTTTTGCGTTGTTATATGCGGACGGACGGACCGACAGACAGACAGACAGACAGACAGACGGACGGACAGACGGACGGACCAAGCGACGACTATAGGTGCTACGTATTTATATAATTACGAACGCACCTAAAAAGAATCTGTTAAATAAAGTTTTCTGTATTAACAATCTCCATCATAATAATAAATGCCATGTAAAAAAAAAAAAAAAAAAAAAAAAAAAAAAAAAAAAAAAAAAAAATTAAACCCGACTAATTGTCATGAAGAAAAATGCGCCTGAAAAATTTTTCAATCAGGGGGACGTATGTGTAATTTGTCATGTACAGGTGGGGCGACATTCGCATGGCTCTACGCTCATAACTTCAATCCATATTGACACTATTTAGTTAGAAATCCTTATTTATGCATCGCTACTCTGGTTTATTTAATTACTTCTGTGAAGAATCGATGCAACCAACCAGTGAACCAACCAACCCAAGAGAAAAAAAGAGTATTTTTATCAGTTTTTTGCATAAATAAAAAAAAAAATACCAACCGAATTTTTCAAAAATCACATAGTCAGATACAGAATATTTTTTTACATATGCTCAGAAATTTTAAAATTGATATCTCAGTTAGTTTTCTTAAAATTCGCCAATTAGTAAAATAATTTAGAATTCGTTCATTTCCGCTTCCAAATCCAATGCGCCGGTTCGTTTCTTTCGCCATTTTGATTTAAAAGATGATATTTTAGAAGCGATGGTTAATGAGAATCTAATTAATATCTAGGCTAATTATCAAAATATTAAAATTCTGAAGCTCAGGTGCACATGGCTAAATTTTCCTAGCCATCGCCAACAGACACACACACACACAGTCACACACCAGACACACAGAGCGAAACTTTCTTTTATTAGTATAGATTATTACAGGCACTTTCACATATGCGATTTCATTTGAATTATGCACACACATACACACAGACATATATATATAAATATATATTGTATGATCTTTCTAAAATTTCTACAAATTATGAACGCGAACTTTTGCTGCAATTAATTTAAGTCGTCTCTAAGCCGTCTCTAACATTAAGCCGTCATATATACTAAATATAAGTAATTGCATTCTGTATATTTAGAGCTCGAAATATAAATTTTTAATAGTGTATAAACAAAATAATTTTAAATGATTTTGCTGCATATTAATGTATTAAACGAGCAATGTGAAATAATATCGAAATAACTTAATTTGCGAATAATTAATCGAAACTAATTATTTTTTGCTCAAAATATTTTTATTATGTTCTTGTTCAAGAACCTTTTTTTAGTTAAAATAAAAACATGCGATCTAAACTGGTATGTCTCGGTCAAACATATCCGGTATACAGAGCGTAAATGCAAATCACTTTTCATTTAACTCAAACACTAAAATGTATTTTTTACAGTTTGTATAATTTCATGCATAGCCCACAAACAAGACCAAAAGTTTTCTCGGAACTTTCGTATTAGCATATATCGTGCTATATATATCCCTATTAGTATATATCGCGAAACATTTTTCTGTTTATAAAATTCTTTAAGATTCAGTGTTTAAGCGCGATTACATATGTGTTACATTTGTTTATATTTGTTTATATTTGTTTATTTAATTAATTATTATTCTTATAACTTCGTTTGGCAGTTTATTTACAGAATAATCTACGAAAACAGACAGATGATGAATTATTTACAATATTTTATCTACAAATGCTTTGATCTCCCGTAATTGGGAGCATAAGGTTTATAAAAAACCCAAAAATCTATATATATATTTGTCTTACGTGGCGCAAAAATCGGGCTGAATTTGTAACTTATGGTTTGGCAACAACCGTGGTTTCCAGAGCTCAGACCAATGAAAGACTAGATTGTGTTAGATCAGCTCCACCTCCAATATGGCGGTAAGTGTGAGAGTAGTGAAACAGTGAAACCATAGAATGAAACTCAAACTAGCAATTATTAAAAATAAAATAACATGTACGTAATCCGAAGCGTCTGAGATGATTCCTCATGTTAATTATGAGCAATATCGTTAATTTCAAATGAATTCTCAACTCTTATTTAGAATTCATTTACGAATTTCACTCACTCAAAAGTCGGAGAAAAAAAATCAACTGAAGATTGCACCTGGCACCATCTGTTGATGTATTGATGAAGTAAAAAATAATTTCTACGTAGTTTTTTTTTTTTTTTTTTTTTTTTTTTTTAATGAATTTAAGTCGTGCTGTACAAAAGATCCTTTTTTTCATAGTATTTAAAAGATTTATATACTCATTGGTAGCGCCAACTAAATACATTTTCAGTTGTGTTTTCAACGGAGAATTACTTTTTTACATTAAAAAAAATGTCAATTTCATATGTTCAAATGTTTTATAGTAGAACTCATTCCGGCTAGAATTGCTGAAAAAAAGGGGCGAGCGAGCGAAGAGAGCTGTGACCGCGTAGCGGTCTCAATGTGAATTGCTTCGCAATTCACGGGGGGTTGGCGAGCGTTAGCGAGTAGGGGGCTGAGCCCCCTAGTAAAAATAAAAACATTAAATTGAAAAACTGTTTTCAAACAAATTTCATTTGAAAATACATTTTATTTCTACTTGTCAGTCTAAAAATTTAAATGTGCAATGCTTAGAAGTTGCGTTATAAGCAAAATTTATTTGTCAGGTCCTTTTCACCGACTTTAGCATTATTCAGATTTATTTTTTGCTTTATAATGTATTCTAAAGTATCCGACCCGGACCCGTAGGTTACTAAACACACTGGCGAGAAATCAACCAATTATATTCTATCCGATTTCACACTACTTTCCTTAACTCTTTCAGTGCCAAGTATTTCTATTCGTAAAAAGCTGAAATGATTAAGTGACACCAGAATTTACAAACAAATTCATATTAAAAATTTAAACGCTTTTCTGCACTTACTTAAGAAAACGAAAATTTTCATTTCAAAATTCAGTTGCCAATGTGGCTTTAAGGGATTAAAATTAAGTTGTCTAAAATGAACTACCAATGAACTACCACCCTTCAAAGGGGTAATATGTTTTCTAGTAATTGAAAATAATTATATTAATAAAGCACAGCTATATTACTCATGAAATACGATGTAATAATTTATCACTCGAGCAAAGGTTTAAATGAGAAATAAAACAAATTACTTTTAATAATTAAAAAAAACTTTTAAAAATACATTTAGTTTACTTACTGCAGATAATTTACTTTCTAATTTTCTAATACATACTTCGTTTACTTTTACTTTAACATCAATATATAGTTCATGAAGAATGTGATTACCCATAATTCTGTGACAAATCACCCCATAATATAAATGAATATCATTGAAATAGGAATAACTTCTAAAAATACAACATGTCCGAGAAAGGATTTTATAATTCTAAACATTAATAACAAAAATACTAACAGGTGAAATGCAATGATGTTTTCTACAAAAGAATGGAGAAATCCAACAGTTTTTTTCTGGTATCAATTGACTGAGGTATGAAATGACAAATCATGAAATCATCACTCATAAATCCTCATTGTTCACCCACAAATGTTAAAAAGAGACGTCGAGGGAAAACAAGTTCAAGCTTGTCATTTTTCGTGATGAACTCACGTACATGTTTCATGTACTACATGGAAGGTGAAACATGTTACGAAAAATGCATGTTACGAATTATGAGAAATTTTGGAGTTTAACTGGGAGATAAGAAGGAATACAGCGTGCTTGTAAACCTGCAAAGCGGGTCGGTCAGGACATCCAAAACCTTTAAAATATTTCTACATATACCTAAACTGTTATGAAAAGTAACGTTAACTTATCCATTCCAATATTATATAGCATTTTATTTTTTCTTTTCTTTGGGAAGGATTAGCATATTGAGTAGCATTTTGAAGATATCTGAGGCGTGCGTTCCATGCATTTAAATACAAAATCTTTCAAGTGCATGTGTTTTTATACTTGTTTCCTTCATTTTGCAAATTTGTGTACAATTTTATTCAAAACTGCAAAAGCTAAACTCAATTTTGACAATGGATTTTTATTTCACATGCAAATTTAGTGCGACACCAAATTTCAGATCTACGACAAAAATAGTCAGATCATTAGTCGAAATGTTTAAGAAATATTCACCTTTTGCAATTTTTAATGCAAATTGCGTTTACATGTTTTATTTATCATTTCTATAAAATTTAAGCATAACATGTTGTTTTTGTATAAAGATACTACTTGGAAATTCAATCATAAATATTTACTTTTGTAATCTACGTAGTTTTTTAGCATGAAATGTGAATTCCGCTCAATATTCAAAGTTTAACTAAAATTTTTATTTCAAACAACTGCATTGCAAGTGTTAACTGCTGCATAGAAAATTGTTAAGGTCATATGTTAAAAGCTATTTCTAAATATAAGTAAACAATATTATTAAAGCATAAAGCAAAACCACGAATTTTCAGATCAATAATCAAATCAATAATTTAATGTATAGAATAATCTTTTTAAGTGTGTGCTTATATATATATAGATACACACACACACACACACACACACACACACACACACACACACACACACACACACATATATATATATATATATATATATATATATTAATGTGATTAAGTGTCTACATTTTATTATACATATCGAATAATAAACGACTTATTCTTTAAAAATAATTTGAGATTTGAATTTTTTTAATAATTATTTTAATTGATTTTGCAATTAGTGTTATAAAATATATTAGTAGCTGTCTACCGTACAATATTGAATTTATAATTGATTTTAGTCACATTACAGTAAAGTAGCTCTTAGATTCATATTTTATTCATCCATTAATGTCTACATTTCTTTTTTAGATAATGAATTGTACAATTATTAAAAGACAAGCCATTTTGAAAAAAAAAAAGGCTATATTATAAAACAAAAAACCTTGTGTCCGTGAGTAACTTTGACGTCATATCGACGATGACAGCACTTTAAGCAATGTAATTTTGTTTGAAAATTGTAACTCAATGGATTGATTTTGTTGTGGATGTTAAAATGATTTTCAAGCACATATATGTATACAGATGTATCGCGATGACGCGTGCATCATCGCGATGACGCGTACAGATGACGCGTGCATCTCGATTACTAAAAACAAATTAATAGTACCTAATATAAATACTTTTTTTTTCGTTTGACATTCCATAACTAAATTTACACTTTCTCAATAAATCAATAAATGCAATAATATAAATAAAACAAACAATTAACGGATATATAATCAAATAAGCAATGAAACACTGAAAGAATTAGAATTTAAAAAATGATTTAAATAGCAAATTATTTGGTGTTTTTTCGGCTATTAAACTATCGCATGTGGCTAATACGAAAGATACAAAATGCCAAAACTATATATATATATTTATATACAAATGCTTTTTAGTGTTGTTAGTGTTCAATATAAAAGCATCCCGGGTTGGATCTTCTTTTACTAATAATAATGCAAAATGTTGGTAAAACTTGTTTGCATTTTTTATATTCTATTTCACTTGAAAATGTTTACGAGAAAAGTAGCATCTAAAAAAGCTCAATTAACAATAATTATATTCAAATATCAGACAAAATAATTAAATAAATTGCTATTTTTTATTTAATATGCTATTACTATTTAATATGCTATTATTATTTAATATGCTATTATTAGATATTATGCATTTATTAATATGCCATTTTTATTTAATATGCTATTATTATTTAATTTTATTTAATATGCTATTATATAATATGCTATTACAGACTATAATATTTTCTTAGAATATAACATATTAAGACACATATTTCTTGTAAATCTCTCCTATACAATACTTTTTGGAGAAAAGACTAAACTAATCTGTAAAAACGTATCATTTAAGAAAACCGAAATTACTTTTATAAACTTTTATTTGTGGTCATGAAAGTTTTTGAAAGACACAACAATGAGTAAAATGGATCTAAAAGGCTTTTAAGTGTTTAAAAAACAATTTTCGCTACAGAAAAGTACAGTTTCTGCATTTCAGAACAAAAATGTTTAAAAGATATATTTCTTTTGATACTTTTCTAGATCTATTACAAGTAGAGAAATGAACGAGCGTACCTCTATAAAGAATAAAATTATGCTATAAACTGGATAAAAAAATTACGTAAAATATATTAAATATAAATCATTAAATTTTAAACCAATAATTTAAAACTTGTGAGGTTTATTAACAGAAAAAAATGTTTTTTCTAAAAATATACATTTAAAGCCGTAAGTACACACAAAAAACACATTAGCGCATGTTTCTCTGCATGTGTTCGGGTGCGGTTAAGATGGAGCGTACTTGTGTATAGCATTGATAAAAATAATTTAAGCCAAAACGAGGTTATTAAAAAAAATAATAAAGTGATTTTCAATTTAAATTTTATTACTTGATTATGATTATTTACGGAGAATGAAAATATCGTATTATTATGTCAATCGTGTTATGGAGAAGTGATTTATTTCTAGATATTAATAGAAATGTTGTAAAGTTTATAAATAAAATAAAACTTATAATATCTTTTCATGTAATAAAAAATAAATACATTTTCTAAAAAAAAAACTGAAATTATATCATACTCCATTCAAAACATTTACTAAAAAAAGAAAGGAAACCTAACGTATAAATTTATTAGAATACAGAAAGTACATCTGGAACAGATACTTGTAATTAATAATATACACTGTTAAAAATTTCTGTTCAATGTTTCACAAAAATATTCTACAAGTGTAGTTGCACACATAAGAGGGTAAAACCTTTCTCCAACATTTGGTGCTTTGTTTGAACCATAGTTTGATTATAGGTGAACTATGATTTGGTAATTGGTTGAACCATTCTTTGGTAATAAGCCGAACTATAGTTTGGTTATAGGTTGAACCATGTTTTGGTACTAATTTTTACCAAGGTTTGCTATTAAGTTGAACCATACTTTGGAAATAGTTTGAACCATACTTTGGAAAGAGGTTGAACCATAAACTCAATTTATGGAAATGCTTATACATTTTTCTTGAGACAATCTGAAGCCTTTATTTCGAAACTAAAACCAAATAAATTATTATTATTATTTTTTTTTTTTTTTTTAAATTAATGATAAAATCCATATCAATGTATAAATAAGTTAAATTGTTTTGTAACACAAATCTAATTTTAAACAGTCTGTTTAAGGAATTTTGTTTGCAGACAATTTAACTATTTTTTTACACACCTTAAAATTTCAGCAATTAAAAAAAAAAAAAAATGTGGTTTAAATTTCAAAATAAATTCTTTAAATTTTCTTCCACCAAAATGTATGAAACTTGCTTATTTTTAAAGTGTAGTGTTTCAAGTGAGTGACTTGTTGCCATAACTCTCAAGTAGTAATGTATTTGTATCATTTAAAAACTAATTATAAAATTGAAAACGAAAAAAAAGTCCTTCCGGCCTGTACCGGGAGGAAAAGGTAGCTTTCCTATATCTTCGTTTTAAAATTTTATCTAATGTTACACGAAAACAGCAAGTTAAAATGCAAATAAACGTTTACAAAAGATTCGTTAATACTGAATTTGAATAAGAATTTCGCCAAATTATTGAGCAATAGCCAAATTGGCTTCATTTATAAAGACTTATTTTGGTCGCCAAATTTGGCGATATTTCGCCAAATGTCACAAATTTTGCTAATTGTCGCCAATTTTGTCGCCAATGTCGCCAATTTTGGTGCTAACGTATATGAATATATAGTTTTATGCGTATGATTGGGAAAATTATTACAACAATGAAAGAAAATAATTCGCGAGTAATCGCGTTAATGTGCTGTTTTGTTTCAAAATGTCAGCCGCCATAGAATTTCAAACTGCTCTATCTCAGCCATTTTTTAAGATAGAGGTAAACCAAAAAATGCTCTGGAATCCCTGTATCAAGGCCTAACACGTAATTAAAAAATAAATTTGAATTTTTAATTTTTTTGTATATTTATTTTAGTTTTAAATTTTTAAATGGCCGCCATCTTGAAACAAAATGGCGGACCAAGCTGGCCAACCAACTCGGTCGAGACATTGGTGACCTTAATACACACAATTAGTTTCATCAAAATCGATTTATAAATACGAGCGTTATCGTATGACATAGGTCAGATATATATATATATATATATATATATATATATATATATATATATATATATATATATATATCAACATTTGAACGGAGGGTGGTTTTGGGGTCTGGGGGTCATGATCGGTGAAAATATATCGAAATTTTCCGGAACTGCTTTCCTCCGAACGGCTGCAATAGGTAGCTTTTTACATTTTTGTATTGAAAGCAACCTAATACTGCTTAGTGATTTATGTTTGTGAATTTTAATTACTAACATTCTCGAAACATTTTTCAAGACTATGAATAATGAATATTTATTAAAACCCAGTGTTGTTCATCGAACTATGTGCGAAACGTAAACCGTATTGAACTACGTAAACCGAAAGTATTATTTAACAAGATACTAGACGTTATGTACTCAAACATTGTATGAGAATTAAATTTCTGGCATTTCTAATGCAGTAAATCAAGTATTACATAAGCATATATCAGCACCCCTCCCCCTCCCCCTTGCGTAACAATTTTTAAAGGCTAGATAATTTTTTCATTGCTTTTTCTTACCTTTTTGTGCGGAAGTAAGCATTACTCAGCATTGCTCCAACCAACAAAACAATAATAAGAAAATCTCTAACCCCCCTTAAATGCTTACGTTATACTTGAAACCCAATATCAATTGTAATGAGTTTGATAAAAGTTTAAAAAATTGTGTTTAGTTTGATAAAAGTTTTTTAAATGTTTCAAAATTGGGTGAATATTTTGAACCGATGAAGCTCATTAACGGGTGAAACACATTACATTCTGAGGAATTATTCGCAAATTTTAGCAACATTTTCATTAGCTACAGATCTTTCTTCCCTGACAGATATACATATAAGAAACAAAGTAACAGATTCTGAATTTAGTTACAAAACCTCTTTTAGATCATATTAGCTACCCTACATGTGGTAAAAACCCTATATGCGTATATTAGTGGATTAAAAAGAGTTAACATTAAGATGATAAGAGTATATGCTCGAATAAAGAGGTGGGTAAGTTCTGGTGGTAATTAAAATAAACACATATCATAATGAAACATGAATATAACTTTTAAAAATTGAATATTACTTTTATATCGCAATTTCAAAAAATTCAATCACATTATTATTTTAGTTTACTCTAAAGATGAGCGAATGACATTTTTCTCTAATTTTAATATTAATTAGCTAAGACATGTTTGATCAAGCAACACGCTAATATAATGCAATTAAATTGCTCGTTATAATGTAAACAGTATTAAAATTCTTGATGAACCCGATTCATAACCTTATATTAACTACTTAGAGCAAAGTATATATCACAATACCAGTGTCTAATAGAGAACATATTTACTAAAATTAATATATGATACGCAAGATAGTAGAAATGAAAATAAACAAATCCAACCACCTATACATATATTACTCAACTAGGCCTAATACATAGAGACACATTGCAAAATTACATTTTATCAACATTACACAATGATGAAATATACTTAAGGATTAATAAGGAAATATATTTCATTCACAAATTATAGTAAGACATAAAAATAAATCCTTATATATCGTTAAGTTTAATTGAGACAAAAAAAATGTCTTGTGATCGTTGTTATCTTACACGTACTCGGCACATTCAATGGTGGCCAATCTGCGAATGGCTACAACGTGTTATAATACGATGGTAAAAGTTGAACCATACTCCAGGATTCTCTAAAAAGAGAGTTTTTCGAATAGAGATTGAAACTTCTTTTGGTACTTTTGCTGACTTTGAAACATATAATGGTTCAACATTGAACGGAAATTTTTGACAGTGTATATTTAATATGTTAGATACTACAAATCGTGTATATGCCATATAAATACGCTTCACAAAATCATAATTACCAATTAGTTGCAGCTACTATCCATAACAGAGCCTATAGGTCATGTTCCTTTTATTTGTTTATTATTTATTTATTACTTATCTATTATTTATTTATTTATTATTTATTTTTGGCAAAAATTTAAAATTGAGATAAATGCCAGAACATCTCAAAAAGATGATCAAGACAAGGTATTAAACTTTTAGGGATTTAGCTAATTTTTGCGTTACAGCTACGGGCATTGACGGTTGTAGCTAAATTATGAATTTAAATAGAAAACAAATCTCCAACGTTCATCCATGGTTCATCAGCCAGATTGTCCCAGCATTGTATGCTGTGTACGTCTTGATTATTGATTCATTTGTAATGGTTGGCTATAATATGATGCATCCGGTTGATAATAACAGGTTCTAATAACAGGTTATACCTTTCTTCCAAGACCATTTCATCGCATAATTGTCTACCTTACTGTTGACATCAGAAACTTAAAAATTTTAAAAAACATACACATCGTCAATAACTTTGATTTCTGTTGACTAAACGTATACTATGAAAAACATTCTTCGATTAACAATTATTTTCTGTTAAAAGCAGGTGTTCATATATTAATGTCTGTAAATTTACTATTTATTGTCAATGTTACCAATTTACATTCAGACATTATTTTAAAAATATGGTTAAAATTTTCACTTAAAACGTCCCTCATTTCAAAAATGTATAAACAGTTTAAAATAAAAATCTTCACCACTCCACAAAAGCGCTTTCGCCCTGGCTAGAACATCATCAGTTTGAAGATTACAGCTGATGATGCTCTAGCCAGGGCGAAAGCGCTGTTGTGGAGTGGTGGAGATTTATATTTTAAACTGTTTTTACATTTTTGAAGTGTTTTTAAATATTAATAACCATGTTTTTTAAATAATGTCTGAATGTAAATTGATAACATGGACAATAAATAATTATTTCCTGTATTTTATTACTATTATTTTATTTCAATGGGACTTCACACCAGAGATCAAACAATTCGCTTGCCAAGAATTCTATAATTTATACTTCTATTAAAATAAAATTTATATTTGAATCTTTAAAACACGTTTTCTATTTTTGATATTTCATTGGAAGTTTAAAGTTCTAAATATACAAAATAAATAGTTTTATATTATAAAAGTACTATATACATATATATTCATGGATTTTAAGTATTATCAACTATAATTTTATATGTATTTATATATATTATTGAATGTGTCAGAAATTAGTCATATACTAATATAAAGAAAGCTTGAAAAGTACTTCCGGAGTATTTAGGAGTATATACGTTTAATGCAGTGCATTCCGTATTTAACTGAGGAAATATCAATTTACGTATAAAGAGTAATTAAATTTAATACTTGTGTAGATAAGTTTATTAGAGGTTTCTAAGATGTAATCCCTTCTTTATTAAGAAACTCTTTCATAATATCGTTATCTAATCATTCAGTCTTGATAATAATTTCTTCATCATGTCGTCCGTTAGAAAGACCATTCATATATTTCTCATTTCATATTTCTCGTAAGATACTCTTTTGAAACGTTACGTTATAAATTTCCTGTTACAGAAAACATGTAAATGAAAATTTTACTTATTATTGTAGGGGTATTAGACAACTAAACTTCCCCACAAAATACTTAAAATGAAAACATAAATTTAGAGATTAAATGGGGTATGAAACTTTTAAATAATAAAAAGCAACGTATAAAAGTATAAAATTTTATATTTGTTTTAAATTTTCAAAACGTATTTTATTATCTTTCTTGTTTTTAGGGACATAGAGTATTTTCCTATCGGTAATTAATGGCACAAATAAAAACTAGTCGTTGGGGCCACCGTAATACTTACCCATCACGGATATGCATAATGTAAAATATTAAAATAAAAAAATGTGTAAACTACTTATAAAATGCATTGCAATTCAAATAAAATCGAGGGTTGATGATGTCACAAACTTTAAAGGCTCGATTACTGAATTGCTTGAAAGAAACATCCTGATAACTCCAAAAATAATAATCCTATTAAATAGCGGTTTATTGAATCTGATTAAGCGTCACATTTCCAATTAAAATATATCTTTGAAGTGAAATTTGTATGAAATACAGGGTCATGAAAAATCGAAGAGTGTGGAAATAGGATTCCAAATATCTCGGCAACTCATTATCCGATCGACTTCATGCTTTATGCAAAATTTATGTTTTTTTTTTTATTGTCTTTTATATTCATTTCTTAAAATAAACATTTTCGAAAATTTTTATGTACCTTTTATCAGAACGAATATTTTGAGAGTCCGAAAAAAATAGTTCCGTTTAATCGAGGTTATTGAAATGAAATAGGCTTCTTCCCATTATTGCATACTAAGTACATACCTAATTTCAAGTCTCTATCTCAAATTTTTCGGGAGATAGAGCGTTTACAGACACACACACAGACACACAGACACACAGATGGACGGCAAATGTTTTCTGTTCTAAAAATATGTTTTTCGGAATCTCCATTGTCTGAAACGTGTAAATCCGTAAAAAAAAAAAAATTCGATTTCCAAAACGATATATATATAATTATAATATCTTTGAATTTCAAAAAAAGATATCAAGTTCTTGTAACATTCTAATTAAATCTCCAAAGAGATAATTAATAATAATGTGTAGACACAATACCACATAGTTAATAAATTAACAAGTGCAATCATAATTTTACCATAGCTTATGCTTCAATGGTAATTGGCCAAAAATACTGAAAATATGAAGATTATTTAAAAAGAGAGAGAGAGAAAAAAAAATTATAATAAACCATAAAATGTTAATAATTTGGAGTTGATATCAAGTGAATACAAATGGATTAAGAAATGAAATATGAACTAAATGTAATGGAAAATTGGATAACAATAATATATATAAATAAATATATATATATATATATATATCTGACCTATGTCATACGATAACGCTCGTATTTATAAATCAATTTTGATGAAACTCATTGTGTGTATTAAGCTCATCAATGTCTCGACCGAGTTCGTTGGCCCGCTTGGTCCGCCATTTTGTTTCAAGATGGCGGCCACTTAAATATTTAAAACTAAAATAAATATACAAAAAAGTTAAAAATTCAAATTTATTTTTTAATTAAGCGTTAGGCCTTGATACGAGGATTCCAGAGCATTTTTTTGGTTTACTTCTATCTTAAAAAATGGCTGAGATAGAGAAGCTTGAAATTCTAGGGTGGCTGACATTTTTGAACCAAGATAGCACATTACAAGAAACCAACGATTAATTTATGAGTTTTAGTGAACGAGATTTCTCACAAAGTATTATCTTTCATTGTTGTAATAACTTTCCCAATCATACTCATAAAACTGTATAATCCTAGTAGGACTTCCCTTAAAGGGATTAGTCTGAGTGATATTACTGAGAACACAGGGTTAACAATTACAATATAAAGAAAAAGAGCAAATTAAATGATGTAATTACAAAATATCAGATATAAATTCATATACACTGTTAAAAAATAGAAAAGAAATACCGTTCATCAGATGTGTTGCCATAATTTTTTTTTGAACATGTAGCAAAGAATCGCATTTTCTTAAGCGCCGTATTGCGCAAAACTTGGAAAAAAAAAAAACCGCCGGATCTTTTAAAACACCAAGCTTTTTAAGTTACGTAATTGAATTTGCAGCCAATAGATTATTCTATCAAGCATGGTTTAACGCAAATTTAATTTCATTGCTGCACCTTTTTTTTTGTGTGAATTTAAAAATTTTCTTCCTTGATTATATATCTATTTGTATAACTGTTTATAAAAACTCTTACACTTCAAACCACATTGATAGCATGCTTTGCTACAAACCAGATTGCAAAACTATAGTCTAAATTACAATTAAAGTATACAAAAAATCTTTCGATGACTTCTGTAAAATAATTTTTACATTAAATCTCCATATTGGCAAAATTGAAAAATTATATATACTTCAAAGTTAAGCTTAACAGATACTTCTTGATTATTCTCTAGGAAGCTCTGCCCCCTGCGCCTTTACTGCGCATTTACTGCACCAATCCGCAGACTTTTCTTTTGCCTGTCTGTCTGTCTCTCCACAATCTGTCTGTTTCCCTATCCGTTCTTCTGCCCGTCTCTCTAACCGATTGTCTATCTCTCTACACGTCTCGCTACCTGTCTCTATATTTCACTACCAGTCTCTCTACCCGCCAATCTATTTCTCTAACCGTCTGTCTATCCGTCTAACCACTTGTATGTCTAGCCGTGTCTCTATCCACTTCGCTACCCATTTGTCTACCTGTCTCACAACTTGTCTATATGTCTCTCTACCCGTCTGGCTATACGCCTCTCTACCCATCTTCTTACCCATCTCCGTACCCATCTATTGTCTCTCTACTCGTCTGTATACCCGCCTCACTATACGTCTATTTTTGTACCCGACTCTTTACCCGTCTCTCTACCAATCTCATTACCCGTCAGTCAACTCGTCTCTGTACTCATCTCTGTACTCGTCTCTTTATCTACCACGGTACGCGTCTCGCAACCTTTCTCGCTACCCGTCTCGTGACCCATCTCGCTACCCTTCTGTCAACCCTCTTTTTACCTTTCTCTCTAGCCGTCTGTCTATTCGTTTCGCTACCCGTCAGCCTACTTATGTCGCTACTCGTCTCACTACCCATATCACTACCCGTCTGTCTACCCGTTTGTTTACTCGTCTTTCTACTTCTGCCACCTCTTCCCAATATTTAAACAATTCATTTAATATGCAGAAGCCGTTTATCAGTTATTAAATGCAAACAGAAGTAATTTATCTAATAAGTGTAATCAGTTGCAATTTTTTTTTAAATGCATACATAAACCTTAATAATAATTCATCAGTTTTGTGTTCATAGTTGTTTATATCATTTGACAGTAAATCTCAACTTCTTAAACCTGAATTGTCTCAAGCTTTAAAAAAAAAAAAAAACCACAAGGTCTATATAACTGCAAAGTACCCTGAGGGCTATATTAGCTACATGTTATTAAGTTAAGTGAAAGTTTCGTTATCGCGTTTGCAGCCAATTGCTTAGGTCAGAAAGCGTGGCTTAACGCCATTTTAAATTCATTACTGTAACTTTCTTTTCTTTTCTTTTTCTTTTTTTTGGGGGTGGGGGGTGGGGGGGGAGGGTTTAAAATATATACATTTAAATTAAAACTTTTGCCTCCATGCCATTAGTGTTGTTTGTATTATTAACTAATACCTTGTAGACCGAGTTTCATTTGAAATAAATGTAAAAGACTTATTCTACAGTTTTTCTTTTTTTTTTAGGAGAATCTTTCGTAATTGGGCCCAAAGCCAATCGGAGCATTTAATATCATTATTGTAACTCTTATAGAGTTAAAATAATATTGTTGCTAGCTTTACTCTTGTTTGAGACCAGCCTTGCCTGTGTATCTGAATGGGGAAAAGTTTCGTATCCTATGTCGGTTGGCGAAAAAAAATTTAAATGGTGCCAAAAGGTAGTTTTAGCATCTTACAAAATTTTTCAAGAGAGCGGTAAAATATGTTTTTCAAATATTTACAAACATACGTTTATTAAAGCCTGTTTTTGCACCCTCTTAAAAATTTAAGCACGATGCTAAAATAAAATGTTATCGCCATATTCGATATTTTAATAAGTAATGAAAATACATAAACAAACTTATTTAACAAACCTAAGAGGCATTTTTTGTGATAAATAATTGTTATTGTCAGGGGGGTAAATTGTAAACAATTAATAAACGGCTAGTAACTAATAAATATCATTTATTAAAAGTAGCATATTTATTTGCGTAACAAATTTTATCGATACATTAAATCATTATATTGTCTAAAGGGATAATCTAAACTTTGAAACTAAATTTCCATTTTAAATGTTTATTGAAGCACCACGATTTTGCTGAGTAATTTTCTACAATGTATAAAAAATTTAAATTCCAACTGGTATTTTGAATGAATAATTAGTATTTAAAGACCGTTAAATCACCTAATTTGAAAGAGGAGCATCTTTTATTTTAGCATTGGCCTTACAAAATGTTTGCGTTTCATTACATTTACATTAGGTTATGCATACATCTGCCTCTTTTTATAATGTATACTTTAAAAACATAGCGAGCGTAAAAATGAAACAGACATTAAATTATTGTATGATTTAAATTTAATTTTATTTCGTGCTTTAAATGACATCTCTTGTAAATGTTACCTCACATTGATTAAATTATTAATTAATTGGAGAAAAGATACATTCAAATGACTTCGTTTATTAAATCGTATTATTTATAACTTTTTACTTTCTTCTATCTTTACAAGAAGAGAGTATTGGATTCATGAAAATTTTCGACTTCCGGTTTTCGACGGATTTATGCGTTTTAGAAAGTCCTGAACACGATTTGACTATTTTTAGAAAATGTCTGTCTGTGATTCTGTCTGTCTGTCTGCTCGTGACAAAAATTTTGTGGGCGCTCTATCTCAAGAACTAATGCTCGGAATTTAATAAAACTTTATATTCATTTAGTTCCTGATATAAATTGATGCTGATTAGTTTTTGGTAAAACTCGCCCAGCAGGTGGCGCTGCTATGTAGCATTTTTCGAGATTTCCGCAATAGCTCTAACTCAAGAACTAATGCTTGGAATTTAATAAAACTCCATATTCAGTCAGTCTCTGATATAAATTGGTGCTGATTAGTTTTTGGTAAACATCGCGCAGCAGGTGGCACTGCTATGCAGCATTTTTTAGGATTTACACGATTATAGCGATAGTCATATCTCAAGAAATAATGCACGGAATTTAATAAAACATGAGTTTCAGTTAGACCTTGATATAAATTGGTACTGATTCTTTTTAGTGTATGTGAAACCTGTGTGAGATAGAAGAAAGTTTTGGGATTGACACATCCGACTGGTTTTTATAATTGTCTGGCATAATAAATATACGAATGATATATTTGCAGTATTATGTGCTGTTTTATTTATTTTCTCTCTTATTTAGAATACGTATGTTTAAATTAATTACATCACTGATGTTGAAACATACTTTAAAATAAAGGGAAATAAGCTAGTTTGCGTTAAAAAAAGAATAGATACGCCCGTCTTTAATTTGTCTGCAGAGATATACAAATCACCCAAGAAAGTCTGTGTATTCTGTACACTGTTAAAAATATGCAACAAACTGTCTCGTTATGTTATAGAAAACGGTTATATAAACGTAATGCAGCACTATTCTGTCCATATTATCCACCATATTATGGATAGAATAGAGTTAAAGTACAGTTATGTAACCGTTTCTTACAAAAACAGTCAAATGACTGGACTGTTTGCTGCAAATTTTTAACAGTGCAGCATTGTTGTTTGTAAAAATGTGATGCAAAAAATTTTACTAAAAGTGATATCTTAAATTAAGAAAAAGTGTTAAATTTTTCATAAAGATTTCAATATAACATTTGTGAAATATTTTTCATTGGCAAAAATTTAAAAGTAACTTATATTAGGTATGAAAACAGCCTGATTATAAATTTCATATTCATATGCTCAACCAAATGTAGGGCTGAAATATAATACACAATTCACACTGCTATGTTGAATATTATAATATTTTAAAGATAAATTCCTGATTGATTCTAAAGAAAATTATCATACCTGTTTTTCCCTTCTTCGATAAAAGAAAGTAGTGTCCCTACTTACTGTGAAAATCCATTACAGTTTTAAATTGATCATACAACTGTTAGTTGAAAAACACTTACTGAGGTAGCCGATGAAAAATATATACAATTTCAATTGCATTGTCTATTCCAGAGATGAATAAATTCAGAATCTGGTATTCTGTTACAATGAACTGGAAAAAATTATATACTAAAGTGAACCCGTGTTTCCTGGGAATATATGTATTCTTTCTAAAATATCTATATAATAATTTAATACATGCAAAGTTCTTTTAAACATATACTTTTCAAATAAAATTACAGTGTGATTTAAAGTAAAAATACTATTGCAATGTTTTTTTTTTTTTTTTTACCTATAAGTCTAAATAATCTATTGCAGCTCTGCGCAATCTTACATAATACTGTAATTCTAAGAACACATTGGACTATGACAGTTGAAAAATATTAGTTTTAAAGCATACACTTTTCAAATAAAATTAGAGAGTGTTTTAAAGTAAAGAGTCTAATGCATTTTATTTATTTATATTTTATTTTATTGTATTTTTGCATTTTTTTTGTATCTACAAGTCTAAAAAACTCTATTGCTGCTTCGTACAATCTTATATAACACTGTTTTTTTTTTAAAGATCAGATTGGAAGATGACAATTGCAAAATATGTATACTCTGGCTTCTATTGTCTGTTAAATTTAGTATAAATGTGAATCAGATGTTTTATATCAAAGAAATGATTTTTTAAACAACGCTTTCTTATTTAATAAATATTCGTATATTATATATATTCTTAGCTTTTTACCGCATGACTTCTATAATATTATACAATTTTCAAAATTTTAGTATTATTTTCTTTTAGTCAGATTAAATTATTCGTATAAAATAACGAAATGCTCAATGTCGAGAAAATAACACAAAATAAAAAAAAAATAATTGTTAAAAAAAGTGTTAAATTTCCTTGATTTATATATTTTTTGAAATTTTAACTTTAATATATTAAAGAAACTTACGGCAAATTATTACTAATAAAAATCTACGAATACGCAGTTTACACACATACGTACATTTTACTTACCCATCATACGTAGTATAGGGTAAGTCTTGTAATCGTTTTGAAAATCGAAAAATTTTTTTTGACGGATTTACACGTTTCAGACACTGGAGATTCCAAAAAACATATTTTTAGAAAAACAAGAACGAAAAATCATGCGTCAAGCATAGATTATGTAACACTTTCCAACGCTTCCAAAATAATTTTACGAATCATACTCTTTAATAAGCTAAAAGATAACATCTAAGTAATCCCAATACTTTTATTCAGCCCTGTATAGGATCTATAGATTTGTATATATACTACATAGGATGCTAAATTTTAGTTCACTTAGGAAACACGTAGCACAGTTTAAAATTCTCCGTCTGGAGTTAAATAATACGGAAATGTGTTCCCGAACTTTTGTGCTTCCCTGTATAGGATCTACAGAATTTATACACACCACGTAATATACAAAAAGCGATTTAAAATTAAAATCGCGTTCAGTAACTTAAAACGCACTTCCAGGAATTATTGTTAACATACAGTAGAGAATTCTTTTGTGTGTCCCTGTAAATGAACGATGACTGCTATACACACAATATTCTGTAGTAAGTCTCTTGTAATGAACCTTATATAAATTTCAATGCGTTTAAAATAGGGAAACATTATTTAAAAATACCGCAGACGATTTTTCTCCATAGACGTAATGTAACGGAATTCTTTTGACTGTCCCTGTAAAGTAAGTATAAGTGCTATGCGCACCCTATTCCATATTAAGCTTCTTCTAATGCACCTTAGTGATATATATAAATTTCAGTGCGTTTAAAATAGTGAAACATTATTTAAATAAACCGCAAATGATTTTTCCCCATAGACCGCAATGTAACGGAATTCTTTTGAGTGTCCCTGTAAAAAAACTATAAGTGCTACACACTTCCATTGAAATAGGGAACATGCTATAGATAATGATTATAACATATAAAAATTGCAGGGCAATCCGAGCATATTTACGGGAGTTAGAGCACGGACAGACGGCAGACGGCAGACGGCCAGACGGCCAGACGGCAGACGGCCAGACGGCCAGACGGCAGACGGCCAGACAAACCGAAGTCATAAACACTTTTCAACTAGGTTGGAAAGTGTTAAAAAATTGCCGTCCGTCTGTGTGTCTGTGTGTGTGTCTGTGTGTGTGTCTGTGTGTGTGTCTGTGTGTCTGTAAACGCTCTATCTCCCGAACAAATTGAGATAGAGACTTGCAATTTGGTATGTACTTAGTATGTAATAATGGGAAGAAGCCTATTTCATTTCAATAACCTCGATTAACCGGAACATTTTTTTTCGGACTCTCGAAATATTCGTTCTGATGAAAGGTATATAAAAATTATCGAAATTGTTTATTTTAAGTAGTAAATATAAAAAACAATAACAAAACATAAATTTTGCATAAAACATGAAGTCGATCGGATAATGAGTTGCCGAGATATTTGTAATCCTATTTTCCACACTCTTCGATTTTTCATGACCCTGTATTTCATCCAAATTTCACTTCAAAGATATATTTTAATTGGAAATTTGACGCTTAATTAGATGCAATAAACCGCTAGTTAATAGGAGTATTATTTTTGGAGTTATAAGGAAAAACCTCTTTCAAGCAATTCAGTAATCGAGCCTTTTTATGACGTCATCAAGCCACGATTTTATTTGAATTGCAATGCATTTTATAAGTAGTTTACATATTTTTATTTTAATATTTTACATTATACATATACATGATGGGTAAGTATTACGGTGGCCCCCAACGACTAGTTTATATTTGTGTGAGCAAGGTTTCTTAACATTGTTAAAAGTCTGATTATTTTTATGAATTTTATCCGTTTTAATACTTTCTAATACAATTGAATTTTTTTATGATTTCTGTTTGTCTGCTCGTTTGTCTGTCTAGCCGCCTTTCCGTGATTTAACTCAAGGGAATATATTATGACAGCCTTGTAATATTGTTATGTTATAGACGTTTATAATAACACGATCGCTACTGAAAACAAAGTATGCAGCATTTATAGTTAGTTTACATGGACCGTCAAAAGTATTCTGTTACATTACGCTCAAAGGGCAAAAATCGTTTCACGTGCATTTTGATGATGTTACTCCCTTTTACACATAATGAAAGTGACTTGAATATATGAACCGCACTAAACAATCTTTTCGTAGAATATGGGGTGCAAAGAATTTTTGTTTTTTTTTCATTTACAGGTTCCCGAAAAATATTTATGTTGCATATTGTTCTAAGAGGAAAAATCTCTTGCGTAATGTAATGAAGGCACACTATTTCAAACAGTGCGAAATTTATATGCATGACTGAGACATAGCATTTATCATCCATTTACATTACAGTGACACAAAAATGTATTGGGTTAGACTATTGTCTATGAGTGATAATGAGTGTTTTTCATGAGTGTATTCTATGAGTGTACTTTCAACTTTGGTTTGCTTTTTTAATTTTTGCATATCATGTTGTGTTTATACATTTGGATGATCATATACAGTGTTACACAAAGGAATCCTCAAGTATTATTAATGTGGGAGTGAATTGTCTAAAAGTAGTTTTTAAACTGAGTCACGCATTTTCCTGCTGAAATATTTTTCATATACTTATAAAAGATGATGCAATACAAATAAACTCATACACATAGCAATACAAAACACAAAATGACTTGCAGTTTATGGTTCGTAATTGCTGGAAGTGCACTTGAAGTAGTGTTATGCATATGATGTGTACTAAAGTTAATAAATATTACTTTACGAAAGAAAAGGGCTACACAAAAAAATCCGAATGCATTTTTTTAAAATGCCAATAGTGGACTTTTTAACTGAACTAAATTTTAGTTTGGTATGCAGTATATATGCATATGTATTGATGATATAGAGGGATGCACAATGTGATTCAACCATTTTCCTGACTATGAAAGCTAATTGCTGAAACTGAATTTTTAGAGGTGTTATATGTTTTCTAAACTGTTTACTTACATATCTTCTTGACCTTATTTAACGGCGAGGGTTCGATACAGTTTCTGGAGGAAGAAGTCTCATAATCAATGCTTGACGCATGGTTTTAAGTTATTGTTTATATATTCTTTCAATTTTATGATTCAAATTTAAGTATTGTTATTTATATCCTAATTTTGATAATTAATATTTCATTTCAAGAAGCATTTAATTACAAATCATTTCTAGAAATTTATTGCATAAATTTATATATATATAGTATTTTTTTCTGCTTTACTTTATTTTCAAATCTTGTACAAGAAAGCAAAAACTAACAATCGCACTATCAAAATGTTTCAATGAAATATGGAATAATAAAATTTCTTCATTCTCTATTTTACCTTTGTACATAAATTGTGTTTGATATTTTCATGCTCTTTGTCTGTAAAGAATGTGATTTATTTTTAAATTTTGTAAAGAATATTTATGTAACATTCAGTAATAACTTATTCGTTGCTTTTTTAAATTACGTCAGTTATAAGCCAAAATTAGATTTCTTGAAAATATTCAATTTGCGGAATGAATGTAATTATACTTTATTTCTTTTAAATATACATTGTGAGACAGAATTTTTTTTTGTGTGTTTTTCTAGTTTCTTATATCAAAAAGAAGAATATTCTGATATTTTAGTTCTATAATTTATTACATTCCTTAACGTACGTTGAAAAATGGAAAAAAGAAAGATTAAAATGATATTTTAATGTGGTATTTAAAAGTTTATTCAAATAGTATTTGTCTAAATTTATAATAAGGATACATATATTCCTATATACGATAGAGATTCAGTGGAGCATTTATTATTCGAACCTGTCAGGACCGATTCTCAATTATGAGAAGTATAACTGGATAGATGGTATAAGGTATAGTCGTTTTTTTTTAATATGTGTATATATATTGCAACAATAGTTTCTCCTTTTTTGCGATTTAACTTTAAAATAGCAAAAAAAAAAAAAAAAAAAAAAAAAAATCTTTATAATTTTCGTTTGTAAAAATATTATTTTTTTATATTTAAAATGAGTCTATACACTTTTGGGAGGCTTGTTAAACGAAAATGTCGTTAATTGTTTTTATTTATCACGTACAGGCTTCTTACAATTTGCGTCAATATGTGCTACATTGGTGTGTATAAGGTGATGAAACTAACAATGGCAAATAAATCAAATATATAAAATTATTTTAATACTGGAATACGTATAGTTATAGAATGCTTAAAAACAGACTTAAATTCATTGATTTTTGTGAGTCAAAGGTGTCATGCGTATATATTTTTCTTTTGATTAGAAAACTGCTCATTTTTCTTTTGTGTGTTAAAAAATGATTCTACATTTTCGCTAAGAGATGTTCACTTATAATCGTTCATCACATATTTAATTGACCATGGTACAATATGTGGTACAACCGAGATATGCTTAAGCCGAAGAACAGTTTCAAGACTAAATTTTGTAAAGCAAATATCAAGCTTCCATTGCAATGCTTTATATTTAACGCCAATCATGAAATTCAATAACATTAATATCCCTTTTTAAAACGTACTCACTTTACTGTAGAATGCAAGCGATGAACTCTTGTTCTCTTGTTACACCGCAGTAGTAGATGTTTTAAGATCTAACACGTTTTTTTCTTTCAGTGTGAAACACAAATTTTCATCAGATTTATTAGACATCCCCAAATCTTTAATTACATCAGAATGCATATATTGGAGAGTTGAGGAGCATCGTTGTCTATATTACATTGAAAATCACCATCAACAGCATTATACGAATAGCAATAGTGAGGCTTCAAATATGTTTTGTCAAAAAGAGTTAGACATTTATGAAAAGCGTGAAACAAATTTGCAAAACTGAGGAAGAATTTCATACGTGCCACAGTTTTATTGTTTTTACACTTATAACTATTAACATCACACATTATAAAATGGCAAACACAATCATCATCGTGCTATTTAGGTGGCCTCCATGCCAATGGGATACCAAATCTTACTGTTTATTTTTACTATTATATAACATTATTAAATCATCTAGACGAACATAATAAGCTTTCTATGGAGCATATGGTCTATCGTGATACCCAAACTGCACTCCAAAATTGTTGGGATATTTGTTTTTCTTTTCGAATGTAGAACACTACGCACAAAACTAATAAAGAATATAGAATAACAAAACACTATATTTCTATTTATTACAAATATCCTTTGTACATGCAATGCGCCTATTACAACGTCGTTTACATATAATAAAAGTCAAGTTTGCGAATGAATCGATACCTGCATAACTTTATTATTATTATTTTTTTAAAATTCAATGTTAAAAACTATATTAAGAACAGCTAAAATTTACGATTTTATTTTATTGTAGAGCTGTGTTATTAGAAAAGCAAGTCTAAATATCTAAATAAAACCAACAAAGAAAATTGATTTTTTACGAAATAGGACAGATTATTCCAGAATTTTCTCTTCAAGTAATTCTAAAAAATATACAATAATGCAAATGAATTATCTGCTATAAAAATATTATATGTTTGTCTCTTCTAAAAAAAAAAAAAAAAAAAAAAATTAAGTTTACAGTGCTTTCATAGATTCTTGCAAAATATGTGGAGGTTTAATTTTTAAAAAGTTCTTATACAAAATTGTAACGCAAATTGGCGCGCATTTTTTTCTATAGATACAGTTAAGTTGAATAAATAATGTACTGATAATGGTGAAGCAGTTCAGAAAACGTTTGTGATTTTTTGTTGTTTCTTTCTCTAACAAGTATTTAATGTCGCCAAGTAATGCGATTTTTGGAACACATCCTATGATTCGGTAAGGCATTTGTATTATATTTTTATATTATGAATTAATGTAGTTAGTTATACTTAATTATCAGCCTTTTAAATGCATGTAGAATGAACAAAATTTTCAGAAATAAATCTGGAAATCTAGCATACAACAAAATCTGTATTGAATGAACATGCAATAATGTATAATCTTTTATTGTTATATGATTCGTAGTTCTCTAATATACCTTCTTAAAACAGAGGCCATTACACTATATATAAGCTAAAATACAATTTTATTTAAAAAAATATTATTTGGCATGAATTGGAGCGGCCAAAAATTTACTACGATAATCAAATTTCGATTCAACTGACTATCGATATAACTGAATGCAAATCTACTGATTTAAATTTAAATTAAACAAGAAAAATCGATATTCAAGATCGTACTCAAGACGAATACCACGTCACAGAATAAACCTTTATTGTTGAAAAACTTTAATGTTTATTATTTAAAGTTATATGATGGAATACGTGAGTGAAGCATCTAAATACTTCTTCCAAATCTAAAACTATAGCGTCCCTGAAATGCGCACTTATTAAAGGAAAGGCCATGACACTGTATATAAGCTAAAATACACTTTTAATTAAACAATAATAAGTCCGTCTGTCTGTCCGTCCGCATATAACAGCACAAAAACTACCCAACCGAATGGTTTGAAATTTTATATATATAATTGTTGCAGAATTTTGTTGGGTGATTTCAAATTTTATGACCATTTTTAATAATTACATACGCCAATTAGCCAGATAACGTACAGTTTTGGTGAGAACAATGTAACGAGAGACAGCTGGCGATTGTCCGTTAATGATAAGCCTATGGGGGAGAGATGAAGAAAAATTATGAATTTAAGCGCCAGAATGGAGGTATGGAATTTTGGCAAACCAGCGAAACCGCATGGAGCATTTCTCATGGGGTTAGCTTTAAGGATTGCGAACTGACGTTAAAAATAGAATTGGTACGTTACAGATATTATACATGAAAGGCATCTGGTCAATTGGGAAAATAATGAAATACGTTAGAAGAAATGAAACCTTGACGAACAAAAGTGTAGGTGTAAAAATGTAAGTAAAGTTTAGACGCCGATCGAAAAGAGTGATTTACAATGGGAATAAATTATTTTCCTTTTTTTTTTTTTAAACGACATGATTTATGTGGTGAGGAAAGAGATCCGAATGAATTAAAGAAAGCTTAATAAAAGAGAAATACAGGGAGTAGCTAGATTTTATAAC
The DNA here is from genome assembly GCA_963931845.1 of Maratus michaelseni. NCBI lineage: Eukaryota > Metazoa > Arthropoda > Arachnida > Araneae > Salticidae > Maratus > Maratus michaelseni. The sequence goes on from OZ007593.1 coordinate 80,386,610, forward strand.
ACGAAAAAATAAAATCATTTAACGAAAGAAAATTTAAAAACAGCAAGGGGATGGGTGAATGAATTTTATGAAAGTGGAATATATGAAGTAAAATCCCTTTCACAAACCTATATACATCATTAGTGTAACAAGGTGTTTAATAAATTATTTGCTGTGCAGTATAAGAGGGACTCATTGAGGGACGAATGTGGTATATAAAATGTTTTCTTTACTGGTTGATTGCGTCTGTTCTAAATATGGAAAATACATTTATATACATAACATTTAAAAAAAGAATATGTCTTCTTTCCAACAATACGATTTTAGAATGAAACTGCATTCATTGCACAACCACTTGGAATTGTTCAGACTATGAAAAATAATTACCATATACTAATATTTAAAATTTAGGAAATTATGCTACTTCTAAATATTGTATATCATTTTATATTTATACTTAGGGTCCTTTTTTAGATTTTAATACAAATGAAGCTACTTGAGGTATTGAAAGTATAATCAATCACTGGTAAATTGCAAATTTGGACTATCGCAATTTGTTTTCAACATTTAGAATATAATTCTTGTTTATTTCCAACTTTATCAGACACTGATGACAAAAAGTGTAAAGAGCTTTCTGTTTTCGAAATGGCAAATGCTATTTTTAATATAAAATATTTTTCTTCTGTCGCGTTGAAATTGGCGTCAGAAATAGGTTCGAATGATAAACGAAGTATTTCAGATACATTTGTCTGTTGTCGAATTTACAAGTGAAAAAAAATGGTTTTATCACATAGTGAGAAAGTAGGTAACGGTTGTTGATAGAAAATCCCATTTATTCGAATCAAATCATGAAAATGTCAAGTACTAACATCGTTACTTTAGACTGATGTACATATGAAGATATTAGATGATGATTTCAGATTCTTTATTTTCATAGATAACTCCAATTTTATTTTGAAAAATGAAGTAGGTATGCATTTTCAAATGCAAAAATAGAGAAAAAAATCTAAATTTATAGATTTATTTCTAGTCAAGTTTATTTTGTAGCTATTTATGTTATTCCTTATAACATAGAGTAAAAAAAAATGATTTGGTTACTAATTTTAAATTAAGCTGATTACTATGCAAGAAATAGATTTACTTCCGTTATATGTCGGAAATCAAAATACATACTGCTATGGAAACATAATTACCCAAATTATCAATAAAACACTATCAATACAAAAATAATCAAAAAAATTATCTCATTATTTATTCTTAAAAAAAAAAATAAAGTATAAATTATATATTATATATTATTATTATTTTTTAAACTTTAATCAACCCAAATAAGTGTAGTTATATATTTCTACATGAAATTTAGAATATATATTTACACGGACAACATACCGCATTATGAAAGTCTGCATTTTAGACACTTGGTGTTATTCCTGGAAAAAAAGAACTGTAATTTTGCTGAAAAGTTAGAAATATCCGTATAGACTACACACTATTAAAAATGTTCAGCAAACTGTCCAGTCATTTGAAAGTTTTTATAGAAACTGGTTACATAACAGTAATTTAACTCTATTCTGACCATAATATGACCAATAATTTGGTCAGAATAGAGTTAAATTACGGTTATGTAACCGTATTCTTTAAAAAAACTGTCAAATGACTGGGCAGTTTGCTGCAAACTTTTAACAACGCATACAATTTGTTTTAGTTGCGTCAGTAGTTGGGTGGTTGCATGCATATCATTAAATGGAAATATTTTGCATACAGCATCAGGACTTGCGTGGACAGCCGTAGGAATGGTTCAAATTTATAAAAGAAAAAAAAAACATTTTATACGTTATATCTTAGTATAGTTTATGAAAATATTTACGAAGGTCAAATCAAAAGCATTTGTTAAAATAGGAATTTAAGCCAGGCCATAATCTGTCGAAGAATAAAAGTGGATGCATATTCATTATGAAATATGTCACAGAAACCTCATAAAATTCATACGTCTTTAAAAACAATTAATATAGGAGTTAAAATTTGAATAAATTGCAATATAGTGCAAAAGACGAAGTGAAATTAACTGTTAGCGTCCCTAAAAAAGCAACAATGTACGATATACAATGCCTCCAAGAAAGTATATGCTTTATTACATCAGAAATTAAAAACACTATTGGACTCGTGCGAGGTTTAACATTGCAGTCGAAAAATTTTTAGCAATATATAATATTTTTTTTTTTATGCAGGTATAAACTTCTAAAGAAAAATTAAGGTTAACAATATCTGAAAACAACTTTAGTCAAGTCATAATATCGTCTCGTTTATTCCATGAGTAAAAGCTGAGTGAAAATAAGAAAAGACACGCGCGATAAGAAAATTAACAATCGTATTTTAACTGCATTGGAATATGACGTTATCCACTATTTGCAAAACATGAAACACAAAAAAATACAAATTTAATGCATTTAAAATACAATTTAATCTAATATAACAAAAAATACCCAATTTGTTTACACGTGAAATACCACTGCTTCGATTGATCGATTCTGTCTTTTCTTCTAAACATTTGAATTCCAATTTTGCTTTTTAACAATAAATATAAAATAAACCCGTGCGGGTAAATTATACTTTAACTTTTTTTGTACTATTTATTTTTATAAGCATTGTTGAGCATCTTATAGTGCGGTATTTTATTTTTGTGGCAACACTAATTTTAGGAAACATTTCATGCCATTTATGAAAACAATGCCGATTCAATTTTTAATTAATAGCAATTTTTCTTCAAAAAACATGTTTTAACAAAATGTGAATGTATTATGTCAGAAGTCGCTTCAGAAACCTTTCGAATGATACCTCATTCGGTATTGTGCGATTCGTAAATTCATAGAAGAAGAGATGACGACAACATAAATAATATATATGATATTTTTAATACGGAATTCATTCATTTTATCATCAGACCCCTCGAGTTGTGGTAAAGCAAGTACGGGTTGGAACATCCCGACTTAAGGCCTAGGGCCTGGTTTCCCTCCAGGGTTTCCAGCTCCGAAGCTGTTGGGGGACGCCGGCCCGTCTCCAAGTGTCTCGCGGTGACTCCCCGTGGTTTCACCACGTGTCGCAACGGCCGACTTCGTCTGCACATGGGTTCAAGGTTAGAGGGTCCGCAGTGGGAAGCGGCTCTCTCACCGGCCGAAGCGCTGTAGCGAGGCAAAGCTACTGGCGCATTAAAAGTCTTTCAGGACTTGGGATCGGTGGTCGACTATGCGCGGTGCGCTCCCTCTGGGCGCCTGCGGCGCAGCTTACTTTCATCGTTCATTTCAATCTAATGTATATACCTAAATGATCTGAGACAAATGTCCAATACGAATTAGTCGGTAATGCCCAATAAGTTCTAGAAGTTGTATTTCTTAGCCACACGGTTGAAATCTAATCTGCCATTGCTATAATTCACATCAATATTTTAGCTCCCTTCAAAGGGAAATGATGTGCAGATGTAAAATCTTCTTAAAATATATTTTTGAAACGTGATACCCATTTTTACAAACTCGATTCTACTTTAATAGCATTTAAACATAAATTAATGATTCTAAGGATCGAGAAGGAATGTAACACCGTACCTTGAAGTATAAATTAAAATCAATATTTTTAGGGAACATTGTAGGCGTTACATTTACGTAAGCTTCCTCTAATGGTCGAATGATTTTTCTTGATTTGCGTTGCTAATACCTGTGGCTGACTTATAGATATTTTCTATTTTTTCTGTCCTTTCATGAAATGTTAAAGATTCTCAAACATGTAGTTGCCATTAATATCTCGCATACATATGTTACGCAAGTAACTGTGGTTTTGTGGAGACTTTATATATAATTCGGTTTTAGCAAAAAGCTTTGCTTTTAGAGCTTATTCTGCCCTTCTGGAATTTAGAACTGCGTCAAACACGTACCATTGAACTATGTTTCCCCATAAGCGAAAGGACAAAGAGTATTTTCATTAAACATTAAAACATGTTGTTAGGAGGAGAGTATTTGGTAAGAAGTTGAGTTATCAATTTGAATAACTTTGGACACACAGGGTCCATTAATAATCTATGTTATCGCTAAGAATTTCTTGGGATTCTATTGAAGTATATGTCGAAGGACAACTTGTGAGTTGAGTAAAGTACTTTAAAGTTTAGCAATTTAGGAAAAAATTAATTTCCTATTTATAGGTTATTTAATCGTGTAGTAGAAGACTTTTAAACTGACTCATTTATTACACTGCTCATACAGATTCATATTTTTGTTTAAAAAAATCTATTTTTTTTAACTTATATACAGCTTTATTTTAATCTGACGTCTGGGAAAGGGTCGTAACAATTTCGTTGCTCAAAACTTTATGAAAAATGCTCTGTTCTTATTAGGACAATACGATACTATACTGGTGATTTATTCCAAAAAAAATTTAAATAATCGTTTTAATCAATATTTAAGTGATTTTATATGCTTATAAACATTATGTATATGATGAAATAATCTGAGACACATACGTGGCACAAATTTCCCAGTAATGCCAAAATGTTTAGTGGACGTGTTTTCTTTTACGACACCATAAAGGTTGATCTGCTATGTTACAAACTCGCAGAAAATTTTGCCTCCCTTCAAAATGTTTTTAATTAAAAAGTAATTTAATGTACTTCATCAGTTATACATTCACGTAATGTCTAAACAGGATAAATTGACGCTTAGGTTTGACAATAAGTGAAAAGTTGTACTTTTAGTTATATCTTATAAACTTTTTTTGGTTACTCAATATATTTTTGTAAAACGTTTATTTCTTTTCTAGACATCCCAATTCTATAACTGATGACATTCTGTATTATTTTTAAAATTTATTGTTTTGATAAATATTTAAATGTTTTTACATGTTTAGATTTCAAATTCTTTAATTCAGTTTAAATTTATAGAACAGTCGCAAAATTTGTTATTTAATTTGATATTAAAATTTCAGTTCAGTCCATTTCTAAAGAAATAGAAAAACAAACATTGTATATATCTTCTGTTACTTTGAAACCTGGGTCATTTCCTCAGTAAATATTTGATCAGTATATATCGTGTTTATGTTACGTGTACAAACATAAAACTATTGATGTTTCCTTTCTATTTTTTGTATATCAAACACATCAAACGTATTTCAACAAAAATTTATATTTTATTTCCGTAACGTTTAGGTGCAAAACTAAGCTTAAATGTGATGAGCAAAAGGTATGAAGTAATTCACATACAACTGTTTAAAAAACTAAAAAAATGTCGTTTTAATTAATGCCTTAAGTTAACTATCAACCCAGGTACAGTATACAAAACGTTGGATTAAAAAAAAAAATACCGGTTATAAAACATATATTTTTTTTTGTTCTTTTCTGTATTTTTCGCATTAAAAAGTTTAATATAGTTATTAATATTGAAATAATAGCTAATGCTTTGCATCCAATGATTATATAATATGATACTGGAAACATAAATATACTTAAAAATAAATCAAATATAAATAAAAGATAAATCCAAAATTTGCTTAAAAATAATTCGAAAAATAGGAAGCTGTGAGAAAAGAGGTGAAGAAAAACATACTCAAAATGCAGAGAAAAAAAGGGGGAAATTCAATAAGAAAAAAAAATAATGAAGGAAGTACGAGGTAGGAGATATCAGGGCTACAAAGAGGGTGCAGTTTCGTAACATTACGAAACAGAAAAAAAAAGTTGGAGTCGTATAAGGTAACTGCAGCCAATCTTATACTTGATCAATATCGAGTATAAAAAGACCTTCCGGGTTGTACCGGGTGGAAAAGGTAGCTTTCATAGTCCATGTTTTTAAAATTTCAACTCATTTTAATGAAACGCCTTAAACTAAAATGCTTGGAACCCGATTATAGAAGATTCATTCCCAGTTTTCGTTAATACTGAATTTGAATGCAAATTTCAGTATGTGATTTACAGCTTAATTAAAATCAGATTGTTTCAAAATGTCAACCACCCTAAAAATTCAAATTGCCGTGTATCTTAGTCATTTTTTAAGATAAAGCCAAAACAAAAAGATGTTCCGGAATCTTTGTATCACGATCTAACACTTAACGGAAACAACGTTTTCAATTTATAATTTTTATACACGTTTTTTATTTTTTTTTATTTAACTTGCCGCCATTTTGAAACAAGATGGCGCATGAAGTGGACCAACAAACTCAGTCGAGACGTTGGTATGTTCTGTACACATGATCAGTCACATTCATATCAGTTCTTAAATACGAGAGTTACAGCGTAACAAATATCAGATTGCTTCAAAATCTCAGCCACCTAGAATTTCAAACTGCCATATCTCAGCTATTTTTTTAAGATATAGCCAAAACAAAAATTGTTCCAGGATTCTTGTGTTACGTTCTAACAGTTAACAGAAATATTTTTTTCAATTTATAAATTTTTTGTACATCTCTTTGAATTTTTAAAAATTTAATTGTTTTTAACTTTGCGCCATTTTGTTTCAAAATGGCGGATGAAGCTAGCCAACATACTCGGTCGAGATCTTGGTATGTTCTATACACACACTCAGTCACATCGGAATCGGTTCATAAATAAAAGGGTTACAGCATGACATACGTCAGATATATATATATATATACAGGGTGGTCCTAAAATATATGTCAAAAATGTAAAGGTAGGTAAACGGGACCTAAATAATCATATTTCGGATAGGAATGTGGATGCGGAAATCCAGCGTTGAGGCAGTAGAGTGCGTGTTGATTTCGGTGGATGGAAGCTTTTCGCTGGCTTGAATCGTCATTCCCCGCACGATTCAAGCAACATGCATCGTTACACCAATGCGGGGGTTGTCGTCATGCATTTCATGTGTCGGGCTGCGCAAGGAAAAGGAGCGGCTGTTCAAAGGATGCGCACGTTCAACGTTTTTCGAGCTTGTCGAAGGACTATACTCTACTGTGCATAATACTTCTTCTTTTACTGCTGGAATTCTGCGATATCTTCCAGTGCCCGTATCACGCCTAGAAGCATAAAACGATCCATTCGCGCACAACTCTCGATGAAGACGCTCAATCGTTCGGCGATCCGGCAGATTCCTACCCGGGAATCGTTCCATGTACATCCTTTGAGCATCTTCTTGCGCAGCCCCATACAGGAAATGCATGCCGACAAGTTCCGCATTGGTTTCACGATGCCTGTTGCTCGGAAACCGTGCCGGGAAAGACAATTAAACACAGCGTTTTCATTCGCGGAACTCGCTGTTAAGTTCGTCAACAGCGTCATCTTCTGCCTTAACGCAGCACTTCCGAACCCACATTCCTATACGAAATATGCTTATTTGGGTCCCCTCTACTTGACATATATTTTCGGACCAACCTATATATATATATATATATATATATATATATATATATATATATATATATATATATATATATATATATATAAATCAACATTTGAACGGAGGAAGGTCTGGAGGTCTGGGGGTCATGATCGGTGAAAATGTACCTAATTTTTTTGTAATTGCTTTCCCCCGAACGGCTGCAATAGGTAACGTTTTGTAATGACAGCTACCTTGAAGATAGGAGATCATGAAAGTCCAGGAAAGATGTAAACCGCAGCTCAGTATATGAAGCCGTGGCCAATGGTTTAAACCTCTGGATAAGTTATCGTCGATTAAGTATGTGTAGACGGGCAACAACGCCCAATGAAGATCGGTATTTAGCGTTAACAGCTCGGAGACACCGAAACATGAACGCTACTCTTCTCCAACAACACTTTCGCTCGGCTACAGGCACCACGATTTCAACTCAAACTGTCCGAAACCGGCTCCATGCTGTAGGTCTGTATGCTCGCCGACCGATGGTATGTGTTAGATTAACATCAAGGCATCGTCGCGACCGCAGGGAGTGGGCAACCGAGCATGTCAACTGGAGGCGAAATGAATGGAGCAATATTCTGTTTTCTGACGAGTCCCGTTTTTCTGTGCATCCGGATAATAGGCGTATTTTCATCTGGAGGGAATAATCCTGCGGCAGTAGGAATAATCCTGCGTTCGTGCACGAAAGTGTCAGATTTGGCGGTGGAGGAGTGTTGGTGTATGGTGGCATCTCCATTGACGGGCGCACTGACCTCTACATCATTCGAGATGGAGCTCTGACTGTTCGCCGATATAGGGATGAGATCCTCAGACCTATTGTAGTCCCTTACGCTGCAGCAATCGGAGATAACTTCATTTTAATGGACGATAACTGCAGGCCACATCGTGCAAACCTGGTGGAGGATTTCCTTTTCGAGGAAGGAATCGTTCGAATGGAATGGCCAGCGTGTTCTCCAGACATGAATCCAATCGAGCACGTTTGGGACGCTCTAGGAAGACGAGTTTCTGGCCGCCAACAACCCCCACAAACTCTCCAAGAACTGGAAAGAGCTCTTCTGGAAGAGTGGGGCAGAATACCCCAACTCGTCATTAATAGCCTCATTGAGTCCATGCCTCAAAGGTGTTCAACGTTGCTGGCCGCCCGTGGAAACCATACCCCCTACTGAAAATGATTTTCTTTGAAGAAAACACCTTTCCTTATTCTTTTTTTCTCATATGCACAAATTGTGTTTTTTTCCTTTTGTACACAAATGCGCAATAAAATGCATTTTTTTCTGCCAAACATGTGTAATTTATTCTCATATAACCTACTATGTCTGTCGACCATCTATCAATCAGCTAAAAAGTTTCCCAGATACAAAATCCACCTAAAACTGCAATATCCTTTAAAATTGTTTTGAGCAGTGTATATTATTATAAATCCGAAAAATTATTTAAAGAAGAAAGGAATTCTTCGAGTCAAGTAAAACATGTTTTTGAAGTTTTAAAACTTTGATTGTTGCTATCTACTATATAGTATATATAACGCAAATGGGATAATATTTTTGGCTGTTTATATCTTGAGTTTTGTTGAATTGATTTTGATGGGATTTGTGTTGTTAGATTATTTTTCCGGGAAGTTTTTAGTATATAACATATTGTTCTACGTTATTTAGTTATACAATTGTGGGGAAAAGTTCGATAATCAGTTGAGCACGTTGCTAAAACATTAGCTTTTATAAAAAGTTCCACTGTGCTAATTTTTATGAGACTTGTATTGTTAATTAGATATTTTAAGGGTTCGTTTTACTATATTGCATATCGTTCTATCGTTCTTTACTTAATCCTATTGTAAATGATCAACTAAAATAGTTACTCATTAACAGCCCAAAATTTGTGTGACATATTATAAAATATAATAGCGCAATGGCGTTTGTATCTTTTTCAGAAAGGAAGGACATTCCATGTATATTGCTTTAAACACAAGGTCAAATTAACCGATATATTTGGTGTGATTCAATGTCCGTTTGGAGAATCCGGTCAGCGTAGCGGGCGAAGCTTGCTAGTACATTAATAAAACACAAAATGAGGAATATTAATTTATAGATTGAGATTCTAAATCACTTAAAGAAAAATTGATCCAGCAAAAGGCTTTTCGCATACTTTTATTCATCAGATCTTTACGCAATGGCACAGGAACACATTACGGATGTCAAAATAAATTTTAACAAAAAAGTGGAAAAATTATATTTTCGTCAATTTTCGCAAAAGAATGTGCACCTAGTCGCATAAAAATAGATTTTTTTTTTGAAATAATATTTCGGGAGATAATGAGATATGTTAAAATTTAGGAATATTATTGATTTTTGTATACTGCTATATCAATAAATGTAATCCAAATATAAAATACTTGAAATTAAAATCAATATTTTGATAAAAATAACTTATGGTCTTGCATCAAGAATGGGAAAGGGAGCCAAGAACGTATTACATATGAGTTTTTCTTGCATCTAAATTATATACTTTTATTCGTGGTTTCTTAAAAAAGGGATAAGTACTGGTGGTTGTTGTTCTTACAGTCCAACTGTTAAGGATTAGAAATTCCTTTAAAAAATATTTTTTGTACATTAATTTACGAATTATATAAAGAGGGTTGCATAGTTTAATGTAATATTGAGTTAAAAGCGGTATAAAATAGTTTTATACCGCTTTCTGAGTCATATACTTATTTAAGAATTACTAAGTAAACAAAACAAAAAAAAAAAAAAAAAAAAAAAAAAAACTTAAACAGACATCAAATAAATTCATACCCAGAAGTATTATCTGAATCATATTCAGGTGCAGTATCTTTCATTAGAGATATTTACTGTAATACATTTTATTTTATCAAGTTTATCTAAAAATAGTTAGTTCTAGTTTGCTCAAATGTTTCACAGTTAAATTCAAAATACTTTGTAAATTTTATTAATACATTTCTTTATATTTTAATTTATTTCAGAATGCTTAATTTATCCATGCCTTAAATTCTTTCCTTGTTCTTATTTTCACATATTTTATCATTAGAGTTACAATAAAAAGAATATATTGCTCCTTTTATTCGATTTCAAGCTCTATAGCCACCATTAACAGCATATTTTGTTTTCATTTCATGCCAGGAGATCAGTAGAGCGGATCCAGTGAAGAAAGTTTCTTGCGAAAGTATCACATGAACTTTTAGTTGTAAGATTTTCACTTGATTTATCTGGGGAATTTTTTTCTCTTCGTATTTTAACAGTTGTCTTGTGAGAAAACCTAGATCGAAATAAAAGTTTGGTTTATTATCAAAGGTGCATAGAAATTGTTAAAAATAAAGATTTCCGTTATTTTGCTTATGCTGAAAGTATTGTTGAATATTTTTGCAAAACCGTGGAAAACAAAACATCTAAAACATGTTTTTTTAAAATAAAATATGATACAATTATAAAAACAAATTATGGGACAAATACATTTAATAATACATTAATAAAATAAATCTGAGACATAGTGTAAATAAATTAACTCTCTCTATAAAATTTAAAACCTATGAATTTATTTTCTCCAACACATATATGAAAACAAATAAGTGTTAAAGAGAAAAAAACTGCTTTTAATAAACACTCATTTTGTTATCTGTAATATTTTATCTTCTACAAAAAAAATATTTTAAATAGAAAAATCTTTTAAAAATAAAATAATAACTAATAGTAAAAAGAAAACACAAATTTATAGCGGCTGATTTATTGTAATTTAATAAAATTAATTTTATGAATAATTAAAACGTATGCAGTAAAATGAACATTATAAATTCCGTATACATTAAATAACTTCTTTTTCAAAGAAATTTTTAATTAATTAGTAGAGTTGTTATTTGTAGTTAGTTGGGAACTTATAGACTAATGCAGTTAACATATATATATATAACATCCTATCTGCGGAAACTGTGTCTATATTTATAATTTTGTAATATTTATTTATTAATATAATGTAAAAGAAAACCTTTATGGTAACTTGATTGATGCGCTTGCATCAAAGCGTAACGTTCTACAATTTTTATTCAATATGAAATTTTAACATGAATACAATTTTTTAAATAAAATATTAAAATTTATTCTTATGAACATAATTTTAAAGTTTATTATTACGGTTACAGGAATCTTTTATACCTATACTATTATTAATTTATAATTTAACAAACATTCTAAAAAGAAAAATTATAAATGGATTTAAAATACAAAACAGTGAAATAATACTGAATATGCAAAATGATATTTTCTCATGTGAAAAATGCATTTTTCCCGACAGGTCCTACTTCTTTAGGTAAAAAATATAACTAAATTTGGATGACAAAATGCAATATTTTGAAATGTCAATTTTCTTTAATAATAAATGGATTGGGATGCCTGGGTAATGCAACATAGACATACATCTCATACAGTTAAAATGGAAGAGTGGGGGGATTTTTTTTCGCAACATTTAATCCCAATTGTCGGAGTAACCAATTCTCATTTAAACATATTCCAAACGCATACTCGTAAATTGTGTCCCTATAGTCCCCAAACTTAACTCCCATTCCATTCTCTTTTCGACTACACTATATTCGATTCTACACTCTATTTTCCTTTTTTTTATTGAATAGATAAAATTCAATAATTAAAAGAAAAGTAGGTTATTATCACTTTCTTTTACGATTTATTACAATCTGGTAACAACGTAAACGTAAACACCTTTTTTAATAACAAAATGGTAAAATATTGCTACTAACTCAAAAAATCTGATTTGGCAAGAACATTTTTTTTTTAAATCAGACATTGCACAAAAATGAATTGAAATATAAAATAATTTTTAAGTAAAAATAACTTTCTTAAATATGACTTAACAAATTTGGGAATTTTCTTAAATTCTTGAAAATAATAAATAAAATTTATTAATTCACAAAAAAATTGATGCTGATGATTTTCTCCGAAAGAACAATCTTCTGAATATTTTTGGCTGTGTAAACCAAAGTACATCCAGCGGCGCTGGTCCCTTCTAAGATATAAACAGACAAAAACAGTCAGAATACATATGTAAAAGGCCTGATTTCTTTTTCACACCACTCAAGGTGGCTCTTTCTTACCCCTCAAAGTTCATGATTTTTATTTACCCCACAATGAATCGTGAACAATTAAACATACAAGAATGTTAGTTTGTATTTAACATATCTTATAAAGTAGAATTAAATAACTAATCATATTTTTTGTCTATTGGAAATGTACGGCTACCAAGCATGAATCATTTACACTTTTGTAAACACATAAAATTGCACTGAAACAGTGACATTACATCCGGTAATACCCGGTAATACCGGACATTATTGAAATTACAACGACCGATGGATAAAGTTACTTAATGCTTACGTCACCTACCGGATTTTTATATTAATCAGTATTCGTGTTTGAAACCAAAAGGGGTCTATTTTGTTTATATACATGGCCACATATTAATGTGCACATCATATTAATGGCCACAAGTAGAAATTGTACGAACTTAGTCATTCTCGTGTACAGAAACTTTTTGAGTAATCGCATTTTTGTGATTTTGCAAATTGATTACATTGTAGAATATGCAAAAAAATAATCTTTTATTTTTTACTATCAAACGTTGCAGATGTCACCTGCAAAAATCGTTTAACATTTGTAGAAAAAACACACAAATACTAATAACATACCATCACATATGTGTTATATTGATATCATTGCATGCAAAATTTATACCATTAAATTATATATCTTGCACTTAGAAATAATTTTCATTTACATGTTTCTTTATAATAGCAGAACAAGTAAATTATAAATTAATCGTTATAAAATATATAACAAATAAATAACTGCACGATATTAAATGTATTCAGTAAATTTCTATCAAAAATTTCAATTTATTCCAGAAAACTTTTTGATTTAAATCAATTCAAGACATAATTTTAGCTGCCGACGAATAGTAATTATTGTTATATACATTGGATATAATTAAAAGTTATTTCTGACAATTCGAGCATACACTTTAAATGATAAACTACGAAAGTTTTGCTTAATACCTGATTTAAATGCAACTGCTTCGTATTTAAACGTATTATGCAATTTCCAAATCCTCTCTGTTTATAGATAAAATTATCATAATTATATATTATGTAGAATAATTTAAGCATGGTTTTGGCTTTATTCTCTGAAATAAACCTTATTGATTATTTAACTTAAATTTAAAAAAACAACTTTAGAGTCAATTGAAACATCTAGAGAATAAGTGATGATGGATTATTAAATATCATTTTGGTGATGTGAATACACATATGTGCTTTAAATAATTTAATTTAAAAAAAATTCTTAATTTTAGCAGTTTTTATGAATGACAATATAATATTAAATTCAATCTATTTTTAGGACATGAAATTAAATGTAAAATATTTCTGAGCATTTTATTGAAAAACGAGATTAACGTGTAATAATAATAATAATAATAATAATATGGTGATAGATTTAATTTTCGCAGCCCTACATGTTTAGCTCCCCACATCCACGATTATTTTATGTAATATTTTTTTTTCATATTTCCAAGTTTATTTCATAAAACATGCTTCCCTTCGAAATATATATCTATACATAAATTGAATGTTTAAATTCTTATTGTATAGATTATGTAATTTTTATCATATAATACACAACTGTTTTGAATGCATAGAAAATTACACTAACTTTAAGAATATATTTTTTATCATTTGCTTTTTAAACTGCGAAAATGAATCCATTAAACATATTTTGTTCTTCAGGAAAATGAATTAGCATTCTTATTTTTTTTTTCTTGAAAATAGCAATACGCTTTTTTAAACATTTATTTATCGAGTTTCACACATGGGAATGATATTTTATGGAAATATAAAAATTAATCTAATATTCAAAAATTGTCTATTTAAATATTAAAAATAATTAATATGCATAATTATATTTGTATTAATGAATTATTTTCAACATGTGAAATCTAAAAGTGTTGCAGCCAAATTCGTACACGTCAAAATACTTTTTGTTATAGTTGGTTTTGATATTTTATTTACATAGTTTAGTCTGAAACAAAACATTTTTAACTATTTAAATATAGTGCGCATGTCTCGTTCCTGACTTAATCATGAATAATTTTGCACTTACCAAAGTTTTACCATTCGTGCAAAATTAATTTTTGTCACGGATTTTGAAATTAATGCATTAACTTAACTGATGGTAGAAACGTGCCATACCTTAAATTCCGCACTTAAAATTCCTAAACAAAATATTATACTTTGATGCACCAGAAGATATTTCTACATTAAAGATTTTCACATTAGCGGTATAGAATCATGACTGATTTTTTGAATTAAAAAATAATATAATTTTAAAACTAATTTAACTAAACATGAAAATCTGGTAACTAATCAGGGCATCAATTAATGGTAAATAACTATAAACACTACAAGGTCCAATCCGTGAATTTTTAATCATATTAATTATTTTGGTAAGAAATGAAATGAGTTAAGATTGTGAATAAAAATATGATCTATAACATAGAAAGCGTGATATTAGAGAAAATATTTAGAAATGCATTTATCCATCGTGCATGAAATAAGTTTTTTTTTTTTTCGTATTTAATATTTCAATAACTGGGCATAAGTGTACTGAATTTCCCAATGAGTTCAAAACGTAGAAATTATTTAAAATTCATTAAAAAAAGAAAAACGTATCTTACACTGTTTTGGAATTCACTGAAGAATATAATGAAACAGTTTTTAAATTATTCGATCCGCATTTCATTTCTTCAACCGATACTTGCACATTCAACAATCTTCTACTTTTCAAAGAATAGAAATCACTTTGGAAGGGCTTTTTAGAAGTCTTTTAAAAAAATGCATTTAGCCATATTTATATGTTTATCCAAATGATATAGTAAAACACTTTAAAAATTGAATAAAACAGAAAATTGAAATGTGAATAAAACATAGATAAATTTAAACTGGATGAATTTTGTAAACTGCCCAGTAGGCCGGGCCGAAAAAATCGAATTTTAGATAATGCAATTCTAATATTGCGGAAAAGTTTCATTATCACGTCAATAGTAAGTGGGCAAAATTTCATTTTCATGGGTTAATATCTTTTTACTCACCGAGAAGGCCAGCGTTTCGATAAACGGCCATTTTGTACTAAAAATAATAAAAATTATGAAAAAGGACAATCGTTTTCTAATAATGGACAAATGGTCGAAAAATAACCCGATCGATGAATAACTTTCGCCTACTCAAGACGGCAAAAGTTTTGAAAAGCTGCCTAAAATAGCCATTTTTTACTAAAATTAATAAAAAATAGGAAAAGGGAAAATCGTTTTCTAAAAACGGCCAAATGTTCTATCGTTTCATAATAATTAACTGTAAATAATTCAGCCAGATCGTTAATAACTTTTCTCGCCTCAAAACGGCCAAAATTTCGAAAAACTGCCAAAAACGGCCATTTTTGACTAAAATTATTTTCCCGAAACGTCTAAATGTACAACCAAACCATCATAATTAGCTGTAAAAAATATAACAGGATTGATTAATAACCTAATTTTTATTAATTTTAGTGCAAAATGGCTCTTTTTGGCAGCATTTCGAAACTTTGGGCGTCATGAGGAGGGAAAAGTTATTAACCTATCTGATTATTTTTTACAATTAATTATGGTGGAATGGCAGACGATTTGACCGTTTCTAGAAAACAATTGTCCTTTTTTCCTAATTTGATTGTTTTTGTAAAAAAATGGCCGCCTTTGGAAACTTTGACCGTCTTGAGGAGGCAAAATATATTAACCCATGAAAATGAAATTTTGCATGCTTACTATTGATGGGATAATGCAACTTTCCGGCACTATTAGAATTCCATAATCCAAAATTCATTTTTTTCGGCCCAGTCCAATAACACATAACTGTCTATAAAAAATGAAATAATAGATGACGAAATCATACATTTACAGATATCAAAGATGTCTAATTTCTGTAGTACTGCGCTACTGTTGTATAGTTGTTTTAAGAAAATGAATACAGTAGTTACTCTTTTGTGAATTTTAGCGAGGAAAAAAAATAAGGCGAGGGTCATCGACTGACAGTTCAATTTTTAAAATATTAAATTTAATTTAACTTAGGTTGAAAACAGATATCTCTCTGTCCATCAGTCGTTGAAAATGTTGCCACAAAATTGTTTCTGCAATTCATAAGTCATCATTAAACCAAGCTGACCAGCCCAGATATGCCTCCCAGAACTTTCTTACTTCAGTTTTCCATGACGCTAGGAATGCCCGTTCAATCAAAATTTCGAAGACTGATCACCATATGTCATGTAATATTAGCATTTCTGAGTGTTGAATGTGGATTTGTAACGAAAATGCAGGTATTTATTTAACTACTATTCCAAAAATTCGATGCGTATTAAAAAAGCAAATAAATAAATAAATACAACATTGTAATAAAAATCAGCAAAGCATAACTTTCGCTGGTAGCAAATGTTTATCGCATGTATTTAAAGTGACTTACCCTGCAGAGCCAACTTAGTTCTTTTTGTTTTGTTTTGTTAAAAATATATATCATACTACCAGAACTTTTGTATTATATAGTAATACTTGTTTTATTTCATGGTAGAAATTCCGTGATTAAGCAGAGATTGCGTACTATACGTAAGTACTACTAGCATGGTAGTTTTTGTATATAGTAAACATTATCTAAGTTGACAGAAATGTTAAAAGGATGACGTGAGCTAATAATATATGGTTAATAATATATGGTATTACAACAAATCTTGAAATATTTTTATGAAACATCTATTGTCTTTCGAAATTTACGAATAAGTATTTTGTTACCATTTTGCTCTTTCTGTTGTTGTGTGTGTTTACTGTAGTTGTTGTAAAGTTGTAGTTTTTGCTGCTGGTGCTAATTTCAGTATACGGCTTAATTGATTTGATTAATAAAAAATTACAAAACAAATGCTTAAATATGGTAAAACTAAAATGCGACTAAATGCAAGCATGTGTGCAACTAAAAAACAAAGATATACCTTTTGTTGTATAAAGGCATAATTATTACAAATGATAATTTATCATTTGTACATATCGTCGCTACCATGTCAAAATATCGAATGTGAAAAAATGCATTTCTCATTACTTTTAAAAATGTGCCGATTGTCACCACTAAATTTTAAAAGTATTCTTCACCAGGGTTGCCAGTCTTTATCTCATTCAAAAACTTCGGATCCGTACCAGGAATTTCAGATGGAAATTGTTGCTTTATGCAATGACGAACATTTCGCAATTACTTAAAGTAAAAAAAAAAAAAAAAAAAAAAAAAAAAAAAAAAAATCGCAAAATTTCTGGTATAAAGTTGGCATTGTTGAATAGAAAAGAATTCCAAACTGACAACACTTTTCTTCGCAGAAAATGTATTAATATTTTTAGCAGTCGAATAAATTTTATAAAATTTAGTAGTGACAATAGGTCCATTTTTAAAAATAATGAAAAATGCATTTTCTCATATTCGATAGTTTGACGTGGTAGCGACGATATATCATAGTATCGTGGTAAAGTATTGGCCTATTTTCATTTATAATTGAATATTGTGCGGGTAAAAAATATTATTTTGTATGAAATGTTCACTCATTCATTTCTTTTTAAAGATTATTTATCAATAGAATTTTCAGATTGATTAAACTTACATGTATTTCACACATAATATATATATATATATATATATATATATATATATATATATATATATACAAGTAGATGATATATATATATATATATATATATATATATATATATATATATATATATATATAAGTAGATGATATATAAATAGTCGCTTTACTGAGCCAATAATCGATGAATAAAAAAATACGAACTTCAATTTCAACTAATGCACTTTTGGTTAAAACTATATAACAAATTTACCTTACAATAATCCAACTAGGCCTAATAGCGCCTTCACCGGTTATATCCATTTGATATATATCTTGCTTCATAACAAAAATTAGAAGACTGGCTGTTAACCAAATCTCGCGATTCAAACTATTTACAACTCGCGCATGTCTAACCATGGATAATAATAGTAGTTAGTTCATTTGATGAAGTGAAGTGTTTAAACTGAAATCCTACATATATATATATATATATATATATATGTTATGTAAAAAATTTATTTTCTTCGTATCCTTCCATTTTGTTCGCATTAATCTTTTAAAATTAATCTAATTTCTGTCATAGTCAGTATTTCCTTAATTCTTAATAATATTTATTCGTATTTAATGTCCTTTTGAAAGTAAATATATTGATAATTATCTTATTCCAAATCTTAATCTAAAATTTTAAGTTCATTAGTAGCTTTTATCAGCTCCCCAATCTTTAAAATTGCGAGACGCTTTCTCGTTTCGAATGTTTTTAAAAAGCCATTTTCTTTTTATTATTATTCTTATTGCTCTGATTTTACGCGCGCTTGGCACTTTCACTTCAAAATTGATACGCGCTCAGGTGAGGGATTCCTTACTGTCTTAGCTCCTCCCTCTAGCGTCATTCGCTGGTCTATAGGTCGCCTCTCACTCATTGGTTTGTGCGCTCGTGACGTAGTTTTCTGTATGTCTCCGTGGAGTGAACAAAACCAGCTCGCATCCGTCGGAAAGAGAGATTTTTGACGTTTTTGGAAGTATAAACAAATATGTATCTGGTGTTGTAGACTCATAGAATTTTTACACGGTTTTTTAACATCTTTAAAACAATGGAGTGAACCATCGTGAAGCCCGAGGGCTATAAGTTTATACCTGTGGGAATTGTGCAGCATCTCTCTTATTCTAAATAAACTATTTACCTGGAAATTGGCTGGACTTTACTGGAGAAACTGTTCTGGTGTCTTTTCATTGCCTCACTACTTTGCCATGATTGTGAATATCGGCTGCCATATGATATATCTTTAACGGACTGCCATTTTCTCATGGAATATTATTGTAATGTCTCATCTTAGTCAATATATATATATATATATATATATATATATATATATATATATATATATATATATATATATATGTAAATATCTCTCTCTCTCTCTCTCTCTCTCTCTCTCTCTCTCTCTATATATATATATATATATATATATATATATATATATATATATATATAATTTAAACATTCATTATATATATATCATTTAAACATTTATTTTTAAATTTTTTAATAAGCCAAACTTTGTACGTAAACTATCATAAGTAGTTAAAAAAAACACGTATGAACAATTTAAGAAAATAAAATAAAATAATCTGTAAAAAGTGATAATTTCCTACATTTATAGGTTACTGATAGAAAAAAATACATAATATATTTTAACAGTATTGCCTGACCGATATTTTTCGTATTCAGATTGCTTGATGTTCACTACTCTTTGGAATAGTATAATTATCCTTATTTTTCCATTATTTTATCTCTCATTGAATAAACAGATTATTACGTTTTTTTCAAAAAATTGGTGTTAATCAACAACCTGGATAAAAAAATAACCTAACTATATTTTTTGTTAGAAAAAAATCGCCTGACAAAATAGCTCTTGAAATGCAAAATTAGCTTGTTTTCTATTAAAAATGTACAAGTAATCACATTTTACTTCTAATTATGACTTTTTTCTTTCGATATTTAACGACGAACAATAATTAAAGAAATATTTATTTTTATTTCTTTGTTAAAAGTATCGTTAACATAACATATAAATCTAGTCATTAAAAAAAAAAGCGTCCTTTGTGTTCGTATGAGTTAAAAAGTACGTAAACTTCTTTTTTCTCATATAACTAAGCACCAGGGCTTCTTTTTTAATTTAGCATGCGTTAATTAAAATGCAGAAACATATAAAATTAAAAGGTAGAAATTCCTTTCAGGAAAACAACTGTAATTATCTAAATTAAAAGTTTTCCTAGTGTATTTTATTATGCTATTCTGTTTTATTATTTTAAACATTTTAGTTGTTTTTTGCGTTATTTTTCTTGAGTTTTATTCCTAAGATTAGTTATCGCAATATTTTTTTTAAAATCTTTAATGCTAACTGACAACGTTCTTAGCTCTTTAAAAGTCTGAGCGATATATATTCGTTACACGGGTTCGTTTTCAATTAATTTAAAAAAAAATGTCTTCAAATTGTTTAATATTTTTCTTTATTGCTTCCGCAGGTCATACCCATACATTATTTTTTTTTTAAATGTCTTTACAGATATCACATTGTAACTGTTCAAATTTTAGATTGTTTTTAATTAAACATTGATTAATTAATCATGTATAACTAAATGTTGCAACATCATTCTGAAAACCTTTAATAGATATTTATCCTACACTTTGTAGTAGCTTAAGTTCAGTTGAACACAAAAAAAATTAAATTTATATATTTACGTAAAAAAAAATGTGTATTTTGGTTTTTAAAAAGCAAATCGATTTACAGAAATTTTAAATATACTAATCTAAAATTACATATAATTCCGCTAAGTAGTTTCTGGATTATGCTTTAAAAACTAACCACATTGTAATATCTTTTTACAACGATTTAAAAAGTTAATAATACGTGTTCCAACTTTAAACAATCGTAATTCATAGGTGATCTGACATCCAATTTGATATAATAATTTAATATTTACCGAAAATAAAATGCTGTAAAAATTGATAGTTCGTATTTAAACTTTTAGCTTTTGATACAGTTTCAAAAAGATGAATGCCTAAGATGAATCACTAAGATGAATCACTAAGATGAATGACCACCTCATTTGGAATAAGATTTACTTTATAGTGAAATGACTAACTGCTTTTTTGTGGTGATCATTTTGCGTTTAAAATACACTGTAAAAAAAAAAAAAAAAACTCTCAAATTGACAAAGAAAAACTGTCAATTTTGTCACCAGTGGAAAACCATTTAATTATTTAATTTATAGAAAATATCTGTACATTTTCATTAAAATAGTTTTTTCCTGTACAAAATGTAGATCTGCTCTGTAAAAATTACAAAATCCACATTTATTTTACAGGAAAAAATGCTTTTGTTTAAAATATTTTTTTCTGTCCAAATTACAGATTTTTTGTACAGTGTATATGGAATATTTATTTTTTATGTCTACTTTACTTTAGTGTACTACTTCACTTTAGTGTATATGCGTAACTTAAATCAAAATGATTATCCTAATATTATTCAAATGTCGTTTTCAGATACTTAGATTCAGATAACAGTTTAAAATAATACATATTTAAATTTTTAATTAAATTTTCAGCAAGACTGAAACTACGCCGTAAATTTAATGACAATAACAAAGGATGTTAATTTTTTTTCCCTTTGCTTAACAGCATACAACCAACAGTGTGATAAATGTGTCCAGACTGGGGATTGAACTCCGGATTGCATGGCACACAAAGTGCTTAAATGGTGTAGTACTCGGTGCGCAATACCAAGGTATCCGTGTTCGATCCCCAGTTTGGATACATTTTTCACTCTGTTGGTTTTATGCTGTTAAGCAAAGTGCAAAGAAATTCATTCCCTTTGTTAGTGTACTACATTTTTTTTTACACACATTTGATAATTTAACAATTTTAAAAGCAAGACGTTGAACATATGTAAATGAAGAATTGAATATATATTTCAATCAATTTATACGACATTTTTAGATTATTCGTATGTTTGAAAGTTATTATATACTAAACAATGTTTGAAAAATGTCAATAAGATGATGCTGCACAACAATATTTTCTATAATTAAATTCATAGATCTCGGCGTCTGCTTCTGCCCATTGTCTGTGTAATTTCCTGCAATTTTCATAAAAATAATATATAAAATTATAAATAGTTTATTTCGCATGGAAATTTATTTCAATTGTAGATATATTTGTATATTCCATCTAACTAAATATGATCCTCGTTCAATATAACCAAAAGAAAAAAAATTGATATTAAATTTCCGATATATTCAATTTATTTCAAACGATAGTTTCATATAGTCTTTCATCAATATATTTTATATTAAGAATTACTTTTAAAAACTTAATGCCAGACATGGTAGATTCATTACGATTACATGGAAAATCATGGGATGTCTGTTATTAAAGATTATTCTTCTTAAATTGTGGTAGATATTTTGAATTAAAAATACTGAGCTATCTATGGTACGTTGTTCAAATGTATGATTTATTGCAATATGCATTTTAAAATACGCCTCATGATATTCTTTTCTATAAGAACAGTAAAAAGCTTTAATAATAACAGTTAAAATTAGTGTACTCATGTCTGTTAAACATACAATAAAAATAAATGGAACTTTACACAAATTCAAAGCAATCTTTTATATATAATTATATATATATAAAAGATTTTTAATAAAAGAAAAAAAAAATCTGAAGATATATTTTTTAAATGTAGTACAATGGATGCTTAAATAAGAGGTCCCATATTTCTACAATGATAAACGAGAAATATGACATTGATAAATGTTCTTTAAAAGATCTATATCGAACATTCCTTTATCAGAACCCTTTTATTTTCTGAAAATTCTAAGGAAATGGTGAATGTTATTTCATGATATGATTGAATTGTGCAACGTGAATGATTTTCTGACAACTTCATAAAATTAATGAATATATCATTTGAACAGAACGAAGAAATTGATTGAAATTGCTGAATCAAAGTATATCAATGACACGCACACTAATCTTTCAGATTTATAATTGAGAAATGTCATTTTTTTTATTTTTTCATTCTTTTATGCTCTCATGTTTAAATATAAAACTTTTAGATAGAAAATATGTCTCATTTAATTTCAAACTAAATTAAAATTTTACATTTTAATTTAATATAGATGTAAGCAATGTATATATACTTGTAACAAAAAATCCAATTCTATACTTAATAAAAATTCTATAATTAACAAATCATTTTTTAAAATATTTAAAAACTCATGAGAAAAATGTTTATTTTGAGTAACAAATTGATTATATAAAAAATAATACACCTAGTCAAGGAAATAAATAAGTTATGTGATAGTGAATAAATATCTCCTCGTAATATCTAGCACTTCATTTTTCATATCACAGTAGCATTTTGTTTCAAATTGAAGCAAACCATAATTTCTTTGCGATCAATCAATGATCAACCCAACTCTTTCATAAGAAATTATACAAAATTGAACTAAAAGTAAACCACAAATACACAAATGCAAGATGCTATCATCATATAAACATGAATTGTAACAAGCAGATACTATCCCTACAGCAAAGTCAGTCGATGAGGAAAAGCTATGATGTCTCGAATATTTAAACGTTTCAGAGTCACTGCACCAAATGTTGATATATTTAATTCTTCTCATTATTATTCTAAAATGATCGTCCTTTTGAGACTTTTCTGAATAGTCTCCGTGACTATTGGTTTGTGAAGTGTGATGCTAAAGTTAATATACTTAGGTTTATCGTGTGACTGTCATCTGTGGACCCCAATGTGAAGTCATCATGAACACTGCATTGTGATGAGTTACCAAATAAAGTTACAATGAAGTCACCTGGTGACTCGCAGGTGACACTCAAGGGACGCTGCTGTGAATTCAGTAAGAGCACCGCTTTGTGACAGAAGATGATTTCATTTCTGTGCCACCTGTGGCCCACAACAAAACAAGTATTACGACGATTTTACACTGAATTGTTCAAAAAATGGTCATACGAAAGTTTTAGGCTGATTTAATTTAATGTATCTTACTTCACTGTAGTGTCTTTGATGCTTGTGACCAGTTATATTGTCAAGGAACGTCACATCGGTTAGACTTTCTATTGGGTTCCTAAGTATTTAGTATACCTGAATTAAATACCTTTTTTCTTATGAGCACTCACAATAAAATTTAGTGCTCATAAAATTAGTAACTATGGAATCGGAGGCTTTCAGTTATGAGTCTGATAAAATTTAGAAAATGCTATAATCGAGAAGTTTTAGACTACGTGATTTTACATTGGTTTCTTTTATAATCTGTGATTTAAAATTTTATAGGCTCATATTTTGACTCTTTCATCTATGTATTTTTAAATGGATCGTTACCTTGCAGATGGCACAGATTTTAAAACTTTACATTTTCTTTGTTAAACATGGTATTTTAACTTCAATAAATGATTTTAATTACGTATTTCATCACATTACATTAATCTGTGTTGTTTTCGTTTATCCTATTTTTCTTTTTTTTGACAGGATTTTAAAATAACATTTTAATTATAATTTGGTGTTTTGTTTTGCCTATTTTCTTTGGTGCAGCATGTCTCTAAATGGAATTTGTATCATTAAACCCTAATCAATCACTCAAACAGATTATCACAATTTCAAAAATTAAAACAGAATAATATCTTAGAAGCAAATATAAGCAGACATAAAAACATCTTGATCGATACAATGCACGCATAATATCATTCGTGACATTTGTTTAAAATAAAATGTGTATCATACTTATATGAAAAATATAAACATCTCATTTTTGTATGACTTATTTTCAGATAGTAGTGATTTTGTATGTCATACATATTTTGTATGTATTATTTTGGTTAAATGTAAAAATAATCTTTGAAGATAAATATTTGTCTTACATATACGATGTATCACAAACTGAAATTCCAAGACGATACATATAATATTTTTAGATTGTCAGTATTTTTCTTGAATTTGAGATAGGATAAAAACATTTTTCAAAATAGATTCTGTATTTAAGAGATAAAAAATTCTCAGAACTTTAGCTATTTCATGTAAAACACAAAAATAATTGTATTATGTTATGGATATCATACTGATTCATGAGAAATTAATTATTCATTTTCTTTCATTTTTAAATATATCATATATTCCAGAATTTTTCCACCGGAAGTTCAAAATATATTTTAGTGTACATATAAATTTTGTATTGCCCTAAGCTAGAAATAAAGAGTTAAAATGAATTTAAATCATTCATTTATTTATTTATATCAACTGCGATGTTTCGTTATCTTGTATTCAGAATTTAGATGTTACCACAATCAGTTTATTTCATTTGATATTCAATAAAAGTTTTAGATATTCAGTTAAATTTTTACGAATATTGTATGTAGAAACTTTGAATTTATTTTAATTAAACATTAGAATACATTATCTATTAGTTTGTGGATACTCTATTCCAAAGACTGGAGTTTTTTTTTTAATTTGTCGCACGTTTATGGCTTAAATATATAATCCAAACCAAGTTGGAAATTGTACGTCAAACGCTACAAATGAGGTGGGTTCGCACTGTTAATATTTCGGTGAAATGAATTACATTGTCTGTTATTATGATATGACGAATTTCCGTAATAAAATAAGTACATTTTAAGTTGGCAGTCTTTTGTTTAAATTTGCTTAAAATTCCAATTGGAAACTTATGCCTACCTTTGAAAATTTCAGAACTTGAAATCCATATTTAGACTCTTTTCCATTTAAAATCTACACTGCTCAAAACAATTAAAGGGTATTGCAGTTTTAGTTTTAGGTGGATTTTGTATCTGGGAAACTTTTTAGCTGATTGATACATGGTCGACAGACATAGTAGGTTATATGAGAATAAATTACACATGTTTGGCAGAAAAAAATGCATTTTATTGCGCATTTGTGTACAAAAGGAAAAAAAAACACAATTTGTGCATATGAGAAAAAAATAATAAAAAAAGGTGTTTTCTTCAAAGAAAATCATTTTCAGTAGGGGGTATGGTTTCCACGGGCGGCCAGCAACGTTGAACACATTTGAGGCATGGACTCAATGCGGCTATTAATGACGAGTTTTGGTATTCTGCCCCACTCTTCCAGAAGAGCTCTTTCCAGTTCTTGGAGAGTTTGTGGGGGTTGTTGGCGGCCAGAAACAAGTCTTCCTAGAGCGTCCCAAACGTGCTCGATTGGATTCATGTCTGGAGAACACGCTGGCCATTCCATTCGAACGATTCCTTCCTCGAAAAGGAAATCCTCCACCAGGTTTGCACGATGTGGCCTGCAGTTATCGTCCATTAAAATGAAGTTACCTCCGATTGCTGCAGCGTAAGGGACTACAATAGGTCTGAGGATCTCATCCCTATATCGGCGACCAGTCAGAGCTCCATCTCGAATGATGTAGAGGTCAGTGCGCCCGTAAATGGAGATGCCACCATACACCAACACTCCTCCACCGCCAAATCTGACACTTTCGTGCACGAACGCAGGATTATTCCTACTGCCACGGTCCCTCCAGATGAAAATACGCCTATTATCCGGATGCACAGAAAAACGGGACTCGTCAGAAAACAGAATATTGCTCCATTCATTTCTCCTCCAGTTGACATGCCCGGTTGCCCACTCCCTGCGGTCGCGACGATGCCTTGATGTTAATCTAACACATACCATCGGTCGGCGAGCATACAGACCTACAGCATGGAGCCGGTTTTGGACAGTCTGAGTTGAAATCGTGGTGTCTGTAGCCGAGCGAATGTGTTGTTGGAGAAGAGTAGCGTTCATGTTTCGGTGTCTCCGAGCTGTTAACGCTAAATACCGATCTCCATTGGGCGTTGTTGCCCATCTACGACCTTGCCTTGGTCTTCGGCCTGCACATCCACTCTCCAAAAAACGGTTCCAGATCCTGGAAATGACACTTTGTGACACTCCAATGGCTTGCGCTACTTCGGCTGGAGTTTGGACCCCTTCTAACCTACCAACAATTCTCCAAGCTTCTGAATCTGTCAAATGACTTCGCTGAGACATCGTACTCATCGAAACAAAGCAATCACTGAATGCCGATCATCCTTGTCTTCATTCTCTTTTATCCAGTTGAAAGTCAAATTTCATTCGCTGCCGCTGAAGCGACGTTTTTGACGTCGAACTCAAAATTTGCGTACTCCACAGTTTGAAAAACAGAAAAATTTGCATTTGTGATTCTCTTCTTCTATTTTCGGCAAAAAAAAATTCGTTTATATCTTTATTTTATATAAAACTTCAAATATCCTTTAATTGTTTTGAGCAGTGTATTTCTCCGGAAACATCTATTCAAAAAATTGTTGGTAGATTATATGATTGCAATAATTAAACAATTTTAGTATACAAATTCGGTTTTTAAATGCAGTAATACGAACATAATGTGACTCCGTCTTAAATGGGATATAATCACCATGGGAACTTAGAATCATTACATAGCATGGGATATAATTGAATTAATTACGTATGATAGGATTTAATAGAATGAATAATGTGACTAAAACTTAGTCATATAACTTATAAAATACCATATACGTCATATATGACTACAACGCCATACATGTCAGATAACTTGACAATACATCTCGGTCGCTTGACGATTAATCCTCGGAAGCTGACATAACAAGGAAGTTTAAAACAACAAATTCAAATAACTTAATATATATTTTTATTAATATATTTTTACGTTTTGATTCGGTTTTCATAAAATTGGAAATGACTCAACAAAATTATGCAACGATTACATATATTAAATTAAAAACCATCAGGTTTGGTCGTTTTTGCGCTGTTATATGCGGACGGACGGACGGACCAGACGACTACTATAGGTGCTACGTATTTATATAATTTCGAAAACACCTAAAAAGGATGTGTTATTTTGGTAATATGTTATCAACATACAACCAGCTATTCGAATTGGTTGGTTGAATATCTGTATATAGTGAAGTGTCAGATAAAACCTATGGCTTCCGTATTCTTGATTGAAGAAAATTGATTTCGAATTCGA
Source organism: Maratus michaelseni (assembly GCA_963931845.1). Taxonomy (NCBI): domain Eukaryota; kingdom Metazoa; phylum Arthropoda; class Arachnida; order Araneae; family Salticidae; genus Maratus; species Maratus michaelseni. The sequence goes on from OZ007593.1 coordinate 80,414,730, forward strand.
TACCTCATTCTTTATCAGTAATACAATATGAGTAAATGCTGTGTGTGTGATTATGCAAATTTTATATTAAAAAAGGCTCTAACGATTTTGAAATATTTGGTATCCTACTATTTTCGGCCACGAGAAGATCATTGGGGTACGTCAGATGTGCGAGAAAAGACGATTAGTGGGTCATTTTTTGGTCTCTATGGGTCAGGGTCAAACTAATTACATGTAAAAAACGGCTCAAACAATTTTGACTAAATTTTGTATGCTACTGTTTTCGTGCAGGAGAAGATCCTGGTGTTAGGTCACATGTTCTAGAAAATTTGATTAGTGAATCAATTTTTGGTTACTATGGGTCAAGCTAATTTTATCTAATAAACTGCTCTGACGATTTCAACGAAAGTTTGTATCTTATTATTTTCGGGCCAGAGAAGACCATTGTGATAGGTCACATGATCCAGAAAATTAGATTAACGGGTCATTTCTGATCACTGCGGGTCAGGGTCAAGCTAATTGTATATAAAAACGGCTGAAACGATTTTGAATAATTTGTTTAAATTACCGTTTTCTAACACGAAAAGTCCATTCGGCTAGGTTACATGTTCTAGAAAATTCGATTAGTGGGTCATTTTGGGTCACTATTGGGTCAAACTAATTTTATTTAAAAATCAGCTGAAACTATTTTGACTAAATGTTTTATTCTACTATTTTCGAGCACGAGAAGGCCATTGGGATAGGTTTCATGATCGAGAAAATTTTATTGATGGGTCATTTTGGACACAGCCGGTCAGGATCAAGCTAATTTTATGCAAAAAAAACGGCTGTAACGATTTTGAATAATTTTGTATCGTACCGTTTTCGGACAGGAGGTGATCATTCGGTTAGGTCACATGTTCCAGAGAATTCGATAAGTGGGTCGTTTTTTTTTTTTTTTTTTTTTTTTTTTTTTTTTTTTTTTTTTGAGTGTATTCGAGTTTATAAAATGTTGTACCCTACTGTTTTCAGGTACAAGAAAACCATGGGGCTGGGTCACACGTTCGAAAAAATTCTATTAGTGGGTCACTACGGGTCAAGCTAATCTTATCTAAAAAACGATTTTGACTAAATTTTGTATCTTAGAGTTTTCGGGCATAAGACCATTACACTAGGTCACATGATCGAGAAAATTCAATTAGTGGGTCATTTTGGGTCACTACGGATCAAGGTCAAGCTAATTTTATCCAAAAAACGGCTCTAACGACTAAATTTTGTTTAATTTTTTATCATATCGTTTTCGGACACGAGAAGGCCATTGGACTACGTCACATGATCGAGAACATTGAATTAGTTGGTAATTTTGTGTCACTACGGGTCAAGGTCAAGCTCATTTTATGTAAAAACATCTGAAACTATTTTGATTATTTTTTTTATCTTTCCATTTCGAGCATGGACAGACCATTGAGCTAGGTTACATGTTTGAGAAAATTAGATTAGAGGGTCATTTTGTGTCACTTCGGGTCAGGTTCAAGCTAATTTTATGCAAAAAATGGCTCGAATGGCTAAATTGATTTTCACAAAAAATTGTATCTTACCATTTTTAATTACGAGGAAGACTATTTGACTATGTCACATGTTCAAGAAAATTTAATTACTGGGTTATTTTTGTGTCACTACGGGTCAATGCATTGCAATGTGAATGAAGGTTAAAACAGTTATTAAGTTGTTGAACAGTTGACAGTGAAGGAAGTCGCAAAGTTGGCAACTTTGGCGAAATTTGGCAGGAAAATTGACTTTCAATTTTACCAATGTCAAAATATATGCTTTGTACCAAATGAAATAATGTCGCTTATTTTTGCAATTTTTATCAACATTTTGATCATTTTAGGTCAAAAAATTCGTTTTTAGAACTGATGGAATTGTCAAGAAATTCAGAAAAGGAGCCTAGATATGTAATTCAACCAGTAATTCACAATACAACAGAAAACACGATTCTGGTAGTTCAGAGCAGTCTGTACAAAAATTTTTGTTATATTAAACACAAGTCGTAGTTAAACACAAATCTTTGTGCCCATAGAACCCAAGAAAATATCTCTCCGTAGTGATTAATGTTCAGAAATAGTTGTAACCAAGTGCTGAAAAATGATACTGAAGTTTATCTAGTACCTGGGGGACCTGAGAAAAGGTTTCGTTTGAATCGGACTAATAATAAAGTTCTGATTCTGGAAGCAGGGGTGAAGGAGGGGTTTCAATCAGAGCATTAACGCGATGTTTAAATTACAACAGAACACTCACCCTCCCCCCACACACACTCACACGCACACAAAATTAAACCAACACCATTAAAAAATTAGGAATTATCATTAATTTTTCACACAGAAACAAAATGACTATTTTTTTTACATACAAACACAGTAAGTTATCGTTGTTAATTTTTGAAATCAAATACATAAATGATGTCAGGTATATGACAAAACTCTAAAAATTGCATGAAACAAATCGCGAAAAATTCACAACTCACTGTTCGAATTGCAATCAGCTGACAATCAGCTGATTGCAATTATTTATACCACCTTTTATCTATTATTGTCATTATTATTATGCCAGCTTTTCATCTGTCAATCACAATCGGCCGTTTGATTTCTTACTGTACCTACAATACTATCAGCTACCAATTACAATTGCCCTCCAATGGTGTTTGACTTCTACCGGCATGAAGTGACGTCATACGCTGCAAAACATGAAAAAAACTGTTAAAAAACGCATAAAAAATGAAATAAAAAAATCTAATATAAAAATCGGAATAATAAATAATCCGCCCTTCACCTTTTAAAATCATAATTTTTTTATGTGTAAAGAATTACCAACTTTCTCCAAGCAAAAAAAGATTTAAAAAAATGATGTATCTGCGTAGCTGAAGCTGAAACGGAAGCAATCACCGAACCAATCAAGCATCTTGAGCAAAATTTCTTAGTGTCGAAGGAAACAATCCGCAAAAAATTCACATTCGCTGTTCGAATTTCGCATAATCTTTATTGAAAAGAGGACAATATTTACTAAATCGGGCTTCGAGGGGCAAAACTGCATGCATAGAGGTTCCTTCCCACCACATTTTGTAGCTCTGCGTGCAGCGGTCTCTCCAGAACACAAACTTCCTTCTTCATTATATTGGAGATATATATTTTAACAAAGAACTTATTCTTTATTAATGTATTATTAGCATAAAAACAAAATAAATTTGGCAACGGTCAGTAATTTTCAGATCATCAACGATTTTTAATTTAAGTATAAATATATATTAAAGTAAGATTTTATTAAGAAACAATATATTTCTTTCTAAAGGTTTACATTGTATTTAAACAGTGTTTATAAATTTAGTTTGTATGACCGTTTGTCTGTCTGTCTGTCTACCTGGCCGTATGTATGTTCACCATTCTTCCCTAATCTAATTGATGTAAACACTCGAATTGCCATGTATATTTTGTATGTTATTGAGGTTAACTATATAATGTTTTCTACAGAATGAAGTGCATAGTATTTATACTTCGTTTACAGTGACACCCAAAACAATTTCTTTACATTATGGTATATAGGTAAAAATCGCTTGTGGTGCATTTTAATGATGTTTAGATAATTCAAACATAATCACATTGAATCGCATATCTGAGGTGGACGACAACATATTTTCTGTGAAATATATATGAAATAGTATTTACAGTTCGTTTAAGGGACACACAAGAAAATTACATTACACTATAATACATATATTGCTAAAATGTGTTTGCGATGCATTTTAGTGATGGTACGATACTTCAAACATAATGAAATATGTATGGATAACTGATACGTATTCCAGCATGTTTTCTAAAGGTTATAAAGATCATAGCATTTATCGGTTATTTACAGAGACAATAAAATTATTTTGATAAAAGAAGGAATATGACCGATGATTGCTTGCAGTGCGTCTGGAGCAGTGATATGTATTTATCTAACATATCGTACATGACGTGATATGTAGAAATACTATAGATCAGATGCAGAATTCGTTGGAATATAGAGCGCAACTGCAAAAAATAAATTATTCCTACAATTTCCATATACTATTATGTGCTTTTAATACTTTACAACATAGTATAAAAATGTTTATGAATTCGGTTTGTCCATCTTTCTGACATCTCTCTGCCGCCTGTCCCAGCGCTAACTCGAGTTGGAGTTATACTCGGATTGCCTTGAAATATAAATATGCTTTTGGGGTTTACTATTGCTTGTTGTGTATTGCAACGAAGTGTGTATAGCATTTATGGTTCTCTTACAGCGACACTCAAAAGTATTCCGTTACATTACGGTCTATGGAGAAAACGAGTTTGCGGAGTATTTTAATGATATTTTACTATTTTAAACTTATACAAATTGATACATATTATTGCACTGTGCACTACAAAGCGCTTAATGTAGAATATGTTGTGCATAGAATGTGTCGTTTATTTACAGGGACACTCAAAATAACTTGGAAACAGTACTGTCTATGAACAATAATTGCTGGTTGCACTTTTCGAGTTGTGGTACGCGTTTATAAAGTTAACGAAATTTTTGCATATTGCTTAGTGCATATAAATTTTATAAGTCATATACAGGACTGCTAAAAATGTCTCACGGACATTTATTGACGGAAATTGCTGAATATGAATTTTGAATTTTGCTATGTATTCTCTAACTGAAGTAAATGTTAGCAGAGGATTTGTTAGATTATTAGACATACAAATCTATAAACCATATACTGGGTGGCACAAAACAATTCAGATATTTTGTTTGACTATTGGTAGTAATTTCTGAAATTAGGTTTTCCACTGTATCATATATAGTATACTGTAAAGCTTTGTTACAGTATTCTGAATGTGTTAGAAAATGTTTCATAATATATGCTTGACGAATGATTTTTCGTTCTTCTTATTTTTTTATTTATATGTATTATTTCATTGCATGGAGAAATGAAAGACCTTAACAACAACTTTTTTTGTGTTTGGAAGCGTTTTATAATCTATGCCTGATATAGGATTTTTCATTCTTGTTAATCTGTTAGAATTATATATTTTACTAGGGGGCCTGCCCCCTGCGAGCTACGCTCGCCAACCCCCGCTCAGACTTCGAGGTCTCTAAAAATATGACAGCGTGCTTTGTTTTAAAAATATTGGTAAATCTGTAATTGGGTTGCCATGCTTTTAAAGTTTTAATGGGGCATTTTTTGATTATCATGTCCTCGTACACAGCTGTTGCGACAACTGACGACTGTTTTCGGGATTGATAAGTAAAATCGATTACACCTTGAAAACCTGCTTGTATAAAATGATTAGGTTTAAATTGTGGCTACCTCTCGGACTTTTATAACAACGATCTGTATTCTATTCTTCCTTTTCGTTTAAGGATGAGAAAAATTCCATCTTCTTGTGAAAAACATTAAGAACCACGGTATTGAAAACTACTATGTTTTAGACATTTTCAGTAACAGGTTTTACTTTTCTCTCTGTTTTAGTGCACCATCATGCATATTTTCATGTTATTTTAAATATGTAAATTATTTATTTTAATTAATATGTATATACAAATTTTCTAATAATTATTTATCATACAAAATTAATTAAATATTTTGTGCATGCATGCCTGCATTTTATTCGGCATCAATTGATGAGATATTAAAAAAAATTTGCTATCCGCGATAATTTTACACCATGTTATGTCACTTGAATATTGTCCATAAGAAAATCGGGTACCGTTCCAGCATAGGATCTTTTGCTTTTAGGTTTGGCGTAATTCGAGCATCAAAAAGGGATAGATTCGTTAATATACATAGATTTGTTGCCAAAAGTTATGAAAACAAACCCAATGAACTTTTTGTACTTTTCTGTTATAGGGGTTTTGACGTTTTTTTTTAAAGCTTGGCGCAATTTGGGCATCAGAAAGTGAGATTTGGTGGAACAGCCATGGAAACAAATTCGACGACTTTTTTTGTTTATATGCGTAGGTTAATTATTTGTATATTATTATTGTTTTTCTATACAAATTACTTCTGATTATATATAAAATAGGATAAATGACATTTTACGCTAAACAAATTGTACAAATATTGAAAAAATGCTTCTGTATACGAAATGACAAAGTGAATAGGTTGACAGAAAGTATGTTGCCAAATTTCCTTTTCCGTCAAGGCTATTTCTTCTGTTTCGTCAAGACCCCATATACTGGAAAAGCACTGAACTTTTATGCTTGTTTATACATGTATTTATAATTGTCTTTCAATTTACCTTTTTTTGTACATAAAAATAGATAATTGGCTTCTTTATATTAAATAAATTCCTTCCCCCCCCCTTTTTTTGCGTTTACATAAATGACGTCATTTGGACGAATTTATTCAAAATATTTTCAGTTTATAAATTAAATTAAATGCTGACAGACAATTGAATCCTGACGATAGAAATGTGATTTTTTTTTTCAAATTTAATAATAAATTAATTTTTTTGCATAATTTAATCACAATCTCGTCTTCATTATCGATTGAAATAAAAGATAAATTCAATTTCAATTTGAAAATGACGAATAAAAACAAATCAATAATCCCTATCGGGATCCTTTTCAATTTTTTCCCCTTTTTTGTCACAAAAAACTGAGTAATTAGTTGCCATCATTACAGAAATGTCATTAAAATTAGAAAAAAAATAATATCTCGAAAACTAATTCCAATTTCAAAATTCTATTACCAGTTTTGACATCCGCGGATTTTTATGGACAATTGGTATTCATTTCACCATCAAGTGTTTAATATTTTATTTAAAATAGCCCTGAAACATAATCAGTCGTTTGATCAGTCGTTTGATCAGTCGTTTCATAAAATCGTTTCATAAATGCGTTTCATAAAATAGTTTCATAAATGCGTTTCATAAAGTCGTTTCACAAAATCGTTTCATTAGGATTTTATATATATAGGGTAGATGTGTTCTTTGAAAAATGAAATTGAGAACATATGGAATATCATGTATATAATACAACTAATTATAATAGAATATATATATTGTAATTATTTGTGAAAATATTTTACATATTAATTTTAGAAGATTAACTTCATATTATAGGTACAATATATTTTTTTAATAGTAAAGCATTTAATGAAAAAGTAGAGAATGTGCATGCATGCAAAATATATAAATAAATAAATAAAATAATAAAGGAATAAGAATTTATTTGAGCAACACTTTAGGCAATGTAATGTTATATTAACTGTTTAATAACTTGAATTTCACAGTTACTTTTCAATTACATTTTAATAATTTTGAAAAAAATAAAGTATTAGAAAAGGAAGGAGAATTTTGGATACAACTATATATTTTTTTAGCATATCTAAATATATAACAAATAATTAACATAGGTATTATGATTAGTATTCTGGCTCAGCATGTTTTCGATGTTTTATTATAATTAACATTTATAATAATAATTATAACATACATAATTATACAATATAGAATTAAAGTATGGACTAGGGTTTGTATTCTATATTAGCATGTTTTTGATAAATTCTTACATTTAACTGAATGTATTCATTGCCATACTTTAGAAGAATGTAACACTAATTTTTGGTATCCATAACTAACCTTATAATAGTATACAGATTATTGTAAATTTCATTTTAATGATATCATGTTTATTGGGTAAATTTATCCAATTCAATGAGCTGATTAGAAATTTTTGGTGACACTTTGTAATGTTATTTAATAATAAGATTTGAAATGTTTTAGTACTTATTATTTTCCGACATAAAATCAAATGAAGATAGCAAAATGATAAAATAACTATTATTGTAATATTTCGTAGGAACTAATCATTATCTGTTAAATATTGACTGAGCTTTACTCTTCTATCAATGTCAAGTACAGAAACGTTGGTCTATTTCCTAGAATTATTACTGCCGCTAGGTTTATGTCGTGAAACGACATGTCATCATCATTTGACAAATTACGGAATATGTAACGTAATATAGATAATGAGTTCAAATATTATCCATAATAAATATGTAACTATTTTTCTTACTTAAGATTATGTCTTAATGTTTAATGATATATATCTAATTAAGTTAATCACAAATGGTAGAATTAAAATAGAACAGAATGCATTTTGTATAAGAAAAGACGAAATGATTTCAAATAGATGAGTAATGGGGTTGTATTTTATAATTTTTGAAGTGAAAACTTCTTTAGGCGCGTTGGGCATTTTTTGAGATGGGAAAAAACATTGAATTCGCGACACCGTTACCGTGACCGTCACCGACACCGGCACTTTTCGGTTAGCCGGGCGCCAGTAATATATATATATATGTATATATACACGCACACATATATCTACACATATCTACAGATACATATATATACATACACATATATATGCATATATGGATGTATATATATATACAAATTTATGTATATACATATGTATTTATATATGTACATATATCACTGGCGCCCGGCTAACCGAAAAGTACCCCGACACCTCTGTATATTTGGCGACGATTCTGCAGTAGCTGGTTCAGATAACCATAGATTTGCTTAAATTAATGTCTCACTTTGACAGCAAAAGTGATATTAGTCTATATTTAGCATTATTTGAAAGACAAATTTCTCGAATGAATATAATAAAAGAAAATTGGGTCACACATTTGTTAAGTTTAATTCCGTTAGAATTCGCCAATATTATAGCTAGAAAGACAAAAACATTGGCGAACAATTACGATTATGTAAAAGATTTACTTCTTAAACGCTTCAAAATGACGCCAGAAGAATTTAGGCAGAAATTAATGTCACATAAAAAATAATTTTCAGCCATTTGGCGCGATTTAGCATTTGAATTAAGAAATCATTTGGAAGAATAGATTAGCGGTCTGAAAGTATGTGATTTCGAATCCTTAAAATAATTAATAGTAGTAGATCAAATTAAGAAAAGGTTACCTATATAAATGAAAGAACATTTTATTGATGATCTTCCAAAAATTAATAAATGAGTAAGTAAACTAGACGATTATGGTGCGGCGAGACGTAATGTTAAAACCATGAATAGAATTTCAGACCACTTTGAAGATGGGTTTCTAATATCAACGAAATTTTATGTTTCAAAATCTCTCGCATACGATATTGTAATAGGGCAAAACGGGATCAGCAAACTAAAGTTGGCGATAGATGAAGAGGGAATTAAAATTGTTGGCGAGCGCAATACTTTTCAAGTACGTTACCTTAAAGTTGCAAATAATTCCGATAAAAATTAAATTATGCTGCCAATTCATACAATGAAGCGAAAGTATCAAAAGGAAATAGTTCACGTGCAGAAAACGAAATGATTGGTATTATGAATAAAAATAATTCAGAAAATTATTTCAAGATAAATTCAGCACGCGCGGTGAAAACTGATAAAAGTGACTCAACTCGCGAGACCAAATCAAAAGATGAAAAAGAAATAACAAAACACGGAAAATATTATAATTTAACGAGCACGAGAAAAAAAATAGACAGAAGTAATATAAAAAGAAAAAATGAAAATAATGAAATATTTCAATTTATAATACTAGTATTAAAAAATGCTCTGAAGAGCACCAAAAAAGGTTAATATGTTTAAGTATGAAAAAGGGTTGGACAAGTGCTTCTAATTGAGCATGAGGAAGGAAAGGGGTTCCTTCTTGACTGCAGCTCACTGTCAATGCCAACTTTTGAAAAAATCATTTTCGAGCTTTTTCATATAAAAGAAAGTTGCGGTACTGTAGTAAAACCTTCCAAGTGTTCTATATGTAAACTGCACTGTTCTACTGTTGTACTGTGCGTGCGTCTGCAATGCAACTTTGTACAGTGCACTGTGTACCATTATTGATCTACAGACTATACTACACTGAACACTCCTATTATACTTTTGAGCCTCAGTGCACATCCACACTGTTTCTTTGTACTTCCGTATTAAAGGTATATGCGCCTAATGTTCGTTTTTAACTTACATATGCATTGCTGTACTGCATATTACATTGTGGAGCCACAGCCACTTGCATATAATTTCAATCAATGAATGCATTATACTGTAATGCATGCATACGTGAAATTGTTTCTGTTCAGAATGCTGCAACACTCTGCACTGCAATACAAATCAATTTTCTGCGCAGTTCTACACTGCAGGCATGCTTGGTAGCACTGCATGAGTGTGATACGCTGCAGGAACTAAGGTTTTTGGCTCTATGTCGCCATACATTCATGTCTAATCAAGCCGCGTCTTTACTGGCTACGTCTTTAAACTATACATTTTTATCGTAACGGTGAGTGATTTCATTTATATGGAAAAAGCGCAAATATTATTTTTTCAAAAGTTGGCATTGACAGTGAGCTGCAGCCAATAAGGAACCCCTTTCCTTTCTCATGCTCAATTAGAAGCACTTGTCCAACCCTTTTTCATACTTAAACATATTAACCTTTTTGGTGCTCTTCAGAGCATTTTTTAATACTAGTCATTTAAATTTTTTGATAAAAACTAAAGATTTTTTAATATCTTGAAAAGCAAAAAATTTTGCTATTGTCAAAATTTTATTGTTACAATGTTTTTACAACACTCCCCAAATCTTTGACTGTTCATCGCCAAAGTAGCATTTTTTATGTCTACCTGCTCTCTCAAATGTCAGGGGACCGTCACATCAATAATTAAATGGTGGTTTTCCATAGCTATTACCTCATAAAGAAATTGGATTCTATAATTGTCTCGGTCGTATCCATGGACTGTTTCTGCTGCACTGAAGTCGCCTGCTATAGGCTGAATTGTTCTTTCAGTGGTATCTTTCCTTACTACTCTTCTTAGTCTTTCTTAAAATCGCTGAATGGGACCGAATATTAGGTTCTGATAACTATACTAACGATCAGTTCAGTGATGAAGCTATAAAAATTGGGTTTTGATTTTGCATCGTTATTTGGTGCATGAGACTGTTATTTAAGAAAGTTATGCCGCGATATATATTTTTTTTATGTATATAACACAATGTTCATTGTTAGCTCACTGTATTCAAATCCGTACCAAAAGTAGAATGCACCAACACCACCAAACAATTGTTTAAAGGCAGTTCCTGAAATCAAAATTGGGCCTTTACGGGTGCTAGCTGCAATAAATCCCCAAACAAAATAATGTTTTTGCCACCAAAACAGTAATCTCGCTTGTTTTTACAACATTCGCCATATCGTTACCTGATCATCGCTAAAGTACATTCGAAACCATACTGCACTCATCGATAATTACTAAATCCAATGATTTCCATTGTTGCTTAAATAATTTCAAATCGTCAGAATCAAGCTTAAATTATTCTGCTTCATTCGTATGTTGGACGGGCAATTTGAAAAACGTGTGAATTGTACTTTTTCCAATGCTGAAGGCAGCAATTCCCGTTGGTGCTAGTACTGCAGCAGCAGCATTATTGTGATTACTCATTAAACGAACTTTTTGACTGAGTAAATAAATTAGAAAGCTTTTTTCTCTACCAGCAACTATGCGTACAATCAGATTTATGGTAGGAATAGACGGGTCTTTCTTTTGTTCTTCTATGTGCTTTACAATTGATTAGAATATTTTCCTTTGGTCAGCATTCATTTTTTTGTTCAATTTATCTTCATTAATAACAATTTCCTGGTCAGTTTCAGTGTTATCAGAATTTGCAGCTATCATATCAACGAGTTCATTTGGTTCTTCGATATTTTAAAGCTGGTTGTACAAATAACTTTCTTGTTACAACTTTTCAGCCAAGTCGATTGCAGCTTGTAATCGTTGTTTTTTTTCACGACATTCTTCCATCTCTGAAATTGTGCACATTGTGCTGAAAGGATTCACGGTAGAGTTTAAATTCTTCGATAGGTCTTCTTCGTTTCGCCAAGGCTTGAACAACATCAGCAAAGAATGATGATAGTACAACTCAATTCCAGCGTGCGTTTTCGTGTTATGATATTGCGTTTTCAAAACAACTGGTTTCAAACGTTTTCTGAACCAACTGTAGTTCTTTTTTAATTTGTAATATTCTACAGACTTTGGTTTGTTTCGTTCGTATTAGTAACTAGTGGCCAATTCCTATAAACACATGTTTTCCAATTTGTCATGTCGATTCATGTAATAATCATCAATAAAATTCCGACAGTAAATTTCAGTAGATCGTTCATACTCTTTTGCCAATAAACCCAAATCATGGCGACTTTCAGTTTTCTTCGTTGGTCTTTTTTCATGCTGGTATTTAAGTATTGCACAGTATCCCATGAATAGAAACATTTATGGCCAAGAATTTTGTCTACGGCTTCGTAACTTCCAGTTTCTCGACTAATCAAGTTTTATCTGGCAAAAGCGTGTAATCTGGCACCGAGACTTTTGTTTTCGTCAATGGTCTTCCAAATCTCTTCCTTACGATTTTTTTTCGGTTTGGTTGTATAACGCGTAATGTAACGATTTAACACCAAACTGGGTTTCCAACAAATTTTATGTCAATATTGGCGGCTCACATGAACAAAATCGCGGGATTATAATCATTGATCCAACTTTGTTTTTCTGATCGTTTCAAACCATATAACTTTTTAACATGGTGTCCAGCTTTTCGAGATAAAATGCAGTCTTTAACAGAATTTAAAGTTCAGTGTTTCACCAAACCATACATGAAAATTATGTGTAATAATATGCAGCGTGATTATGGCACAATATCCATGACCGTTTAGATGATAATAATGATAGATTTTCTAATATTCCGTAATCGAGTCTACAGACAATGTTAGCGAGCAACAAAAAAATAGGTACTTTTCGGCTAGCCGGGAGTCAGTGAAATATATATATATGTGTGTGTATATATACTTCACTGGCAGCTGGTTAACCGAAAAGTACCAAAAGATATTACAGCAATAATATGGATATAGTGTAAATATGGATATGATTGAAGGTTTTACACAGGATCGCAACAACCACATTAAACATTTATCGCCAATAACAGCCCACTAAATCTATCAGTACAGGATTTTTCCTTTTATTGTATAACAATTATTTTTTTCTTATTTTAAGTATATATTTGTGTTTTAGTTTTAATAGAATAGTGCTTAAAAGTCTGTAATTTTCAAATGTTATATTTTTCAAATGCTCACTTTCGTTTCAACATTGTTGTTTTTTTTCAAGTGTTTTGATTCACGGGAATTTCATTTTGCGCTTACTATTACGCTTGGCGACAATGGTTTTTGTATAACAGAAAAGTACCGAAAAAATGTTTTACATTCAATAAATAACAAATCAAAATGTTTGGCACGGTTTACATGACAACACGATTTGTAGACAACATCTGCTCGGTCAGGGTTGAAATAATTGGCGCATTAGCACACATTTTGGCATGGTGTTGGTATAACGGAAAAGTACCAAAATAAAAGATACAGCACAAGCTGTGCAGGAACGACTTAATAACGACGACATTGAAAATTGGGTACTTCTCTATCATCCCGTCGACCACTTTTCATAATAAAATACTATCGCCAACTCAAAGATTAAACGCCAAAAATGCAGCCCCATTTACTTGATGTCAGAAGCATTATACGTGTTTGTCTTGTCATCAAGTGGTTTTTAATTCGACATTTGCGTGTATTATTCATTATGTTTCACTGACTTATTAGTTATTTCATTAATTAAAATAACAATTGTGTCCGTAAATTCTTATATTTTATTTATTTATTTATTTTGATTTTCCTATAGCAACGTTCTTCCTTTTATTTGGCGTGACAGTTGGCGATAGATTTTTTTATAAAAGTGGTCGACGGGATAATAGTACCGAAAATTGTTTGCCGCATATTTTACATGAATTAGATGAAATGATGAAACACAATTCTTTTACATAAACATATAAAATGCTTAGTGAGTTTGAACGTGAATAGCAGGAGCCTGTTAGGCGATATAATTTTCCAATATATATATTTCCTCATTGTCGATGAATAGTATAGGAGTATTATTTCAAATTTAATGTGAAAACCACGATTTCTACCTACGATTACTGTCCTATAACGGGCATTTACGCAAGTACGAAAATAAAAACAAATAAGCATGTTTGTCACGTGATTTAATTAATTTGAATGAATTATGTTACATACATAATAATAATATTTATTTAAACTTTCGTGCAAACGCGCGCGTTTGCTACGATAAAAAAAGAAAAGAAAACCAATGTTCAACCGAAGCATTACAACATAAATTCGATTTTCTCAGCGACCGTCAAACATACAAAGAAAAAAAAAAAACTATTTTAAGTTTTACTAAGAGGAAAAAAATAAAACAAAAACGAAGTTAATCCAGCCAGTGGAAGTTTAGCTAGAGTTTGTTGAACTTTTCGTCTTCATTTTTTCGTTTAAAGTTAAATAATTAACTACAGTAAGCTACAATAATTTTTTGAATGCCATCATTTTATTCGTCTCGTCGAGTTCTATCTTTCAAAAAAAATCATTGTCGTATGTCAACTGGTTCGCCAGATATTTCAGAAAAACGTTTGCATTTTCTATTTCTTAAACATATTATAGCAAACGCTACCGCGTTTGCTATGATAATATTATAATGTACAATAGCGCATTAAATGAAAATTTTAATATAATTTTTGTGGTAGTAGTTTATAATAATGAATAAAAAAACCACTTCATTTAAAAGTATTTCCTGCACAATAAAACGTTTCCTGACGATTCAAAAAATACACACGTAATTGTTCAAGTTTTCACTTCTGTCGGCACTCCCGGAGTGCCATTTTTTTATTATTATTATTCTGTTGTTTGTTAGGATATTATTATTGTACTTGATGTAACTAAAAGTATATATATAGAAATATTTTCTCTGGTCGACTTATAAAAAAAACAGCTAAAATTTTTACATAAAAAAGTAATACTTTCGTAAATAACTCAAAAACTTAATTTGTACTACACCTATATTTAAGTATCAGTGAAACCTTCCGGATTTAAATTAATTCTCAAATGCTCTATGTCTTTTTATACTACGATTATTTTCTGATATGCTAGTAAAATTACATTTTGAGAATGTAGCAATATTACATAGCATACGACCTAAATAATCAATTTCACTTTTCCTGGAAATTTGTTTAACTTCTACACATCCCACAATGTCAAATTTTACACAACCGCATAGGGGTAAAAATGTACTTTAAATTTAATTTGTCAGAAACTTATACAAAAATTTAATGATTATATTAATTTTCAAGCATGACGTTTTAAAAAATCCATCTCTATTGCGTGTACCCCAATTGCGAAAGTTTATCATGTTTGCACTTAAAACAGATAGTTTAGCGGGTTTTTTTTTCGGCTAATATACCATAACGAATTTAGAATTTCATCAATAAATAAATAAAGAATTAAAATAAAATTAATACAAAGGATTTTTAACATATATGCAATTGAATTACGCGTTTTAGCACTGAAATAATCATAATACAAATTGTTGCATTAAATATCAAAATCTTAGGAAATTACTTAAAACCGGTGGCGTGATACTGATACAATAGTGTCAATTTATTAAATTTAAAACGTTTACTTGAATACATAATTTTATTTTTCTATTTAATGTTTTTTTATTATTGTTAGTGAACAGTGTAGAAAATATATATTATACGTACAAGTTTCCAATTAAAAATATCTATCCTTATTTTCTGTACGCTGGTCAGTATGCTGTGTAACTACGGGGAGCTCGGCTTGGATCCAGTGATTACTTTAAACGATAACATCGCAAAGTGCGGATGTCAGGACAATACACATAAAGACACAATATTATGTAACTAAGATATAGAATATTTTGATGTGATATATTTTTTAAACAATAAGAGAAAACAGTAATAACAGATAATTAAATAAAATTATTAAATAACAGTTAAGTATTTAGACAGGTCGCCATCCGAGGTAGCAAGCTTCACAATGTGCGACGTAGGCGACGAAATATGAAATTCAAACTTGTTTCTCGTTTTGTTTCCAATCTTTTGTTTATCATATTTCGCGTGTTGTGTCCCTTGTCACCTCGTTGTTTGATCTGCTTTCTGTGTATATAGCATATGGGATAGTAAGCACTTTATAATCAATAAGAAATGAAAATAATTTAACAAACACTTTTTTCAAAATGTGGTCGTTTCTAGCTCTTTAATAATGCATTTAAATCCCGTTATGTAATGTCTCTATAAGTTCTTATAGTTAAAAAGTCGAATTAAATTCTACTTGGTTAATCAAGAAAAGTTTGCTATTTAATAAAAATCACAGCATTCATTTACCAACTATGATAATAACAATAACTGTATTAATAATGTTACTAAATACTATTATTTTTTTTAATATTTGCATGCACTTAAATATTACGAGGGGCAGTCGTAAAATAAGTTTCAGCTGCCGACTGTGGACAGAGGTGTGTATGAAAGAAAAAACATGTACTGAGACATTAAAGATAAAACATAATTTTATTTTTTCACATAAGTACCAAGTACATTGAGACATTTTTCAAACCGCTTATGAGCTTCAAAAAGCCCTCCATGAAAAAATCAGGGCTTTGCATACGGACGAAGCGTTGAACGGCTATGGGCGAAAGACGACACAGCAGGTAAATGTGAACGTGTAAGACGCCGATACCATTGGGTAGAGGTCGACCACGATCAAGCAGATGGCGCTGTTGCAGTGCCTGCGCAGATGGGTCAACAGCGCCATCTGCGCAGGCATTGCAACAGCGCCATCTGCTTGATGGCGGTTGACCTCTACCCAATGGTATCGGCGTCTTAAACGTTCGCATTTACCTGCTTGTCGTCTTTCGCCCATAGCCGTTCAACGCTTCGTCCGTATGCAAAGCCCTGATTTTTTCATGGAGGGCTTTTTGAAGCTTATAAGCGGTATGACAAATGTCTCAATGTACTTGGTACTTATTTCAAAACATAAAATTATGTTTTATCTCTAATGTCTCAGTACATTTTTTGTCTTTCATACACATCTCTGTCCACAGTCGCCAAGGGAAACTTATTTTCCGACTGCCCCTCGTACATATATTTGATAAATTTCTTTTTGACTGTAATGAACTTTATGAACTGTATATAAAAGTTTGGCGGAATACCTTTTGTCGACAAAAAAAAATTCAATCATTCTCGATGAAAGTCAGTTACTTTTTATTTAAAAAGTAGATTTTTTTAAATTGTTGTATCAAGTAACTAGCAAATAATAAAAAAATAGATGCATTAGGAAATAAAGAGGATTTCTTTTTCAGATATTAAACTAAGTTCTTAACAGGTTTATCAACTAAACCTGAGTTAAAAGATATCTCGGTTTAATTATATTGTGATGTCACCATTTATTCTACTCTTCGTTTTTTCTTAGAATAAAAATCCCTCAATATTCATATGAAATTTTACATATCAACTTTCGAAATTAAATCTATTTTTAAATTTTGGTTGTACATAAAACTCTATAACAAACACGCAATAAATATTTTGTGTAAAATTTATATTCGCGTCTCCACATCTGCAGTATATAAGTCTAAATGATGATAAAATTATTGTATTATGCAAAATATTCTTTGATATTCAATCAGTTTTTAAAATTTATAAAGAACGAAAGGTATATGTCTCATACGTACACATTACATCGTGTTGAAGAATAATACATGCGGACTAAAATTCTGAAAGTTTTATTTTGAATAGTAGATCTTTGAATAGTAGATATATGAGGTACAAAGAGATATTAATTAGATAAAATGCACTTCGATGTTGTTTATTAATATCTCCAGCTTTTGATATGTCCTTTGAAAAGAGACTACCTAAAATTTCCTAATAGAAGTAATTCAAGATTACATATCGTTAAATATTTATATTTGAAATATATACAACAATGTAATTCAAGAAGAAAAAAGTGAATGAATGACGCAATACATAATTAATCAGACGAAAATTATTTTTGTCGTTACTAAAAGGTAGAATTGTTTAGAGATGTCACTGAGAAGGTTTACAATTGTTTTAAGTATATTTTAGAAGAACTCATGCCAGAAATGTTTGATGAAGAATGATAAAAATAATTAATTTAAAAAAATCAGTAGATTAAGTAAAAAGTATGTTATGTGGGCAATTGCTGTATAGAATGGTAATAAGAATCATGGTTATCGGGGAAAAAAATAAAACTGGCAAACTGGTTTTTATCTAATTAACAGTGTTACATATTTAATTAATGAATGTATTCAAGAAAATACAGATATCAGGGTCAATAATATTTCGGAATGAAGGAATATTATCATGCTATCAAGTATCTGCACTCTGTTACCCTTGCTAATTTAGATGGGGGGTACCCCATCTAATTTAGATGGAGCCCCAACTAATTTAGGTCCCTTGCTAATTTAGATGGGGTTAGAAGTTATATCTTAGATGAAGATTTTAATTCATTGTTTGGGAGTTGTATATTACAGTGGTAGCATTAAGAGATTTGTGGATTCTTTAAATTTACATAACAAAGAGAATTGTGATGCCAGCATCCAAATTATTAGCAAATTTTGTGTCCTGTCGATTGGCAATAAATTATCCAAAGTGAAGAATAAAACTGCGGTTATGGTCACATATTTATTCTAGAGGAAGCCACTTACAAACTTGCCGGTAAGTCTCGCATTGTGAAAAACATTTCACACCAGCATATCTAAGCTGCATATACTTCCAAAACATAAAATAAATTAGTAACTTAATTCAAATAAAATTGAAATAAAACTAGATGTTATGAGTTTCCAATATATTGATTGATTTAAAAATATATCTCAATATGATTATCCTTATTCATCATATACATTCCAAAATCGATGGTCACCGGGTGTGTGTAAATAGAAAAAAAATGCAAAAATCAACTTTCTAACGGCGCGCTTCTGCTTTTATCGTTGAATGTGTAAGAACACAAATACAATAAAGAAAACTGCCGAGCTTTAACTAGCTTCAACCATACAACGCACTTGCCAGGCAACTTTATTTGGGTATGAAAAATAATTGATGTGATAACGTTCTGAAATTACCGCAAAAAACAAGGAACGGGTACCCTTAAATGTGAAAACCTGGATTAGGACAGAAAAATAATGTTATAAATAGGAATTAATTTTAATACGGAAAGTCTAATATACCAGGCGTGGAAAGTATTGAATTTTGATCTGAAGTATGTAAAATAATTACTTAAGGTGGTTAAATTAAATGAAAAAAATATATAGACATTTAAAAAAAATGTTATATACATGTTAGATATAATAAAAACTTTTAATCTATCTTAAAATATATCCAATTTAATATATTTTTTTTTCGTCTTAAAATACTATAATCACTTTTTCATTTTTCCTCTATAAAAATCTAATTGTTTTCCCACTTGTCTCTGTTGCTTTTTGTCGTTACACCAACAATAGTTCCCCCTCTTGAAAATTATCTTTGTAAGATTTCCCCTTTAATTTTTCCCGTTATTTTATCCTTTGTTTTTATGTCGGGATTTCCACGGTTTTATAAAATATCCTCAAGTGTTCTGGAAAGTATTTTTCGCCCTTTTTCATACGTATCATACGTATGCATCATACATACAGCCCATCTTACGTAGTATAGGGTAAGTCTTGTAATCGTTTTGAAAATCGAAAAAAAAAATTTGACGGATTTACATGTTTCAGACACTGGAGATTCCGAAAGACATATTTTTAGAAACAAAATTTGGCCGTCCGTCTGTGTGTCTGTAAACGCTCTATCTCCCGAAAAAATTGAGATAGAGAGTTGAAATTTGGTATGTACTTAGTATGTAGTAATGGGAAGAGGCTCATTGAATTTCAGTAACCTCGATTAACCGGAATTATTTTTCTCGGATTCTCGAAATAATCGTTCTGATAAAAGTTATATAAAAATTTTCAAAATTGTTTATTTTAAGAAATGAATATAAAAGACAATAAAAAAACATAAATTTTTCATAAAGCATGAAGTCGATCGGATAATGAGTTGCCGAGATATTTGGAATCCTATTTTCCACAATCTTCGATTTTTCATGACCCTGTATTTCATCCAAATTTCAATTCAAATATATATTTTAATTGGAAATGAGACGTTTAATCAGATGCTATAAACCACTAGTTAATAGGATTATTGTTTTTGGAGTTAAAATGATGTTTCTTTTAAGCAATTCAGTAATCGAGCCTTTAAAGTTTATGACGTCACCAAGCCACCATTTTATTCGAATTGCAATGCACTTTATAAGTAGTTTACACATTTTGTATTTTAATATTTTACATTATGCATATCCATGATGGGTAAATATTATTGTGGCTCACAACGACTAGTAAACAATATAATCATTTTCCTTTTTTGCTGTAAAAATAATCTGTAACAAAAGTCAAAATAGAGAAATCATAAAATCTTCTTTCCGATATTCATTACATTTCGCTTAACATTAATTTACCAAAGAATTAGAAAAAGGGTTAGTTTAAATGTTTGCTTTGATTTTTTATCCAAAAATAATATGTAACAACAATATATGTAAGGGGAAATACGTAAAGGAAAGTAAATCATTGTTTATTATTGTGAAATATGTTGCGTTACTTAAAGCTGTTTCAGTTCTTCCGAAATGCAGTGAATTAAGAATCCTCTGTTTGACCGAATCCCCTTCCTTTATTAAATTAGCTACACTGTTAAAAATACATCCGTTAATTCACAGTAAAACTATTGTCAGCAAAATTGTCGGACTTTTTTTCCATTCCGTTAGTAGATTTTCCGTTTTGAAAGATAACAGAAGGAAAATCTCGTTTGAAGAAACGGTAATTTTCTGTTATGAATGACCTCGGTTAAAAAAAAAAATCCATCTGTGTTTGTGCTGCCATCTGTTGACTATAATGGGAGTGTTTAATATTTGATATACTTCAAGAATACTCTCTGGCTGACCTTGGGGTTCGAACCATGGGCGATAGCGCCTTGAGCTAAGTGCTTTACCGCAAGATTAGTGGGCCCGTGTTAGAATAAGTCTTTGAAATGATGATAGGGGATTTCTTCGATTCGCGGCCTGGAACTTAAACAATCTGGGGTTTAGAAACATGGTAATTTTTAAATTAATTGAGAGGATATTTTGTTATAAGATTATGACTGAAAACTTAAGTATTATAGAAGATTAAAACATGAATTATATATATTCTTAATTTGATTGTTAGATTCAAAATATGAATGTTATATTTTGAATTAAATACGATAAAGTATGTTTGCTTTTTTTTGAGAAAAAAGATTTTTTCAACTATTATATATTTTTTAAATGTGTTCGCTTAGAATATATTCTCAGTGAGAGTGTTTTTTTAAAACTTTAAAAAACAAATTGCAAATAATTTCAAAGGGATGAGAAAATTGTTATTTTTTTTAAATTCGAAAGCATTATTTTTGTTTGTTGCTTTTATGAGTGAATTCAATTTTGTTTTCACTTAATTTAACTATTATATGTATATATATTAAGCTATTTGTTTAGAATATATTTTAAGTGTGAATATTTTTTTATAACTTTAAAAAATAAATTGCTAATAATTTTTAAAGCATGGGAAAATTAATTGTTGCTCTTTTAAATTTGAAAGGACTATTTTGTTCTTTTAAATAAACTCGAAATTTTAATTTATTGAATTTTTAGTTTTTCTGTGCTGCAACATGTCAGTTTTTTAAACATTGAAAATAAATATGCTGCGGATAACGGAATATCTCCGTTGGCCACTTTCTTCTCCGCCTGCTCCGTTGTTTTCAGGAAATATGAGAAAATTTTCTGTTTTTAACGGAAAATGCCTTTTTATCGTGAAAAGAAACTTCTGTGAAATTAAAGAAAAAAATACCCGTGAATTTCAGATTATTTTTAACAGTGTAACTTATTTACATTTTCAATGAATTTGAAGTAAATATATTTATAATGTAAATATATTTATATAATAATATTGTCGAGAATGATTATCTGCGCAGTTTTATGACTAATGGGACTAAATTTCGAACACCATCATGTTATAATATTTTTTCTATATTAAAACAATTTAATCTGGATCTTGACCTTTTTATATATAAAATTTCAATAGATTATAATAAACCCATTGAATTTTTTAAAGAATGGAAATTAAATGTATTAAGTAATTTAAATGTTGAACTTTTCAGAAATATGGAAAATTTTAATTTTAATGTTAAACAACTAAATAGTGAAATAAAGAATTTACAAAACAAATTTATTATTACTTATGTTGATAAATCACCAAACAACTATGCTTTCATCTGCAAAAAATATTATTCACAGCTAATATCTAATGCAATAAATACAAGTTTAAATTTAAAAAAAACTAATCTTAATACAATTATTAATAATCAACATATATTTCAATATTATAAATTGCTAAAAATTAAAAATTACAACTTTAATTATCCATACATTGTTGTTATACCTAAATTTCATAAAACTCCTATAAAATTTAGAACTGTAACTATAGGCTGTAATACGTATAATAATAATGCAAGTAAATTTCTATTAACTATTCTCACTAAATTGTTTGAACTTACAAAACTAAAAGATAATTTGTTTAGCATAAAAAATAGTTTTCAACTTGTCAATAATATAAAAAATTTAAATAACATAACTTACATGAAGACGTTTGACTTTAATGACTTATTTAATAATATTGATATCAAGGATATGTTCAGGATTGTCAATTTATTATACAAAGAATACAAGGATTCCATAAAATTAAAAAATAACATTTCTTTAAATTACTTTAAAACTTTAACTAGATTTATTCTACATCATAATTATATTGTTTTTAATGAGAATATATATATTCAATGCTGTGGATTACCACAGGGTGGTATTGTTTCTTCAATTCTTGCAGAATTATATTTATATTATTATGAACGTAATTCACATATTGCTAATTGTAAAATGTACCGTTATATAGATGATATAATTGTCTTCTATTTTAATAATAATTCAAATTATTTACTACCAATAAAATATCATAAAAATTTAAATTATAGTTTCAACCTTATGGTAAATAATGAAATTAATTTTCTTGATCTTAAGATAATTCTTAAAGATAATAAAATTTTGTTTGACATTTATGACAAAAGAAATGATTTTACATTTAAAGTTAACTTATTTACTAATTATAAGTCTTGTATACATAAATCAGTATTTGTAAATATTTTACTAAATTTTGCACATAGAATAAACAATCTTTGTTCTAATAATTTTAAAACTCAAAATTTAAAACTTATTCTTCAACATGCAGTAGGATATGGCTATCCCTTTTATTTAGTTAAGTCAATTTTACGAATATAAATTTTGCTTTCATTGGGGTTTATATGTTTGCACATTCTATCTGTTAAAACACTTACATTTTGATTACTGATATATTTGGCTAAAGAATGAATTCCTTTATGTGAGAGCTGAGTGGGAATATTTTGGTTAAATATCTTTTATTAATTAAAAAATTTAAATAGTAAATTCTAATTTTTTTTTCTTTTCTAGGGAGAGAACTTTAAATATAATATTGTTCCAATAAGTGCGTTGCCATATTGGAGATTTAATTTTTTTTTTTTTTTTTTTCCCTTGCCAGGTAGAGAACATTTAACAATTTAGTTAAATGCTTTTTTATTTTTTATTTTTTGCAAGATATTAGATTCAATACGTGAGGTTAACATATTGGAAATGTTTGGTTATTTTTAGCTATCAGTGTGTGAAATCTAATTTTATTTTTCAGAATAAATAATATTTAGCAAGATGTTAGTTCCATTAAGTGTGTGTAGCCATTTTGGTATTTCTTTTAAACTTGCATTGTTATTTATAAAATGAAAATCTAATTTTATTTTTCAGGGTTAGTAAAATTTTGCAAGATGTTAGTTCCAATAAGTGCATGTAGTCATATTGGTAAATCTTTTAAGCTTGCATATAATTATTTATAAAATGAAAATTTAATTTGACTTCTACAATAATATTTTAGATTTCATGGGTTTATTTATGTTTTGAAAGTATTTAAATGTTGACATATGTAAAAATAAATAGATAAAATAATTTTATACTGAAAATTTACTTAATCAAAATAATTAATATTTATTTAGATATTGTTTTAATCTTTAACTAGATGGCAGCACCATATAATGATTTAAAAAAAACTATTACTATTATTCTTTAGTATTATTTTTTAGTTATTGTTTATTATAAAACCAGATGGCAGCACCATATAAATTTTCACATTTTTTTTTTCTCTTTTAACTGAAAACTTGGAATACAAGTGAAATTTTTAAATATTCCAATAATATAATATATATATTAAAATTATTTAAGTTAAAAAATATTTTTAGTAAATGAATTTATAGTTTGTATATTATTTATTTGTATTTTTATATTTTAAATTAGAAATAGTTAAAATCACAATGGTTAAATTAATAACTGCTACTTTTAGAAAATTAACTGTAATTTTAACTTGTACGTTTGAATTCACTTATTCACTTTACCATGTGCTTAGCACAAAACATTTTTGGCTTCGGATTCTGGACAAATTTATGTTGTAATGTATAGATTTTCTTTGTCTTCCTTTGTGTTTATTTGTTTATAAATGGATTTATTTTCTTCCGTTTGATTTGTAGTGTTCTATTTTCAAAGGTATCTTTTTTTTTTTTTTTCAATTTCTTTCCAATGATTGTTAGGGCTTGGAATTGTCACAAAATTTTGGCTTTAAGCTTGTGACAGTTACAGAAAACAATCATTCTTTGCTTATAATGTGGTTTCCCAGCCCTTGAAAAAGTAAATTACATTATAAGCTTGCATTTGTGTTTTTTTTTTTTTACTTATGTTTCACTTTTTGAATAAATACTTCATTTGTTAGGACTATGTTTTATAATGTGTAATTTGACATAGCTATTTGGGGTAATAATTTCATTGCATTTGGTCAGTTATTTCTGTTTCAATGGTTAACTTTTGCAATAAGTTTATATATATATATATATATATATATATATATAATTATATATATATATATATATATATATATATATATATATACAAAAGTCAGATCGCAAAAAAAAAATAAATAAATAAAAAATAATAATAAAATTCCACGAATTTTAGTAAGAAGGAATCTTATGGCAGAAAACACAACTTACGGAGTAGTGTAGAAATGTGAAGAATGTGAAATTGGCAAATTTTAATCGCGATTAAAATTTAAATCAAACTCGCTGTTATTATGTTATTTTCATTCATCCTGGTTCAAATGAGTACTAAACCCTCTTGCGAACTAAACACTGATGGTCCCGCGTCTGGCTGACAACCTGACCGGGACATATAATGTATAACACCTTAGAGAATACGATCAATCAGGGCTGGGAAGTGTTGCGCATCACCCAGAAAGTATTGTTTTTTATCTATTATCTGAAATGTCCATTTATTAAAAAGAAGACATCAACTCTACTTGAAATATTATATTAAAAGAATATACAAAACATATCTGCGCGTAAACAAGGAATAAATATTTTAAAATAAGAAAATGTAGTTACCTTTTAGTGTTTAAAATTAAATTAGGTAATAAATGGCTGCTGCCTTGAATGTTTTTATGGTGTCAAAGTAAAAAATTAAAGATTAAAAGTAAAAATTAAAAGAAAGCCAACAAGTGTACTTCACAACTCACATTATGCATTGAATGCTAACCTATTACCTAAATTGTTTATTTATTTTATAAAAAGGTTTTTTACAGAGCTGTAGCAGAAAACAGAAAATAATTGTAAGCGTAAATAGAAAATGAAATTCCGTAAAAAGAAGTAAGATACTTTATGTTTAATTTAAAACTATAAAAAGAGCAAGAACTGATGGTACCATGATTAATTTACGGTGCTGAATAGAAAATAAACTCTTTTGAAAATTCACAGAGTTAAAAGTTCAAATGTATAACTTACATTCTAAATATTACTCGTATGTACTATCTGGTGTGTTTATTTATTTGAAAATATGGCTTTCAAAATTACATTGTAAGAAAATACAAAACAATTCTCAGTGAATATAGGAAGTCAAGATTTCAAGATAAGAAATTGAAAATAACTTATTTTCCAAACATGAAAAATGATATAAAGTGATGACATAATGTATTATATACGGTGTCAAGAAGAAAATGAAAATATTTTTAAATTGGTAATGTCAACAAATTTAACTCGTGAGTCAAATTCACATTTTTCTGTTTTACATGCAGTGATTATCTATTTCAGAACAAGGTATGATATATTACATTATCCGAAATTACAAAACAATGCTGAGCGTACACAGAAATAAATGGTTTCAGATAATCAGAGGGGGGTTTTGTTGTTTTTGTTGTTTTTGCTGTTCAAAGTCATGCTCGCATTATAAATGTACGGTGTGAAATAGAAAATGAGCGGATTTGAAATTTGTAGTAAAAACAAATGAATTGTTTGATTACTTGCTTAAATGACTACTTTCGCGAAAAATACAAATTAATTAACAGTTTACAAAAGAAAGTATGATGCTGTTACTTCCACCGAAGAGGTTAAAAATACCAAAATGAAAAATAATTTTATCGTTAAGAATGAAATAAATAATAAATAAAGGTCTCATAATTAATTAATGGGGCCATACATAATATTTACGTATTTAGACATTTTCAATGTCATCAAATGAAATTCATTGTTCACATTCTGATGTATAACATTTTCTGCAAGTGTCAATCCATTTACAGAATTTAATAATTGAAAATAATTTTGTTAGCAAAAAAAATCCAAACTCTGCTAGCCTAAAATTAATAATACTGTCAGGACCATGACATGCACTCTTAGAAATGGATACTCAAATATCACGAAATTTGCTTCGTTTTTTACGAAACTGTTTCCTGGGAAATGTTCCGAGTAAATATTTCGTCAAATCGAGTAAATTTCTTTCCTCAAAAAACGGAGGAAATTGATTTCGTCAAATTGTTTGTTCGAAAGAAGTTGCAAAAATGATTGGTTTATGTCGCCATCTATTGACAACTTTTGAAGCATCTGTAATTGACAGCGCAAAAAAGTAAGAAACATTTCTCAATCTTCAACCGGTATCGAAATCGCTACCTTCTGTGTGGGAGACCGTTGTTCTGCGTCCTACGCCAGAAGGACTTCGAAAGAATTTGATTTAAAAAGGTATCTATGGGATGTTGATGTGTGTTTATATTTTGAGAAGTAATTTTATCGGTGCTGTTATAATTTATGCATGTTTTAATTTATAAGGCTGGATTATTATTGTTATTATGGTCTTTCTATTTTTAAAAAATAATTAGAGTACGGCTTGATTAATATAATTTATTAGAGAAATTTCCTTTGTTAAATGATAATTAGAATATGGTCTAATTAATTTGTTGGTCAGGAATAATAAATTTTAAAGTGTATATTGGAGAAGAGTTCATCAATTTTAGATAAGATT
Source organism: Maratus michaelseni (assembly GCA_963931845.1). NCBI lineage: Eukaryota > Metazoa > Arthropoda > Arachnida > Araneae > Salticidae > Maratus > Maratus michaelseni. Next base: position 80,442,158 of record OZ007593.1, read on the forward strand.
TTAACACGTTACTGTTTATAGAGGGTAACGAGATTTTTAAATTTGATTGTTATATGAATATATTTCTTAAATAAAAAAAAGAGTTCCTAAAATTTTGATTTTTTTTTAAACTATTGGGAAAATGGTTGTTGCTTTCGGTCGTCTGTGTGGGAGACCGCTGATCTGCGTCCTACGCCAGAAGGACTTCGAATGAATTTGATTTAAAAAGGTATCTATGGGATGTTGATGTGTGTTTATATTTTGAGAAGTAATTATATCGGTGCTGTTATAATTTCTGCATGTTTTAATTTATAAGGCTAGATTATTATTGTTATTATGGTTTGCATATGGTTAATAAATAATTAGAGTGCGGCTTGATTAATATAATTTATTAGAGAAATTTCCTTTGTTCAATGATAATTAGAATATGGTCTAATTAATTTGTTGGTCAAAAATAATAAATTTTAAAGTGTATATTGGAGAAGAGTTCATCAATTTTAGATAAGATTTTAACACGTTACTGTTTATAGAGGGTAACGAGATTTTTAAATTTGATTGTTATATGAATATATTTCTTAAATAAAAAAAGAGTTCCTAAAATTTTGATTTTTTTTAAACTATTGGGAAAATGGTTGTTGCTTTCGGTCGTCTGTGTGGGAGACCGCTGATCTGCGTCCTACGCCAGAAGGACTTCGAATGAATTTGATTTAAAAACTTATCTATGGGATGTTGATGTGTGTTTATATTTTGAGAAGTAATTATATCGGTGCTGTTATAATTTCTGCATGTTTTAATTTATAAGGCTAGATTATTATTGTTATTATGGTTTGCATATGGTTAATAAATAATTAGAGTGCGGCTTGATTAATATAATTTATTAGAGAAATTTCCTTTGTTCAATGATAATTAGAATATGGTCTAATTAATTTGTTGGTCAAAAATAATAAATTTTAAAGTGTATATTGGAGAAGAGTTCATCAATTTTAGATAAGATTTTAACACGTTACTGTTTATAGAAGGAAAATAAATTTTAAATTTGATTGTTGTATGAATATATTTCTTAAATAAAAAAAGAGTTCCTAAAATTTTGATTTTTTTTTTTTTAACTATTGGGAAAATGGTTGTTGCTTTCGGTCGAAAATGGACCAAAGGATGTTCGCATTTTACTATTTTAACCGTTTTTAACGAAAGTCTGTGACTTTAGAATAGTTTTTTAAGCGTTTTTAATGAAATTCTGCAACTTTATAAAAAATTATCTTTGAATAGGCAATAGAAATGCATAAAATCGCTACAAAAATGTTAAAGTTACAAAAAGACTAGACGCAACTTATCAGATATGAAAAATAAAGTAGGAATTTAGTAATTTCACATTATAGCGGCCTCCAAGGATGAAATATTTTTGTTTCTGTTTTCATTAATATATTGTAAATTTGGTACTTTCATGTATTTTTTTTTTTCGAACGATTTTGTAACAACAAAAATAATCTGGCCGGGGATGGGGAAACATTTTTGTCAAATATTTGAGATTTTCCAATTCATTAAATATCATTTTATTTTGAGACGAAATAATTATCAAAAATGACGAAATATAGCTCAAGAATTGCGAAATCGTCAAAAGTGAGAGTTTTATTTTTGACAGCAAGGAAACAGTTTCGTCAAGATATTTGAGGATTCGCGTTTCGTCAAAAACCACGTGACTCTGTGACGAAATGATTATCAAGAATAACGAAATGAGGCCTGAGGATTGCGGAATCGTCAAAACTGAGTGTTTTATTTCTGAGAGTGTGTGAAATATGCGTATTGAATGGCATGTAAATGTAATTTCTATACATATATTATGGAATGTTTAATCCTTGATGTTGCTACATATCTATTTTGAACTCTAAATGCTACAGCAATACCAAAACTTTCATTTTTAAAGTCGCATTACAATAAAAAAAACCCGAAAAGATTTCTAAAATCATATGAAGTAAATGTTTATAGTATTAAGTAACTTATCTTTAATACACAATGCTTTCATATATTATTCTATTCTAAATAATTTTAATACTTTAAGCATAATTAAATTATCTTATCCCGAAAGATACCACAAATTATTTTCTGTTCAATCTTTTATTTGTTTACTTTGTACAGATAATCATATTCATATAGACTTTTCAAAATGCGTTTTACATTCGAAAACAAACATTTGCAGCAATTACTAAGTCAAATGTATTATTTTTAATTTAAAATAATAAGATTTAAATATTTAATGCTTGGTTTAAGTTATTAATTTATTTTTCTGCTGAAATATATTGTAATGTAAAATTTTAGGGAAATATGCAGAATTTAAATTGAACCTATGATACACATATTTAATTTTACTGAAAAATATAATGTATCTTAAAAGTCATTGATAAAATACTACCGTTTTAAGGATATCATGTTTCTATGCATATGCCATCCAAGAAGAGTACTAAATAAATATTTATATTTGAAAGGCTCAGGCGACAAAATAAAATAACATATTTTGAAATCTTCCTAAATTTCATCAACTTCTCTGTAAAATGTTCCATATTTCAATGAAAAAGAAAATATTTCCTTGTAAAATATTTTGAAAATATAATTTTCAGGCACACTAAGAAGGTTTATATAACGAAAATAATATTTGGGAATTTAAGTCGTTTTTGTGAATAATTCGTCTAGGGAATTCAGGACATTTAAAAATAATTTTAATATATAACTTTTTGCATTTATTATGAAAGTAAATAATATTTGCTTATGGAATTTCATGTATCGTAATATATTAACTAAACAAATTTTACTGTCTGATTATTCTTTAATTAAAATCGATATCAAAACAATAAAAAAACCTTACGATAAACATTAGTACAAATAAAATAATATGGAAACAGAAATCCACATATTCGCTTCTATCGCACTAATCTAGTGACGGACAATCGAAAGGCGAAGGATATCTGCGGGTGTAATGAACACATATTCGCAGGATTTAAATCCGAGACAAAATATAAGGTAAAGCTAGGGGAGTCTGCGCACAATTCAAAAGAATAACAATAAAAAATCTAAATATTAATTTTTTTGCTAAACTGTCCATGAATAATTTTTACTTCATTTGTTTTTTATGCATTTCCATTGCTATTTTGTTGTTATGTTGCAATTTAATAGAACAGTTGTAATAAAACCAAGAAAGTTATTTTGCGTAATCTGTCCTCAGAGGTTTGGTGTGATTGCACACATGGGTAGGAGAGATTGTTACTAATAATAACTACAATTAAATCGTTAACAATAATAATAACACTTAAAGGACATTGTTGTAATGTTTTTGTGAACAAGTATTACTGTATTAGGAGTGAATATTTCAACCTAATGATTAAATAATCTGTAATAGGAAATAATTTTAAAAACGATTAAAAAATTTTAATTAAAGAAAAAAACAATTAAAGAATCAGAAAAAGCATGTCCAGATAAGATTACAAAAATAACAGTAAGTTACTTAAAAACATGTTTAACTTAAAATTAGTCCATTTTCATTTTTAATTTTTTTGATGCAAATTTACCAATAAGCTGCGTAATCTCTCCTAGCATGGAATCTAATTGGAACAATGCGCCATCTCTCCTAAGTAGAAGATGTGCAACCTCTCCCATTTCGGTAGGACATATTGCGCGGCCTTTTATTTAAACATGGCCGCTACTAAAACGAATCGTTGATGTTCACATTGTTATTCTCGATTAGTAGCTTATGAGAAATCGTTTAATTTTAAAATATTTTGTACTACTGATATTGTATAGAAATTTTGATGAATAGCTATGAAAATTCAAGCACTTACTTTGGGAAAACAAAACAAAATAGCAATACTTTATCTTAGACGCTCGAAACAATCATCGTTCACTTTCAAGTAGACACTCCACTACTGCTGTTGTACAACTACCTGGAGTTGCAGCGCGCTCACGCTACTCCTTTCCCCCGAACCTCTATGTGCGCAATCTATCCGACTGCGCCATCTGTCCTTGTTTTACCTTATGCGACGCAGTAGGATGACGACTTGCATCATGCACCTAGACATTCTTCAGGAACTTCAAGGCGTTATTCATCGTGAGCACATTTTGTTACCGAGGGAACTGCGGTATAATTTAATACACAGTATAGAAACTGCTGAAAAAATTGCATTTAGACAAGGGTTGAACATATACCGTATAAATGTTTTGTCTGCATCTATAAAAAGTTGTAAAAAAATGTTGTAGCACCAACTTTTCTTACAACTGTTTTCAACGCATTTCTTATGTTCTTACTTAAATTACTATTTTGTAGTTGTAGCATATTCTGCAATTTTAAGATACGTTAGTGCAACAAAAATAATCGTCTTGTTCAACTTCCGTTGCCGTAGCTGTAAAATGATTCCAGTTAATGGATTTTGTATACTTGTTCCATTAATTTTATTCTACTCTAATGATTACCAAAAGATAAGTTGGCCGTTCAGTACAGATATCCGTTTTGGTAAAATGATTTTTTATTGTTAAAAATATTCTATTAAATAATTAGATGTGATACATTCTAAAGACATTAGACGATACCTTTTAAAAATTGAAATCATACTGAAAAGAAAATCAATAAAGTAAACCAGGAGAGATGGCGCGTTCGGAGAAATCGCGCACATAAAGGTTCGGTGGGAAGGAGTACAGTAAGCGCGCAGCGACTCCAGGTAGTTGTACAACAGCAGTAGTGGAGTGTCTACGAGAGTGCACGTTGATTGTTTTGAGCGTGTAAGATAAAGCATTGCTATTTTGTTTTGTTTTCCCAAAGTAAGTGCTTGAATTTTCATAGCTATTAATCAGAATTTCTATACAGTGTCAGTAGTACAAAATATTTTAAACTTATACGATTTCTCATAAGCTACTAATCTAGACTAACAATGTGAACATCAATGGTACGTTTTAGTAGCGGCCATGTGTATATAAAAGGCCGTGCAATCTCTCCTACCAAAATTGGAGAGTTTACATATCTGCTACTTAGAAGAGATGCCGCATTGTTTCCATTAGTTTCCATGCTAGAAGAGATTACGCAACTTATTGGTAAATTTGGATAAAAAATAAAAAATAAAATGGACTAATTTTAAGTTAAACGTGTTATCAAGTAACTTAATGTTATTTTGTAATGTTATCTGGACTTACTTTTTGTGATTCTTATTATATTTTTTAATCGTTTTTAATTATTTCCTTTTTCTGATTCTTTAATCATTAGGTTGAAATATTCACTCCTAATACAATAATATTTTCTCACAAAACCTTACAACAATGTCATTTAAGTGTAATTATTATTTGTTTACAATATAATTGTAGTTATTATTAGTAACAATCTCTCCTACCCATGTGCGCAATCACACCAACCCTATAAGGACAGATTGCTCAAAATAACTTTCTTGGTTTTATTACAACTGTTCTATTAAATTACAACATAACAACAAAAAAGCAATGGAAATGCATAAAAAACAAATGAAGTAAAAATTATTCATGGATAGTTTAGCAAAAAAATTATATTTAGATTTTTTATTGTTATTTTTTTAAATTGTGCGCAGACTGTCCTAGCTTTACCTTATATGAATGGGTTCAATTATGTGATATAATTGAATGTTACAAAATTAATAGAATTTGAGAAGTATATTAAAATAAAAATCACTCTTTTTCTCTCAAAAAGGAACAAAGAACTTTATGTACCGACGGCAAAATAGTTCATTATATTTTTCAAAACAATTTTTTGTTTCTTTAGAAAGTTTAAATTAACTTTTGACGGTTAGAGAAATTTTTAAATGTAAAGAAAATGACAATTTTCGTGTAAGTATTGTGATATAGATCTTAAATTAAACTATTAAACTAATGTAAAATAACAATTTTTCATAGTTTAATGTAAATATTTTTTAAAAATCAAAGGATTAAGAGCCATTCAAAAATTTGTTTTAAACTGAAGCAGGTTTTGATTTTATCTTTCTCTTTCTTTCTTTTTCTTATTTTTTTGTCTTTCACTATATTTTTTAAATATTTTAATTATCTTTTTGTATTTTAATTAGAGTAAAATTACATAGAAACTCTTAATTAAAAGTTATTTTTTGTGAAGGTTTTCGATTAAAATTTTATATTTAAAAATTTTGCATGTCATTCATGTACACTAATGCAATATTTTATTAGAGTATCAAATATCCATGATACTATACACTGAGCAATTCAAATTGTGATATACAAATGTAGTGAATCAAAATTTTACCATTTTTTGGGTGCATCACAAATAACATAATTTATGTTTATTGTTTCCATAAAATATGTACGCGTTCAGTGATGTAAAATGATTTTTTTTAATGAAACATTTGCGTGAAATATTCAAAGGTTTATGCAAATAACGTATTTAAATAAAATAGTTATTTCTACATGAGTTAATTTTTTCAAGCATGAGTGTTTTACTCATTATATTGTAATTTTAATTACTAAAAGTATCATTTATGAATGAATAGGTAATGCAAAATTGTAAATTTTAAACTGCACATTATTTTATGTTAACGTTATTTTATTTAATCTATATTAATTTTTCTTAACTTCATTTCTACTACTACGCAACAACGGTGCAGTTCAAGCACAGAAGAAAATAAAACATTAGCAGTATTCAGGATAAATGACAAGATGTATTAAAGCAGCATTATTGACAGTATCTGCATGTCTATATTCAGATAAATAGTCATACTTTGAGTACTTAGAATAAATTGTTTTGGCCATTTATGCCATTTGCGCTTAAGTATTTCTGTCACATACAAAAGCTGACAATATATACATGTTTCTAAATTTATTATTTGAAACATTTTTAAAACCTTAAGTCAAAGAAGAAACTATTGTTCAAATAACACCGTACTCTTCTCAATTTTACTTTTATTAAATTTTGTTTTTCACTATAAACATTTGAAAATTTGGAAATTTTAAAATTCAAGTTTAATTTTTTAGAAGAACACCACTAACATATTCCTCTAAATTTTTACGTCTAAATTTATTTATTTTTATTTTTTGTACAAATTTTACAAAATTCGAAAATATACTCTGAATTTAAAAACTGTAACAGTAATAGCTATGCATAGTTCCAATGCCATATTTATTTATTTTTAATGAAGTTTAATTTAATAAATATGTCGTTGGATCTAAAAATTGTATAAGAAATATAGTATTTAGATATTTGCCGCATTTAAAAAAAAAAACTAATATGTTTAAGAAAAACATTTTTGAATTTACGAAATTTTATATTAAACATACGCATTTCTGTGTTCTGTTTTAATTTTTTGAAACAAAATCTATTTTTACCAATTATGACTTTTTATATCAGCAAAAAAAATTGAAAAAATAATAACGTGTTCTGAGTAGATTAGAGAAATTTTCTACAAAAGTCAATATATTATTTTCACCAGCTTAAAAAAAGTAAGTCTTATTTAATCAAGGAGGGCGGTCGCTCTGCCAAGCCAAGCTTAAAAAAAAACGCCACACAAACAACGCCAAGAACTGGAATAAAGACCGCTAATGCTTATATACAGAAAGCAACTTCGCAATGTTAAATCGACAAAACATGCCAGATTAAAATATCAGATATCAAACAAACCAAGCGTCGCTGAATAAAAAACGAAAACTAGAAGAATCTAAGGAAGAATTTCTTCAATTTAAGACCAAACTCATCTTCATAAGTGATTTATAAACAGAGATATAGCATTTTTTTTTAAATGCCGAGTTACTTAAAATGATCACTATTTTCTTCGTCAAACTTTTTTTTTTCAAACAAGCTACAGGCCTTAATATTCGGCAGAATAAAAAAAGGATTGCATTTCTGGACAAGTAATAACGTAATCTATGTGCTTTTATAAAATTCAGTGTAAAAAAAAAAAAATTCTATCCTTAATTAGCAAAAAACTGTTAATTAACTTGGCGATTAAAAAATTATGCCAAAACAGAGATAAAACCCGCCAACGACCATGTACCATCTGTATTAAAATAGCACAAATCAGTTACAGGTTATAATATAACCACATCAAATTTCATCTGCAAGTCAGCCATTTTCTTCTGAAGATATTTTTTTTTTAAATAAAACTTCACAATTATAAGAACACATATTTTATCAAATAATTAAATATGACTACAAACTGTGGCAGATGATTGTTTCTAACATGAATAAGTATGAGAAATTGCCGGTTACGGATATGGATCTGGGTAGCTCAGTCGCAGAGCGTCGGCATGGTACGCATAAGGTCCCAGGTTCGAGTCAATTTTTCAAATCCAGGTCAATTTTTTTTGTTTAGTGTATTTAATTGTCTGATAAAATGCGTGTTCTTATAAATTTTGTAAAATAAAGTAATCAGACGTAGTGTTTATGCTTTAAAAATATTTTAAATATATAATTTACGTTTTTAGAAAGATCTTTAAAAATAAATTAGTTTTTGAGGGAAGATGTACCTTCTAAAATGTATACATTAAGAGTTATCGCCATTTAAAATTTCTTTCCAAACGTAAACAAAAATTTTAAAATGAATTAAATGTGATTCATTTATTTCTAAAAATAAAAAAACACGGTAAAGGACAGACATTTCATTCGCAGGAATACCTTTCACGTCATCTACTATATATACGAGGCTAGCGAAAAAGAAAGGCTACCGCGGTGCTTTACGCGTATCTTTTTTTACAGACCGCGGGAATCACGTGAGGCTCGAATCCACCAATGCAGGTGTACGAAAAGAGCATCACGTCACTCTAGCGGTCTGTAAAAAAAGATAAGTGGAACGCACCGCGGTAGCCTGTCTTTTTCGATATCCTCGCTATATATATAAAACACAAACGGAAATTTCGTTCCGTTCCTTTATAACTCGAGATCTGCTGAATGGAATTTGATGGAACTTGCACTGTTCGAGAGATAATTTTTCAGGGAAGGTTTTAGTATGTAACACAACGTTCTACGTATATTAGCTATCGAATTATGATAGAAAGTTCTGTTATTTTGCCCGAAAAGGTTACCATTGCTAATTTTTTGGCGATCATTACTGTTGCAGAAAGAAATGAAAAGGCTATACATCTCGAAAAATAAAAGAAAAACTGTTACTAATTTTATTTAAAAAATAAAAAAAAGAAAGAAAGAAAGAAAGAAAAAAAAAGAGTTTTGATGAGAGAATATTATAAAACGAAAATATTTAATTTAAACATGATTAGAAATGTTCATAATGCTTAAAAAATTATTCAAGGGGCAAGATTTCTATTGAAACAAATTTGGCGATTTATCTTTTGTTTTTGGCGATTTTGATTTTCCTTTTGACCCCAAACAATTTGATTTTAAGCCAAAAAGTGTCTTTTTTTGTTGCAGAAAGAATTGAAATGGCTATACATCTGGAAAAATAAAAGAAAAAACTGTTACTAATTTTATTTTTTTTAAAAAGAAAGAAAAGAAAAAAAAAGAAAAACAGTTTTGATGAGAGATTTTAGGCCAAAAGGTGTTTTTTTTTTCAAGTGTACGACTGCATTTTCGCAGTATTTTTTTTTTTGGTACTTTTTGGTTAGCCGGGTGCCAGTGATATATATATATATATATATATACATGTATATATAAACACACACATATATACACACAAATACATGTATATACATACATATATATATATATATACACTTATATGTATGAATATATATATATATATGTGTGTGTGTGTGTGTGTGTTCATATATCACTGGCGACCGGCTAACCGAAAAGTACCCTTTTTTATTCAAATGCAAACTATATTAATGGCAATATATTTCTATTTACTTCTACATATATGAAATTTCGTACCGGCTGCTTATAACTCGAGTTCTGCTGAATGCATTTTCGTAGAACTTAAACTAAGATAATTTTTAAGGGAAGGTTTTATTGTATAACATATCGTTCTACGTAGTTTAGTTATATAATTATTCTGGGAAGTTCTATAATCAGATCAATCCGATTATGAAAGATTAGCCTTTTTAAAAGATTTTGCCGAATGTATTTCGATGGAACCTATACTGTTAAATAATTTTCTAGGGAACATTTTATTATATAACGTTGCTTAGTTCTAGAATTATAGGGTGAAATTCGAAAATCGGGTGACCATTTTTTTTATCAAATATTAGCCTTTTCAATATTTGATTCCGATTATGAAAGATTAGCCTTCTAAAAAAGTTCTACTGAACGGATTTTGATGAGAATTGTATTGTTAGATAGATGCTATTTCAGAAATGGTTTTAATGTACTATATATTGTCCTACGTTGCTTAGTCCAACAGTTATGTGTGAAGGTTATATAGTCAAGTGAACCCGATTCCGAAATATTAGCCTTTTTGATAGTTTTTACTGGGCGTATTTTTTGTGACTTGCATTGTTAAGTAGATAATTTGTAAGGATTGTTTTAGCATATTTTATATCGTTTTGTTGTTTTAGAATTATGTGGAAAAGTTCAATAATCAGATTATCAAAGATTAGCCTTTATAACAACTTCTTCTGCAGGGATTTTGTTAGTTAATTTGTTTGCATTGTTATTTCGATAATTTTTAGTGACGGTTTTAGTATATTGCATATAGTTTTATCATTCTTTAGCAAACCCTAACTGTAAATGACCAAATAAAAGAGTTGGTCCTTAACAGCTAAAATTTTGACTGCACATTAGAAAATATAATAGCGCAATCGCGTCATTTTTCAGTACTGTGGAAGGATATTCCACGTAAATATACAGATTGCTTTCAAATACAAGGTCAAATTAAACGATATATTTCGTTTGATTCAGGGTTCATTTGTAGAAACCGACCAGCGCAGCGGGCGTAGCTTGCTAGTTTTCCTATAAATCAATGAAATCCAGTTGTTAAATTATTTTTGTTTTAGAAGTGAAGTTTCCATTTAAATTTATTGTAACAGTACAATGTTTAATTGAATAAAATAAGGTAAATCTAAGAAATTGCTAAGAAATTCCAAACCTGCACAGGGCAACGCAAAAAAATAAAATAATAATAAACAAAAAATAAAAAATAGATAAATAAATAAATAAATAAATAAAAATCAGCTTTCAGAAATTCTAAAAATTGTTCCGCTAATCATATTATGTATCTTCGGGGTCCATCCTCCCACTTTCAGCCCTCCCACCCAAAGGGGGCACTTTTCTAAATTTTGCCGACACCTCTCATGTGATATATCGTTGGAAAAGTCTGTGAACGCTTAATCATAATATGCAGGGGGGGGGGGGTATTTTCTAAATTTTGCACATACCCCTCATTTGATACATCGTTGGAAAGGTCTGTGACCGCTTAATCCTATTATGCATCGCCGGTGTTCATCCCCCCTTTTGCCCCCCAAGCGCGATTAGCTTTCACCACCAGGGGACTCTTTCCTATATCTGTTCCTACGAGTCGGATCACGACGGGGTATGGCTCATTCGACTCGACATCAATAGAGCTTTCCGATTTTAGTTCATTTTTTCACCACCAGGAGGCACTTTTCTATCTCTGGCTCTATGGGCTAGATCACGACGGGGTATAGCTCATTCGACTCGACATCTATAGCCTTAATGATTTCAGTGCCCGAGGTTCATACAGAACAGATTGCGCTACTTGGTGGTGGAAGATGGAACTTGAGCGTGCGCAGCACGACTGCTATACGGTGCCGAAGGCAGCGGGGACCCGTGTCGGAAGTTAGTTTGGTTAGAGGTTTATACTATTCGATGTGCAAATTAAGGGATTATCTGGTGCCGAAGGCAGCGGAGAACCAGGTCGGAGGTTCGTTCGGTTCGAGGTTTATCTTACTCGAGGTTTTACAAGATTCGAGGCCCCGATATAAATTAGGGGTCCGCTAGCGGGCGAAGCCAGCTAGTGCTAATAATAAACGTTTGATTTCAAATGCAGCGCTGACACGCTATGTACGTATTGCATTTTTATTCATTTCATCCATAAGTCAGTGATATTTTTTAACGGGGGATAACAAGTATTATAACAAGCCACATTTAGTATGTTGTTATTAGTTTAATTTAAAAATCTACTGGTATTTCTAGTTAACCTTTTAAACAATGAATGAAAGTAAAATGTAATTTTAAATTATTTCTCATGTTTAGATTATTTAAATTATGTTTATTCTGTTTAAAAAAAAAGAAATGATATCTACAAAAACAACTTTTCAAAAGTAAAAAAAAAAGCCAAGCGTAAAAAAAAAGTTGTGGCTAAAAAATGGTGTGATATCAAATTTCCAAGCTATTATATTACTTTTTTAACTTTTTTCCATTAAATAAGTTATCATATATATAAGTCGAGTGCCTACGTATATGTTAATAGAAATCGTTTTCTCCTGTACTAAATACATCCTAACGAGTTTCTGAAAATTCAATTTTTTTCAAATTATGCATGATGGGCTACAGTATTTTACACTTAATGTTATTTACGTTAAAATGAATCATAAAGTAAATTACAATGGAATGGTGTTTTCTTGGGGAAAAATACAAATTGTTAAAATAGAACAAGAATAAAATATATGAAGGTATGGTTGTAAAAAAATATATATATATATATATATATATATATATACTGCTCAAAACAATTAAAGGTTATTTGAAGTTTTATATAAAATAAAGATATAAACGAAATTTTTTTTGCCGAAAATAGAAGAAGAGAATCACAAATGCAAATTTTTCTGGTTTTCAAACTGTGGAGTATGCAAATTTTGAGTTCGACGTCAAAAACGTCGCTTCAGCGGCAGCGAATGAAATTTGACTTTCAACTGGATAAAAGAAAATGAAGACAAGGGTGATCGGCATTCAGTGATTGCTTTGTTTCGATGAGTATGATGTCTCAGCGAAGTCATTTGACAGATTCAGAAGCTTGGAGAATTGTTGGTAGGTTAGAAGGGGGCCAAACTCAAGCCGAAGTAGCGCTAGCCATTGGAATGTCACAAAGTGTCATTTCCAGGATCTGAACCGTTTTTTGGAGAGTGGATGTGCAGGCCGAAGACCAGGGCAAGGTCGTAGACGGGCAACAACGCCCAATGAAGATCGGTATTTAGCGTTAAAAGCTCGGAGACACCGAAACATGAACGCTACTCTTCTCCAACAACACCTTCGCTCGGCAACTCAGACTGTCCGAAACCGGCTCCATGCTGTAGGTCTGTATGCTCGCCGACCGATGGTATGTGTTAGATTAACATCAAGGCATCGTCGCGACCGCAGAGAGTGGGCAACCGAGCATGTCAACTGGAGGAGAAATGAATGGAGCAATATTCTGTTTTCTGACGAGTCCCGTTTTTCTGTGCATCCGGATACTAGGCGTATTTTCATCTGGAGGGACCGTTTCAGTAGGAATAATCCTGCGTTCGTGCACGAAAGTGTCAGATTTGGCGGTGGAGGAGTGTTGGTGTATGGTGGCATCTCCATTGACGGGCGCACTGACCTCTACATCCTTCCAGATGGAGCTCTAACTGGTCGCCGATATAGGGATGAGATCCTCATACCTATTGTAGTCCCTTACGCTGCAGCAATCGGAGATAACTTCATTTTAATGGACGATAACTGCAGGCCACATCGTGCAAACCTGGTGGAGGATTTCCTTTTCGAGGAAGGAATCGTTCGAATGGAATGACCAGCGTGTTCTCCAGACATGAATCCAATCGACCACGTTTAGGACGCTCTAGGAAGACGAGTTTCTGGCCGCCAACAACCCCCACAAATTCTCCAAGAACTGGAAAGAGCTCTTCTGGAAGAGTGGGGCAGAATACCCCAACTCGTCATTAATAGCCTCATTGAGTCCATGCCTCAAAGGTGTTCAACGTTGCTGGCCGCCCGTGGAAACCATACCCACTACTGAAAATGATTTTCTTTGAAGAAAACACCTTTTCTTATTCTTTTTTTCTCATATGCACAAATTGTGTTTTTTTCCTTTTGTACACAAATGCGCAATAAAATGCATTTTTTTCTGCCATACATGTGTAATTTATTCTCATATAACCTACTATGTCTGTCGACCATGTATCAATCAGCTAAAAAGTTTCCCAGATACAAAATCCACCTAAAACTGCAATATCCTTTCATTGTTTTAAGCAGTGTATATATATATCTATATATATATTATTTACTTTAAATGAAATAAATTCATATAGACATTAAGTGAGTTATTAAAATATACTGAACATTATCTTAATACTTTTAATAATTTTACAGACAACATTGTAATACAAGTTTCACTTTTGATTTTACTTATATGGCATAAGAAGAACAATTTAGATAGATAATAATTCTATTTGAATTTAATTATTATATTTTTAATATTAGAAATGATAAATTACTAATTCATTTTACAGAATAACCTTAATCTAAAAATAATTGTCCGTTATGTCTAAGATAAATAAAAATAAAAATGTGGCTTTTACATATTCAATAAATTAGTTAGTATTTACGAAAAGGAACTACTTATTCAGAATAAAAATAATTAGTGTTATGGAAAATATTTTGTGAAATTTAATAAAATATACTATTTTGGTTAAAAAAATAAATAAATAAATAAATAAATAAATAAATAATAATAAACTTTTTGAAATTGAATTTTTAATCTTTTTTTCAATTTTACACTTTATATAATTACATTAATGAATACTGCATGTACCACTGCAGTAAGTATGTATTGGTTTAAAGAGCAGAACTGCCAGATTTGAGATAAATATTAATTAATATCAAAAGCTTTCTAAAGACCAATAATCTCAGGAAATACGATTTTGCTAAAGGAATTAAATATTCTCAAGTCCATAAATTTTAGCTTAAAGGAGTTTGTTTCAAGTTCAGGTGCTGAATCACATCTCTCATTAGATTAATCACATATCTTCTCTAGATATTTTAGCATATTAGAAGTTATAAAGTATCGATAAAAATGTTATTCCGATGCACATATTGATGTGAATAACTTACATTTAGTTTTGTTAAAAAAAAGCATTTTTCATTTTTTCATTTATGTAAATGATCATAAATGTTGCACAAATGAATATTATTATAAAACTTAGATGTATATATATAAATTTACAGATTTAAACGTACGCAGAAATATTTCACAGATAATCTATTATAATCTTTTTTTTTCAGAAATATTCGTCATTAGTTGTGAATGAAATGGTCAAATATAAATGTATTCCTCAGCAGCACTTTTAATGAATTTTTACTTTCTTCTATTTATAATAGAAGAAAGTATTGCCATCGAAATAGTTTTTTATTGCAGTTTTTCGACGATTTTACACATTTCAGTGGTCAGAGATTCCGAAAAACATGTGTTTACAAAATGTCTGTCTGCCGTGTGTCCGTGTGTATGTCCTCTTTATATCATCGAAGTGTAGGAAGTTATGGATAAAATTAAACGAAATTTTATTTATAGATTTTTGGCGATTGCCAGCAGGTCCCACTTGAATTTGGGGATATGCCGACGAAAGGGGGGGCTTTGTTCCGTTTTTATTAATATATCATCGAAAAGTGTATGACGTTATGTAGATAATTGATCAAAAATTTTTGCATAGGTGTTTGACTATGGTCTGCAGGTCCCAGTTGAATTTCGGGATATTCCGACGGAAAGGGGCACTGTGAGAGCCATTTAAAGATTTAAAATTCAAAAAGTTATGCAAAATAATTAGAAATCCTAAAATATATTTTTCGTTAAATGTTAGGCTTTGATCCAAGGATTTCAGAGCAATTATTGTTTTGCCTCTATCTTAAAAAGTGGCTGAGATTTAGCAGCTTCTAAATTTAGGGTGGATGACATTTTGAAACAAGACAGCAGGATTCCTCCATGAAATGATTTAATTCATGACTTTTAGTGAATATGCTTTCTTGCAATTTTTAGTTCATTGTTGTAACCATCGTTTATATGTTTAATACTATATATTCATATTCGCCAGCATCCAATTCTCGTCCAATGTTGCGATGTTTGGAGAAATAGCGCCACATTTTGTGCCAAAAATAGGCTGTCATAAATAAAAAAACTTGGCTATAGCCAGCTAATTTGGCGAAATTATTATTGAAATTCAATATTGACGAGAACTAGAAATGAATATTTAGCAATCGGGTTCCTTCGCATTTTAAATTTATGTTTTCCAGTCAAATTAGCTAAAATCTAAAACCAAGGAATAGAGAAGGCATCTTTTTCTACCGGTACCTGCCAGATGGACTTTTCATACTAGGGAAGGTCCCCAACTGCCAGATCGGGATTTTGTCGAGAGTGGTGTCGTTGGATAGCTCTTACCATGAAGATCAAGGAAATGTATTTAATTACCCGTCCGAAGCTACTGGTGAAGAGTTATAGACCAATGTATTTCTGTCATTTGTTGATTTCTGGAAGTCGTTAGCAAAGCAGGAAAGACACTCTGTGTGATAGAAAAGAGAGTTGACGGATTACAGAGATTATGGAGAAGACAGTTTATGCTTGGTGGAAAAAGTAACATCAGGGATGGTAGTGCACTTCTGAATAGAAATGGCAGCAGCACGTGAGTTTTCAACACCGGGTACACACAATGAAAGGGGGTGTTTTGCAGTTTTCAGAGATGTTATTAGTTAAGTTAAAGCATGTCTGTTTAACTGATCAAAAGACGGGATACGTGTCTATAACGAAAGACTTTTGAAAGGCATACCGACGCATGTAATCGAAGGTGGGCGTGGAGAATTGGTTATAGACCAACTTATGTAATTTTATTATGCTTTCTCTAGCGGTTGTGTCCACATCTCCACAAACACTCTGATGAGTTTTTGAATATTTCAGTATCCTCTTTATTAAGTACTTGTATTGTTGAAAGAAATAAACGTCTAACGGCAGAATAAATTTTGTCGTTCATGGTGAGAGAAAAACAGGATCCACATTGCAGCAACATTTCTCAATAAATAAACGTAGATTCGTTTGTCCACTCCAACTATCCAGCACCATGCTTGTTTTCAGATCACCAATCGATTATTTTAGTTTACTGAAGTGTGCCGCAGTTATTTGTTTTGTGCTCTTTCCTGACTTGACACATGTAATAAGCAAATTTGAGGATGATATTCGTTGCACGTTTTCCATAACTTTGGGACCAAAATCCCCTTGACATTCCTGTGTTACAAGTAGTATAGGTCTAAACAAATTTGGTCTAGACAAAATACACATTCTAGAGGAAATACACATTTGCACGGGAATGAGCGGAAAGAGCAGTAGAAACGTATGATTCCAAAGTAAAGATTCCTCGCTATAGGAATCACTGTATAGAGTCGTTTTGTTTTTACTGATTACCGATGCATTCACATCTTTAGATCTCTTCATATAGATAGTTGTGTTAGACACAATCTCGTATTGGAAGCCACTTTGATCGGTGTTCAGGACGATGATCAATAGACACTTTCACTGCTCAATCATTTTTTTCACGTTTTCCCAAAATTCATCAATCACATGTTGCAAAGACACTTCAGGAAATAAATCTCTTTTTGTTTCGAATTGTGTCACCTTTTGACTCGTTATTTTATACGACTGTTTGAAATTCTTGATAAAGTGTGAGATTTCTATGAATACGGGAATTCCAAGCTCCAATGATTTTTCAATGGTCCACATGTTGAGGTCCCAATCATGAACGGAAGTTTTTAACTGTCTGCGATGATGATAAAATTGCGATCACACGTGCTGGAGAATTAATTTCATTTTGCTCTGCATGTTCCCACCTATACCTACGTATTCTTCCCTCCGTTGAACTAGCTTGCGGTATTTTACCTGCCTACATACATGTTGCACAGCCTTTAGTTTATTTTTTTTGCCTTCTTAAACGTTTCTACTGCTTTCACCATATTTTCTACGGATACTCCTTCACTTCCTGTCCGCTTTGTTTTCGAAGGTTCTTCATATTCGAAAGTGGGGTTCGTATTTATTTCTAAATTAATTGTCAGTTCATTTTCGTCGATGCTGCTCTTATACAGAATATCGAGAGACCGGAAAAATTGGTGTTCGATCATCCCCTTCACTGCCTTGTGTCGTCGCTGAATAATGGCCTACTTTTCAGTCGTTGGCTCATTTTCCTCGAATTCCCTAAAATATTCTAGCAGTTGTAAACTAAGGAATTTTGCAATCTTCGCTTTGTTGGCGATAGCATTACAGACTGAAGACTCTCCGACGACATCTTCTAGATTGGCTCCAACTTCGAATGTCACAGGGGTGCGTGCCACCTCCCCTGTACCAGTTCGCAGGGAAGCGAGCCACAGGTAATACTAAAATTCTCCACAGTTGAGCCTATCGGGACAAGCCCCCATAGGCCCTGTTCATGCTCTCTTTTCTTCCCGTACGATCTATTAAGCAAGGAGTTACTTCCTGATGCTCTTTAAAGCATACTCCAAGTCAGTACAGTCCAATTAGTTATATATGATTGTTAAAATGTGGTCATAATCTTCTGTTGTTTCTGACTAGAGGGAACACGGAACCTTCACGAACTTCACACTTGCAACAACAGGTTACATAACTGTACACTATAAAAATAAATTCCTGAAAAAAAACGGAAATTGTACTGGCAATCGAGTCGCCAGTACAATTTCCATATTTTAACGGAAAAAAAATTCCGTAAATTCCAGGAAATTTTCCGTGATTTCTGAAATATCCGTTTTTAAATTTCCTTTTTTTAACAGATATCTTCCGTATTTTTTAGATATTTTTATATCGTTAAAATAAATTTTATAGAACCAAAAAAATATATTTCTCAAGGAACATCTTATAACACTTTATATTTTTTTTTCTTTCATTTCTGTGCGAGTTTTCAGTAAATAACCAACACTTGCCATGAACGGGTTCGAACGCGAAAACTTCTCTGTAGTAAACTGGCGGGATGTACCTTTACGCTAAGACCGGACACTTTGCTCCCTCAAATGTTGTTATTTATTTTACATTCTTTTAATGATGCAAAAACTTAAAGGTTTTATAGTTAGATGGATTTTTTCAATATTTTATTTTCATAATTTTAATATCTTGCTTTATTATTTGATGCTTTATAACAGATAAATTTTAACTTTTTATGTATTATATGCGTAAAACACTGTATTAAGACTAATGATTGTCTCTTTTTGCAATAGTACATATACTTTTTAAGATCATTTGTCTGTTGATCTATTTATCAATTCTAAAAACAATAATTATCTTAAGTAGACGTATTTATTACATGCTATTAAACTTTTCTTTATCTCTTATTTTAAAAACTTATGTGAATAAACAATTTTATTATAAATTAAATTATTATATTTAATCTTTACTGAGACCTTTTGTGTACGATTCTGTTAAACTGAATAATTTTAAAAAATCAAAATAAAAAAATAGATTTTTAGAGAAAAATTTGAAATTAATGAACTTAGGATAGGTCAGTTTAAATTTGGACTTGATAATTTAGTTTAAATTAATTTAGTTTAATTTATAAATTTATAAAGTAACGAAATAAATTATAAACTATATAAAATTATAAACTTCATTTTTATAAAATTAAACAAGCAGTTATTAATTATTTTTATAAATTTAAAGACAAAAATATGAACTTCGTAAAATTATTATTTATAAAATAATAAATTTTAGTTTAATTCACAAATTTATAAGACAAATCAGCTTAGTTTAACACCTACGTACCGATAATTTGCAAAAATATTATTTTATGAAACCTTAAAAATATATATAAAAAAATAGATTTTTAGCGAAAATTTTGAAATTAATGACCTTGGGATAGGTATGTTTAAATTTGGATTTATTAATTTAGTCTGAATTAATTCAGTTTAATTTATAAAATTATAAACTAACTAAATATATTATAAACTTTATAAAATTATAAACTTCATTTTTATAAAAGTAAAGTAAAAATCGTTAATTATTTTTATAAATTTACAGAAAAAAATATAAACTGTCTAAAATTATAATTTATAAAATAATAAATTTTAGGTTAATTCACAAATTTATAAGACAAATCAGTTTTGTTCAATACCAATAATTTGCAAAGATATTATTTTACGAAATCTTTAATAACGTAATATTGCCTCACGTTAATAGAATTAAAACAAAATTTTAAAATGTCAGTGAAAATATTCATAATTTAAAGCACTATAAAGAAAAAAAAAAGTAGATTTAAAAAAAAAAAAATCTGTAATTTATATAAATAAAGTAAATTTCTAAAGATTACAGTCCAGACACTGGCCCGGTTAGTATGAGCTCCAGGATTGGCCCGAGTCTAATGACAGAAAATAGGCCCACGGGTAGGACCGGTCCAGGCCTGGATCCTAGAAGATCCTGGACCTTAGTAAATACAACAATCTTAATTCGCATTTCAAACAAGACGATATCTGTATACAAACCTCTGAACGTTATTTCCGGAAATGGGGAAATACGGACATTGTACTGTTTTGAAAAAGAAAAACCCATCAAATTTACGGAAGACTTTCTGCATATCTGCGATTTGAAATCTCCTTTACGGAACTAATGTCATTTACGGAAATTGTACTGTTGTTTTGGAAAAATGAAACTTCTCCGTAAAATTTTACGGTAAATCTCTTGTATTTTCACGGAATTTTTTAGAGTGTAAAATCAGCTGTCTTTTCTACCTCACAGAGTGTATTTCCTGCAAAGCTAGTGACCTGGATAAATCAATAAATGACAGAAATACATCGGACTGTAACTCTTCACCAGTTGCATTCGGGCGGGTAGTTGTATACATTTCGTTTATCCGCATGGTAAGAGGTTTCCAAAGAAACCACTCTCGAGAAAATCCCGATCAGACAGTTGAGGACCTTCCCCAGTTAGTCGTGTTGTACATGTGCTGCTCGTACAACAAATGATGCTTCGCACACACATAACCCGACGATTCTCAAGCAGCTGACGTACAACAGATTCATATTCACCGATTCGTAGAATCGATGACAAAAATTGTAGATCTTATAGGCGATGTGATAGCGTATTTTGAAGTATTAACATGTTTGATATAGAAGAACATTTTGGGATTGGCACATCCGACAATTTCATTATTATTTTCGCAAACATTTTCCCATTCAAAATGAACTTATTCCTAGAAACGGTTGTCTCAAAAATTTTATTTCTGATAACGGAATTAAAAAATATATATATTTCCAAAAAGATTCTGTTCAGTTTATACTTTTAGTACGGTAATATTCTAATCATTACGGAAATTACAAACGCTAAAATGTCACCTACATATTGTAACAATTTTCTCAGAGTCAAGATTTTCTTTTATGCTTGTTTCCCGAAACTTACAAACTGCACTATTTTTATTATTACATAAAAGGCAATATTAATAAAATAACAATATTTCGCATAACCTTAAATGATAAAATATGTAACGAAGTGACAAAGGTATTGTTATCATTATTGAATTAAAATAGTATTCAAATCATCATTATAATAATACAAAATTAATTTTTGTTTTACACTTTCTTAAATATATTTTTTTTACATCCCTTAATAGTAAATTTTACTACATATTATCTATATATAAATATTGCAAAATACTAAATTATAAATTTTAGAATAAATTTGTGGTAATAGCAATGTACCTCATCAAACAAATTGTTTTGAGGTATAATTTTATTTTTACATATCTTGATCATTGTTTAAAAAAATATTTCTTATATATAGGGGTATTTGTAATATAAAATAAACCTTAGTGGGAATATGAAAGTTAATAAAAACCTTTGTTTTTATTCATCTTTAATCATTCTTTCTAATAATGGAATAAAGAGAAATGTAATTATCGTACTACACTAAACAGATATAACTTGATAAATAAATAATTTGTAGAAAGGGGATGTTTTGTAATTAAATAATTGTTTCATATCAAAGGAAACGTAAATTAGATAGCGTAAATCATTCCTTTTTTTATTTACTACCTTAAATAAATTAATATGATTAAAAAAAATCTGCCAACGTATTTCATAAAAATGTATCAATTTTTTTCCGAAGAGAGTAGTAAAAAAATGGAACTAATTACGTTACAGTAAATTATCTAATAATATTATATTTTCAAATTTTGTTCCTTTATCAGCATTAATAAAAAATGTGTATCTATAATTTATTTAGTTTTTGTTAAATGGACATATTTAAAATTTGTTAATTAAATGCAGGAAGATAGGG
This sequence comes from Maratus michaelseni, assembly GCA_963931845.1. Classification (NCBI taxonomy): domain Eukaryota; kingdom Metazoa; phylum Arthropoda; class Arachnida; order Araneae; family Salticidae; genus Maratus; species Maratus michaelseni. Next base: position 80,464,270 of record OZ007593.1, read on the forward strand.
ATTTCAAGTAAATAATAGAATGGTTTATTTTCAATTAACTTATTCGATATATTTTGTATGCAGTTAATAAACGTATTTTATTTGGGTTAAGGTAAAGCTAGGAGAGACTGCGCACAAGTCAAAAGAATAACAATAAAAAATGTAAATATTATTTTTTTTTGCTAAACTCTCCATGAATAATTTTTACTTCATTTGTTTTTTATGCATTTCCATTACTATTTTGTTGTCATCTTGTAATTTAATAGCACAGTTGTAATAAAACCAAAAAGTTATTTTGCGCAATCTGTCCTTAGAGGGTTGGTGTGATTGCGCACATGGGTAGGAGAGATTGTTACTAATAATAACTGCAATTAAATTGTTAACAATAATAATTTCCCTTAAATGACATTTTCGTAAGGTTTTTGTGAACAAATATTATTGTATTAGGAGTGAATATTTGAACCTAATGATTAAAGAATCAAAAAATGAAAATCATTTTAAAAACGATTAAAAAATTATAAGTACAGGAAAAAAAAGAATCAGGAAAAGAATGTCCACGTAAGATTACAAAATAAAAATAAGTTACTTGATAACACGTTTAACTTCAAATTAGTCCATTTTCATTTTTACTTTCTTTTTATGTAAATTTACTAATAAGCTGCGTAATATATCCTACCATGTAAACTAATGGGAACAATGTGCCATCGCTCCCAAATTGCAGATGCGCAAACTCTCCAATTTTGATAGAAGAGATTGCAAAGCCTTTTACTTAAACATGGCCGCTACTGAAACGAACCGTTGATGTTCACACTGATAATCTAGATAAGTAGCTTATGAGAAATCGTTTAAGTATAAAATATTTTGTACTACTGACATTGCATAGAAATTCTGACGAATATCTATGAAAATTCAAGCATTTACTTTGGGAAAACAAAACAAAATAGCAATGCTTTATCTTAGACACTCTAAACAATCAACGTGCACTTTCAAGTACCTGAGTCGCTACCTGCGCGCAATTTCTCGGACCGCGCCATCTCTCCTGGCTTTACCTTATATAGATGCAAAGTTAAATACTCAAATACATATTTTGTGTAATTGTACAGAAAATATATTTTCTGTAGAATAGTCCGCGTGTCGTTCTTTTTCTTAGTACTATGGGAATTAGTATTTTAAAGGTTTAAATATGCGCACATGTCCCCTTGAAGATAATATAATAGTCATATTTATTTTACAAAAGTATTATGCTACAAAATATAATTGATAGACGTGTAGGATGCTGGCGGAATCAGCCTATAATTTTGAAACAACGCAAAGCAAATTTTAACTCTCTTATAATTATTAAATGTATACACTTTCCGATCTCAATACGCTAAAAATGCATACTAGGGTAGAAATATGTATTTCAAAACAGATATTAGTATTTACAAAACCAAATGTTTAATGTCAGAAACGTCCATGTTGTTCATATATTTATTTTCCAATATCGGATGCCACCAGGTTCTAATTAATTTTAAAGCATAATAGCTGATCCCCGCCCAGCATTGACCGGCCCGTGATAATAAATTTATATATTTTACCCGATTTTGTATGAAATTATATTTTAAAATGAAAAATTCGTGAAACAATATTGATATTTAGTGATAAAAATGCTTTTTTTTATTTTATTTTTTTATTTTTATTTTTATTTTTTTATCTAGGGTCATTTCATAGTTTTAAAATAAAAAGCTATTGTTATCCGAACTCTTTTAAATCTTTATTGGTGATAAATGAAATGGTTTTACAGCCCGTGTAAAAATTTAGTGTAAACATATTGTTATCTAGTTGTAAAAGAAATGTTTGCTTCTCTTTTTTTTTCTTTGTTTTTACGTTGTCTCATTTAACACAGAAATTAATAGTTATCTTCTGCCGAAGTCTCTGACATTTCAATCGGTTATAAATATAACTTTATCCAAGTTCTCTTTAAAATTTTGTGAAAAATATGCATATTTAGTGGTGAAACATGAATTCTAAAAAAAAAAAAAAAAAAAAAAAAAAAGCTTTAGCTTTTAACCTCAGCGCAAAAATATATGAGAAGGTCTATGCTTTCAATGCAATGGAACGACTTCATCCGTTTAAAATCAACCCTTTTTAATCCCCCTAGGCTAAACAGGTGAGGTTTAAACAATCAGATTTTACGTTTTTTAGGGTAGATGCCTTTAAAAAGAAAACGCTGAAGAATGCGCAAAGAGACGATTTTCGTGTGGAAAAGGCATTGTGGATTTGACAGAATGCGCTTTTTGTTTTAAATATATAGATTCTTTTTTAGTGCTTACTCCTACCTGTAAACAACATATATGCAGAACTTTATATGTATGGGTTGTATCAATCATCATAAGTATCTGAGAGTCATCCAATCTGTATGTCTTGCGAAACGAGTTGATATAAACGTAGAATACAACCAAAATTTTAATACTTCAAAAACGTATTGTAATAAGTTATAATCGTTGAATTCCTTATTATACACATCTCAATTAAATATGTATACAAATCCACTTACAGACACTTTGCTTTTTTTTTTTTTTTAAACGGATATAAAAAAAAATCTCTGAAAGAATTATCATCCTCGAGATATCTATTCTCCAAAAAAATATCATAGAAAATTTTCTTTTTTATTAAAGTAGAGAAGAAATAAACAACGAAATCAGAACATTTGTTCTCTAATCTTTTTTAAAGTCTGGTTTTCTGGGTTTGATTTTTGGTCACTGCAGTCTTTCAAATTTTTTTAAATGTATAAAAAAATATGTTTATCATAGCACTTCAGCATATTTTATAGACAAAATAAAAATTAATATTAAAAAAGTAGATTATGAGCTTAAATTATATTTCCATCCTTGGATGAAGCTTCAACAAGAAGTATGATTTTTCTTACATCTAGAAACTTTAGGCTTTAAACATATACGTCATCATAAAGTTTTCTTATAAAATATCAATATTATATTCGATGAACCACTGTTACTTAACAGGTAACATTTAAAAGACACAAATAGATGTTTAAAATTTTTAAAACTATCCAAGTACTTTTGGCCGACACCGCGATCATCATCAGTGAGCGAAAATCATTATTTAGTCGCCCGAAAGGAATTGGAAAGATTTTAAACATTTTAAACATATATTTTTGTCTTTTAGATGTCACCTTTTAAGTAACAGTGGGATCTATCGAATCTCATTTTGATATTTTATGAATAAAATAAGGTGAAATTTGCATTTCGCCCGATGCGTTTTGAAGTTCTATTAGTTTCATCAATAAAATCCTGTATTGAATTTATTATTTTCTTATTAAAATTGGAAACAGTAATCGAAAATGTTCGCCAGATTTGACATGTAAAAGTGGAATAAACTATTATACATTATTTCCTTGCAGTTACAAATACGTAGATTTTCTCATGGTTTAAAGAAAAAAGCTTTTTAGTGTTTGTTTGTTTCATTTGTTTTATATTTGTATATTTTTAATTATAATTAAAACAATTGTAAACGATACTTTAAGTATATATATATATATACCATATATTGTAACAAGAAAAACTGTAAAATATAACACTTCACCTCTACTAAGAACATGCCAATATGAAAATAGCAAAAAAAATTATAGAGAGATATTCAATAAAGAGATATTCAATTACTAATGTCTGTATTTCCAAACATTATCCTTCACATTATCGATTGTGCACTCCGACATTACTTAAAAACATGGTAAAAAACACTCCATCATCACTAAAAATGTTAAAAAGTTTCCTTAAAAATTTCACCATTACAAAAAACGTTTTCACCCCACTGGAGCATCATCCTAAAAATTGCAATTGATGATGTTCCAGCTGAGGTGAAAACGTTTTCGTAATTTTTACAGTTTTATGGAAATTTCTGAACATTTTTATTTATAATGGACTGTTTTTGATGGAAATTTTACCATGCTTTTAAGTAACGTCTGGATGTAAAATTGGTAATATGAAGAATACATATTGAGTCTTCTTTATATTTTATATTTCAAACAAAATTTGAGAAAAATAATCCAAGTGCTCAATATGGGTTTTTATAATTGTTACTTTTTTTATTCACCTATTTATGTGACATCTACTGATAGTAATGCTGTGATGAAGTCCCTTTCGAAAGTTTTGTAATATTCTGTGGAGCATGCCCCGAAGAATCGCCCAGAATGTCCATGTTTCTTATGCGTTGAGGATTTGGAAAATAGGTGCCCGGGATTGGTACACTCAAGATCTGAAGTAACCCGACAGAAGAAAAAAAATCTTTGAGGCAAAACTTCAACGATTTTCACATATTCTACCATTTAAAACGGAAGAACAGTGCGTTCTGTGCCACACGCGTTATAGACTGCTGTATCAGACATCGAAATATACTGGGAATATAATTATTTTGAAATTGTGGTGTGAAAAAATTATGTATTTCCTGTCACTGCTGCCCCTGATATTGATTTCATACGCCAGTTTATTTAAGTATGTCTCGGAAACCGATAGCATTTTTTCTGTACTGACATGTGGTACGGATTTCAGGATATCAACACCTCATTGTAAAATAAAGGTTTCTTCGCTTTTGATTGTAATTTAATATCTACATACTTTCACATTATCTGATTCTCTGTGACTTTCTGACCAAAGATTTTCGTTACAGAAGATGATTTTTTATACTTATTTTCCACTGTGTATTTTCGGAATGTTATCTAAAATTTATATCACTTAAATGATAAAAAATAAAATACGCAATAATTCAACCGATTTCTGAGGTTACTTATGAATACCAGTATTTCGAAATTCGTCTAACCCAATAATATTTTCAATGCCGAAGATGTATTAGAGTTTTTCAAATATTAGTTATTCAATGAAATTGCTTATTTTTTGCTATCACAACGTCAGGTTAATGAAACATTATTATTATTTATAGTTATGACCAAAATTAATGTTACCTTATTTATATGTATTTTACAATTCCATTTGTGAGATTCTGTGATACGCAACATTCAGCATGTTCTTTATCTGGATTTTCGAACAATTTGAAAGAACAAATTTTGCGCTTTTTTCTTAGAGCTTCTTTTCGTGAAAACTAATTAATAACGCCATTATAGAGATTTGCATACGTTCATCTGTTAATATGTTATTTCTTATTTTATAAAAATTGAAATAACCAATCTTTCATTTATTTTTAAATATAAATGCAGTACAGGATGAAAAAAAAAATTAATAATATGTAACCATATTCTCCGCCTATATTTGTATTGTCATCTGGTCATGTTGGGATGACAGTATTATATGTAATGCTGAACTTCGCATGGACCTCTGCACTTTTGTTTCAGATAATTTAATTAAATTATTATTATGTATTTAAATAATTTTCATTGGAAGTTGACACAATAGTTTTATTTTTTAATTTAGAAGACATTTTAAACATGTAACTGTGAAAAACGTTATACACGATAAATATATATATAGATAGCTATGTACATATAAAACAAAATCGAGAACTTTTCTTAAATACATAAATGTTAAAAAAATAAACTATTTATATGATATTCCATATAGTATTGTTAGAAGAATGAATTGTACTTCTTTTTTCCAAAATTTTCCCCCATCTTTACCATAGAGTATTTTTGTCGCAAAAATATATATTCACTTATATTTTTGTTGGAATAATGGAAGACAAGAATATAAACAAACATAATAATGAATGAACATTTCGTAACATAATTATTTATGATATTAAGTTGCACTTCACAGAAAATGTAAACAATTGTTGCCAAAATAGAAAACAAATTGATATTGAGGACTTGAGGGATGTTTTCATGATGCGGTGTAAGAACGAGAAATAATCTTTCCTTCTCTATGTGACAGGCATAAAATAATTCTCAGATTCCCTTTAATGCAATTAACATTTACGAAAATGTTATTATAGTAATAATATACTTACCAGCGTCCCACTAACGTTCCGTACAACCTGGGTAAATTTGACTCTATACAAACATGTTTTGTAAACGAATGTATTTTATTTAAATGAAATCCTTTTAACTTTAAATTCAGGGAATCCAATTTGTTTCTATTTTTATTCAATCACTACGAGATATCCTATAATTAAATTTATAATTAGTCAAACATTTATTATTATTTAATATATTCATCTTTTTTTTAATAACTTTAAATTGTTACAACGCGGGAAAAAAGAGACTATTATTCAAAAGTTTCTAGACATAAGTAAATAATAAAAAAAATATTAAACTAACTCGAAAATTAATTAAATATAAAAAAATATTTGAGGAAGAATGATTTGTTGGATAGTGTTTTAATTGCTTGCATCTTTTTTTTAATTTCCAGAAACAGAAGACGCATGTAAAATAATGAAACATAACTGCTTGTAAAAATTCATTTAATTTCCGTGACTTTCAAATAATGAAACTAATTTTGACTTCAAAATTTACTCATAAAGTTTCTTTCTCTCTTTTTATTGTTCTCGGGATGTTTAGGACAAATTAGATATTTTATTAAAAATGTCTATTTAGGTGTTCCTATTTATATAAATATGTAGCACCTATACCCGTCGTCTGTTCCGTCCGTCCGTCTGTACATCTGTCCGCATATAACAGTGCAAAAAATCCCCAACCGAATTTTTTTAAATTAAATATATGTAATCAGTGCAGATTTTTGTCGATTCATTTTGAATTGTATGAAAATCGAATCTAAACTTTAAAAGATGTTAAAAAAGTTTTCTTCACTCTACTAATTCCTATCATACATAATCTATATAATAAAAGCACATGTCATGTGACTGAGGAAAATAAATACGGGGTAACAATTTCATTCTTCATATGCCAAGCGGTCATTTTTATTGAAAATAATTGTTTCGAATAAAATTGTATACAAGTTACATTTTTAGAAATATCGTTCAAAAAAAATTGTTGAGAGAGGAGTTAGATTTTAAAATGTATAGATTCTGAGATAACTTCAGTTAAATTTAGGTTAACAGCCCAATATTTATCCCAATATCAATTAAAGTAAGAAAACACAAGAGATTCGTTCATCGTGAATCATATAAATGATAAACAATGGAGGTAATCACTCGCAAAGCAAGTTGCCATGGCGAAATTTGCATCACTATTTGGTGTGAAAAAAATAATTCTCATCTGTAAACGTGGCATACGTAATAAGAGAAAAGAAATGCATGCTCATTTCGCTTCTAACAGACGGCATAATTCATTTCACTGAAATAATAACGTAGATTGTTTTACATTGTAAAACTAGTTATAGCAAGAACGCACCTCAATTGTCACGTTTAACGTACATTTTCTCACTTGTTATTTTAAAGTATCGCTAAACGTATATTAATAAAATGTCTCTGGTAGGTATAATATATATAGTTATTATTGACAATATTTATAAAATATATCATATAATATGTTACTCATATTTGACGTGAAATAATATTCTATTCTGGAATATATGCAACTGTAATATATGCTTAATGTAGCAATCTATATTTGGCTGATTGTGTGTCATAAGTTAGAAACTGACAGGCTGTCATTCTACGTATATTTAAAAGTTCTTATCCATAATCACACATTTCGATAAAACAAGTTAAACTGGAAATAGTGTTCATATAGCGTTAAATATTTTGTACAAAATGAAGCTGCGAAATACATAATTTTAGAATGTATCTTTGCCAAAATTTATTGTAATATAAAACACGTTTATATACAAATGCTCAGGTAGAAACTAATATGATATTGAAGCATCATTCTTATTTCGAAAATACTAAATTAATATGTTCAATAATCAGTCAATTATAAAATCTCAAGACTAAATCAATTATAGTAATATTATCCCGATTTAAAAAAAATACGTATAATCCTTAACTATTTCAATGTTATGCAGCGTGCAGTTTAATTTAACTACAGAGATGGTATTTTTTTTTTCAGATTAACATTTTCTAGAAATGCAACATATTCCAAGTGTAATTTTTTCTCTTTACTATTAAATTTGTATTGCAATAAATATTTTTAAAAATTCTAATTTTTTATGAAACATCCTGTATTAATAATAAATTATTTCCATATATATATATAGTAATTTATTGTTTATTTATTATTGTATTAGATATATTTCATATTACCGGAATTTAATTTTACATTTCTTTTAGTTTTAAAATAGGAAAAACTTTGTTGTCTTTTTTAAATATAGCTTTTTTTTAAAGTTATTTCATAATAGATTTTTGTAAAGTCTTGCAGGATAAGAAAAATTGCATAGATTTTAAAACAATGTTTAAGTAAAATTACAATATTTTTTAAACTTAAAAAACAACAATGTTATCGAAAAGAAAATCGATTTTACCAACAAATTCGCGTAATGCAAAAGCAAAGAAGAAATAAAAAAGTACTGAATCTTTTCTTCCAGCCGAATTGTGTAAACTTGAACAAGCCGATCGTGCCAATTCATAACATTATAAACGTGAAAGCGCGTTCTATACAGTAGAATTTTTTTTACATATAGGTAGAACATTTCTGAGAATAGGAAGGTTAGGGGTCTGTAATTAGGTCCATAGTCAATTTGATTTTTTATTATCAAGTGAAATTTGGCGCAAAATTAAATACATTGTTGTAACCAGATTTGTTTTTTGCGTGGTAAACACTTAATGGTATTTTAGATGATTATTTCCCCGCTCACCTTTGATGCCAACTATGACTGTAATAATATATATATAAATTATAAATTATGTAATTCATTTTCATCCACTCAGTACAGAGTTGTTTTGGTTAAAAATATCAATCCACGCCATCTAAAAATTCGTCATATATCAAATTAAATTTCAAATAACAAGTAAAAATTGTTTAGAACCTTTAAGGCAATTGTTGGGTATAAATTACTCATAATTTTTACAGCTTACTTAGAACTATTTATTATTTAGAAAGATTTATTATGAAATATCATTATAATTAAGAGTTAATTAATATTCATTTATTGTAATTAATATTCACATAAGATAACTTATTATGAATTATGCACAAGCAACTGTGTGTTTTTTTTATTATTATTTAACCTTTTAATTAAGATAAATTGTTTTAAGGAGTTCAGTAAAACTGTGCATCCATAATATTGACAAATGTTTCACTTCAGATTTTTATAATTAATAATGACGAATGGTCGTGTAACTTATGAATACGAAAGTAAACACACATTAAGATTGTTTTGGAATTAGTGTATTGCCTACAATATAAAGTAAAATAATGTTCTAAAAGCATTCTTTTATACTAATATGGAAAAAAAATAGGTAATATGGACACGTTGACATAATACATAAAACGATATTTTATGTTTTTTATGTTGTTAGAAAACTTCCAAAATACTCTCTTATTTTAAGCATAAAAAAAAAATAATAAATCAAATATAAATATCAGATCATGTACAAAAGTCATTCCGAAAATAATTTTACATATATTTCACTTTTAGCATTAAGAGTTCTTAAGCAATGAAACTGGATGTGTTATCATTTAATTTTAAACGTTCACATTATTACTAAGATTATAAGTATTCATCAGGACCCAATACCATGCAATTAAATTCATTTCAATTTAGTTTGTCTAAATGTTTTTTATAACCATAAAGTAAGCAAAAATCGAAAATATTTTATATAATTTAGAAGTAGAATCCTATCAAAAACTGAATTCCTTAAGAAATTTTAGAAAAAAAACCAGTTAATAAATTTTGCGTGTGTAATAAAATAAATGCAGTAATAATTGCTTTTATTACTGTATTACTACTTTTGGTAACTTAAAACTATTTACTTTATATATTTAAAAATTAACTATTTCCCCTATTATAAAATGAGAATCACTTATCGACACACGAAATTTGGTTACTTTAGAAAAATAAAATTGTGGACTATTGCTTTTAATCATGTTAATATTTTTTTAATCAAAAATTGTAATTTTAAATTACATTTTAGGAACAGTAAAATTTTAAATTAAAAAGATTTTCAACTTTTGGTTATCAAAAACTGTATTTATAATAGTATTAGTAATGAAACTAGTGAAAAATTAATAATATTAATACATACACTTAAGCAATGTTGTTTCCAACACTTCCTCGTATAATAGTAATTTTTATTTAAACAATCCTTCTATTGTTATGTTCAAGTGTCAGCATTACAATAAGACGAAATTTAAATTTTCTATATTTGGTTCTAATCATTAAAATCCACTTTACATTTCATGTATTCTTCTTCAAGAAATGTTTCATTTAATTAAGTAATATCAGTATTGAAGGATATTTACAATTACTTATATGTACGTAGAAAGATATTTAATACACATGCATTCTTAAATATATTTTGCGATATGTTGCTTTTAAATAATTTTTGAATAATTTTGGATTTTTACAGAAAATTTCTCCAATTTCCAATTAAAATGTCTTTCTATTTCATTCCAAGAAACTCTAAATTAAATTTAAGATATTCGGATAATGAAAATAAAATTTTAAAATCATTCCAGTAGACAGTTTTGAAGGATTTGAATTTCACGGATTAAACTTGAATTGAACATGAAATATTAAATGCGAAATTGCTATATTAGAAAGAAAATGAGAAATATTTAGTATTACGAAAACTATTTATATTAAAATAAACTAAATTTGCGATTCTTATATCATTTTAATAAAAAGAAGTATATTTGCGAGAAAGAAAAATATATTTTTTAATTTAATGAAAGTTTTTTTTTTAAATTATTAAATAAACATAAAAACTAGTCGTTGGGGGCCACCGTAATACTTACACATCATGGATATGCATAATGTAAAATATTAAAATAAAAATGTGTAAACTACTTATAAAGTGCATTGCAATTCAAATAAAATCGTGGCTTGATGACGTCACAAACTTTAAAGGCTCGATTACTGAATTGCTTGAAAGAAACATCCTTATAACTCCAACAATAATAATCCTATTAACTAGCGGTTTATGGCATCTGATTAAGCGTCAAATTTCCAATTAAAATATATCTTTGAAGTGAAATTTGGATGAAATACAGGGTCATGAAAAATCGAAGAGTGTAGAAAATAGGATTCCAAATATCTCGGCAACTCATTATCCGATCGACTTCATGCTTTATGCAAAATTTATGTTTTTTTATTGTCTTTTATATTTATTTCTTAAAATAAACAATTTCGAAAATTTTTATATACCTTTCATCAGAACGAATATTTCGAGAGTCCGAAAAAAATTGTTCCGCTGAATCGAGGTTATTGAAATGAAATAGGCTTCTTCCCATTATTACATACTAAGTACATACCAAATTGCAAGTCTCTATCTCAATTTTTTCGGGAGATAGAGCGTTTACAGACACACAGACACACACACAGACACGCAGACGGACGGCAAATTTTTTTTCTAAAAATATGTTTTTCGGAATCTCCTGTGTCTGAAACGTGTAAATCCGTCAAAAACAATTTTTCGATTTTCAAAACGATTACAAGACTTACCCTATACTACGTATGATGGGTAAGTAATAGTTCTTTTAAACAAGGCCTTTAGAACTTTCGTTGTCAAAAATATGATATTATTTAATGTGTATTTCTTTTAAATGCTAAAAGGTGCAAATTAACACCCCAATATACAGTAAAATAACTTTTTTTAGATTGTTGACATGTTTCTGCTCACCCCGAGGCACTTTTAAAAACAAAGGAAAATATTCTATAATTGCATGGTCTTTGAAGTTATTATTTGAAATGACTATCATTTAATTTTCCTGTAATTTTTTAAAAAGTTCATAATTTTTAAAAAGTACATGGAAGTTAAATGGCAGCATTTTATATAATAACTTCAAAGTCCATTCAATTATAGAATATTCTCACTTGTTTTTGAAAATGGCTAATTTTCAGCTCCAAACATGTCCAAATTCTAATAAAAGTTATTTTACTGTATATCATGTTGTTAATTTACATCTTTTAGCATTTAAAAAATACATGTTATGACAAGGTGATATATTTTATTATATTTTTATTTGACGTATATAAATAATTGTTCTCGGAAAAATAGAATAACCCTGTATTCGCGCGATTTAATGGATAATAACACTTTATGTTAATGCTGCAGAAAACCTCACTTGAGTCAAAATTCCATTTAATGTTTCATCGTTTTGGAGTTTTTAAAAATATAACAATGAAAAAAGGCTTATATAAAGGTATTAATAGTATAAAATATTTTCTGTAGCCTCGTATAAAAGCATATGCTTATATGAAACGTAATTATTCTAATTCCAACATTCATTGAGAAATTTACAACATGTGGTTGAAGAAATCTAGTATTAACGTTGTTATTATAATGCATATAAGATTTAGTCAGATGATAAAAATCTATGCATATGATAGGTTTATAATCAGTTCTTATGTACTCCGATTTTCATAGCGACAATAAATTACAAGAATGACTGATTGAATGATCATAATAAAACTTTACATTTTGTTTTCTAAACGTAAAAATTGTTAAACTCCACGTCTCATTTTTAGAAATTCAAAGCACTCGGATTAAAACGAACTAAATCATATACTCAACACAAGAAACGATGAAAAGCCACTGTCATTCAATTAGTTACAAAATAGAAAACTCTCTTTCAACAGATGTGAATGGAAAACTTTGTTAGGGTATATTTAAAGACGAAATAAAGAATACAAAGTTAGAAAAAAAGGCATATGTATTAACTTAGATTTTGAAGATAACATAAACAATAATAAACTTTTAGGTAGCTTTCAATACAAAAAAGTATAAAGCTACCTATTGCAGGCGTTCGGAGGAAAGCAATTCCGGAAAATTTTGGTATATTTTCACCGATCATGACCCCCAGACCCCAAAACCACCCTCCGTTCAAATGTTGATTTATATATATATATATTTATATATATATCTGACCTATGTCATACGATAACGCCCGTATTTATAAATCGATTTTGATGAAACTAATTGTGTGTGTATTAAGGTCACTAATGTCTCGACCGAGTTCGTTGGCCAGCTTTGTCCACCATCTTGTTTCAAGATGGCGGCCATTTAAAAATTTAAAACTAAAATAAATGTACAAAAAAGTTAAAAATTCAAATTTATTTTATACTTACGTGTTAGGCCTTGATACAAGGATTCCGGAGCATTTTTTGTTTTATCTCTATCTTAAAAAACGGCTGAGATACAGCAGTTTGAAATTCTAGGGTGGCAGACATTTTGAAACAAGATAGCACATTACAAAATTCCAACGATTAATTTATAAGTTTTAGTGAACGCGACATCTCGCTAATTATTATCTTTCATTGTTGTAATCATTTTCCCAATCATATGCATAAAACTATATATTCATATCCGTTAGCGCCAAATTATCGCCCAACTTGGCGATATTTGGCGATATATCGCCAAATATGGCGACCGAATTAGGTTTTCATAAATGAAGCCAATTTGGCTATAGCTCAATAATTTGGCGAATTTCCTATTCAAATTCAGTATTAACGAATCTTTTGTAAACGGTTTCTTTGCATTTTTGCTTGCTGTTTTCAAGTAACATTAGTTAAAACTTTAAAACGAAGATAAAGGAAAGCTACCTTTTCCTCCCAGTACAGGCCGGAAGGACTTTTTTCCTTTTTAATTCATATGTTTTTGTGTTAAAAATTCAATATTATTGCAAGGGGCTGGCATTATTGATTCGCGAAAAGTGTTACTTTACGATCACCATGTTTGTGTTATGGTGTAGCAGGTTATGGAAAGCATATACAGAGGGTATTTCACCCTTTATGTAAACGATTTTCACAAGTTTTATGTAAATGATTTTCACAGTTAATTTCTCAACATATATGCCATTTCTATGCGACAGTTTTACTCTACTGTATAGCCCTGATTCTTGTTTATAATTATGGTCAAAATGTCCATCCTTTTATTTTTTTTTTTACTTTGTACAATCATATCAATTTTCTCTCACACCTCTTGGAAAACTTTCCAAAGTCTTTCAATTTGTTAAGGACAGTGCTTTCTAATGCTCGCTTTTAACAAACACATATGTGGTGATAAATATAAATTTATTATAACACTGGATGAAACATACGTTTATTTAAGTGAACGAAAGTTTATCATTGAATTAAAAGTAAGTTTATCATTTAATTAAAAATAAATAAATAAATAAAAGTTGGGTTTGTGAATGTAAAGAAAAATTTCCATATTTATTCATGATTGCTGCTGGATTTTGTTATGAAATTAAATTTAAAGTAAACAATTCAGTAAAGCTAAGGTGATGTCAATTTATTATGAGTAAAATATTTTTTAGCCCATTTTTGTAAAAAGAAATTCCAGCTTTATATGAAAAATGCATTTATTGAGCTTCATATGAACGAAGACTGCCATCTGCCCTTCCATAACTCAACTGATACATATTTAGCGAAGAAAGAATCCTAAACAGAAATAAATTGTTTCTCAATTGAATAAATGCGTGTAAAATCACCTGACCCCCCCCCCCCCCCTCATCCATAAACTTTTTTCTGCATCTGAATTAATGAATTCACGAATATTGAGAGGACTTTGGAAAGATATACAAGAGGTACCGGGAAAAATTGACATGACTATAACAAGGAAATTCTGTTATCGTAGAAATTATGAACCAGAGCGATAGACAAATCTAGAGATTATTCATCAAATTCACATTGTTGCAAAGAACATGTTATTTTTGAAAATAACTTCCATAAAGTGTGAACGACCTTATGTATAATTTGTTGGGAATGAAAGATATATTTTGGATTAAAAGTAATTCGCGTTAACGAAGTTTAAAAAAAAAATGGAATATTATGTTTTATTAATCAATTATAACATGTTTTAATATATGTATGTCAAATTATAAGAGGATATAATAAACTAGTACATAGATTTCAGCTATTGAATATATTTCAAACTCTATATTCAGAGGAAAATATTGTGATACGATATTTTTTAGACTAATGAAGTTTCATTGGTAAAAACGAATTTATAATATTTTCTATTTAATGCATAGTATGTAATGAAAGAATTCGGGGAATTCTGAAGAAGGATGCATTTAAATTAGATTTTTAGAAGTTACTGTGACGAATTTAAGTTAGTTAAAATAATTTATACAAAAAGGTTCTTCTAAGGAATAATTTTTTTCTTGCATGAGAGTATTTTTACTAGAAATATTTAATTTACTGCTAATCAAATTAAATCTTAAACTAAAACAAGAGAGAGGAAAAAAATTATTAAGTTAATTTTTAGGTGTGCTAAATTTTATTCATGTTAATTAAATACTTTTGTTTTTATTTAACGATTGCAATTACTTATAAATTCATAAATTTGTATATACATATTTCTTAAAAAACAATTTATATATTTCATAAAAATTCTTTAGTTGTTAATTTATTAGTTAAATATGTTTTATCTACAAGTTGTAAATTTCCAACTGGACGAAAAATGTCCGGGCCAGGATTCGAACCTGGGATCGCTTGGCTGAAGCCGCCACGCTCTACCACTGAGCTATCCCGGTCGAATCTGGAGGGCATAATTCATCCAGTAAACCTTATTGATCAAAGCATCTGGTCTGATATTTTAATCAGCTCAACAGAAAAGATCGCAGGTAATGGAACTCCAGTAAACGCTGGATACGTGAATACACTGGATTATTTTTAACACAATTATTTCAAATTGGTAAAGTAATCATACAAGTTGTAAATATGTTTTATCTAACTTGCCATACTTGCTCTTTAAAACTAGTAGACTCTCTCTAACACATAATTGCAATAAACATATATGTGTGTTTATTACGATGTATGAGTACATAGTACATATGCAGATATAAACAGGGAGACAGTGTGAAAGAAAGAGCGAGACTAAAGAGAGCGAAAGAAATACATACTTTAACTAGTATAAATATATATACAGGGTGTTGCAAAATTAGACCTACAAATTAAGAGAGCTGATAGAAGGCATCAAGAGGATGAGAACATGGGGTCGCAAACCACGTTTAGTGGGAGTAAATTACAAAAATATTTATGAAAGTTGTGACCCCGAGGGGAACAAAAAAGGCCAATGATAAATAGAAAAAAAAACATTTATTTGTCGCAATGTATGACTACAATGGATTACAGTTCAACGTCAGAAAGGAGACAACGAATCCTTTTTTATAGGAATATGTTTTAACGCGTCCGCAATTCTTTGTCCGTCAGTGTCAGCTGTGCAGGGACTTTCGTGGCTGCAACTTCGAACAATTTCTATAAAAATGTGTCGTCGTCTCTTTTCTGTCGTTGAACTGCAATACATTTTAATAATGCTAGACGTCATGAAATGTTTTTTCTACTTATTATTGGACATTTTTGTTCCACTTGACGTCACCCCATTAACTATTTTTGCGATTTTCTCCCTCTAATAGTGGTTTGCGACCCCACATTCTATAGTAAGCTTTCATCGTCTTGATGCCTTCTATCATCCCTCTTTATTTGTTTGTCGAATTTTGAACACCCTGTATATTTATATATATTTATTTATATAATGCGTTCTTTTTAGATAGATGAAAAAAATTATTTATTTAAAATGTCAAACGGTAAAAATAACGAAGAAATCTTTGAAAAATTTGAGAAAAAAATAATTCTTCAAAAAAACGTAAAACTAAATAATTAAAAACATATATTCGTTAAAATCCCTGCATTATATTATTTTCTTTTAAATACCTTTTCTTTTAATTTTCTATGAACGACTCGAACTTTTGAAAAAAAAATCTTGTTAATGATTTTGTTTATTTTAATCGTATATTAAACTGAAGGAAAAACCATTAAATATACTATAAAACTTTTCAACAAAAATATGATATATTGGATTTTGTTAACTGACACTCTAAGACAACGTAACTGAGAAAACAGCTATCGAAAAAATCTATATATCCCACAGACTGCCAAAATCATTGCTATTATCAAGATCTTATAACATTTGTGAAATGAAATTTCGATAACAAACAGTTTGTATGTTAAATGGGTATGCTGAAAAAGCTTTCATAACTTATTTATATGGTTTCATATGAATGTTATTACAGACATACATAATTATCTAAAGCAGGGCTCTCCAACGCGGAACCCGCGGGCGCCTTGGCGACCTTTAAAGAAT
Organism: Maratus michaelseni; assembly: GCA_963931845.1. Lineage (NCBI taxonomy): Eukaryota > Metazoa > Arthropoda > Arachnida > Araneae > Salticidae > Maratus > Maratus michaelseni. Next base: position 80,481,403 of record OZ007593.1, read on the forward strand.
TTCGTGGCGCCCTTTCAAATGTTTCCTTTTATTTTTTTTTTCCTAGTTCGTTACATTTTTTCTTTATTTTATACTAATATGCAATGGGTATTTTTTATCTTTCAAAGTTCTAGATAAAAAGGGAAAAAATTCGAAATAAAAATTAAAAGCTAATTGTATAACCAGTAATAATTTTTAAAATGCGATAATCAGTGAATAATATTAGTAAGATTTGGAAAGATTAAAAGACATCCAGTCTACTACTGACGCCCACCTTCACTGGCGCCGAGGATATTAATTTTAAAAGTCATAATGATGTGAACTGGTCACATGTCAGTTCAAAATAATTGTAGAAAAAAAAATATATTAATCAAATGGGAGATTATTCCATGTAGCTAAATTCCATATTTGTTTTCAACAGAACGATCTTTTTTGTCGCAAATGAATTTTTTTTATTTGTTTTTCGTTTACTCTGTAACTTAATTCAAATTACCTGACATTTTTGTGTTTGATACTTTTTGTGAAAGAGGCTGTGATTTATTTCCTTATGTGAATTATTCTAAAATAATGGCAAAAAAACAAAGGACATAAATTTTTAATAATGACTGGGAGAGCAAATATATTTTTGTCGCATGTAAAGGTAATCCCGTGTGTTTAATTTGCAACAATAGTTTTTCCATACCTAAAAAAAGCAACATTGAACGTCATTATAGTACAATGCATTCAAATTTTGACTATGATTTTCTCCTGAATTCAGAAGTAAGATGAAAAAAATTACAAGAGTTAAAATCCCTTTATCTGGTCAGCAAAAATGTTTCTACAAACCTATAATTCAATCAACAACATGATCATGTAGTATCATTTAAATTCGCCCATTTACTAGCTACGAAGAAAAAAGCTTTTAGTGATGGGGAAATTGTAAAAGTGACAATGCTTTATGCAGCCAAATCTCTCTTTGATGAAATGAAAAATAAATCTGAAATAATATTATCCATAGAAAAACTTTAACTTTCAAATCAAACGGTAGGCAGGAGAGTTGAAAAGATTTCTCGTGATTGGGAATCTCAAGCACAATCTGACCTGCAAAAACGTGAACGATTTTCATTGCAACTGGACGAAAGCACTGATTTATGTGACACTGCGCAACTAGATATCTTTGTCCGAATGGTATTTTCTGATTTCAGCGTAAAAGAAGAGTTCATGCGAATACTCCAGTTTCATGGGCGTACAACGGGAGAAGATATTTTTGATGTTTTTAAAAGTTTTGTAAAATAAATAGGCATGCCACTGAATAAACTAGTATATATCACAACATATGGAGCTAAAGTGACTGTCGGAAAAATAACGGGTTTCTCGCGCTCTGCGACAAAGATTAAGCGTTTCCTGATTTTCTGACGTATCATTGCATTATCCATCAAGAAGCTTTGCGCGGAAAATACTCAAGTTTGAACATGTTATGAATATTGTCGTAAAAATCATAAATTTCATCAGAAGTTCTTCCACTCACCATCGGTTGTTTAAAGCCATATTGCAAGACGCAGAGTCTGGCCAACAAGGTGTATTATTATACACTGAAGTAAGATGGTTAAGTAGAGGGAAAATGTTAGAAACATTTTGTATGCTCTTACTTCACATCAAAACTTTTCTTGAATCACGAAATGTTGGAAGACGTTTGCTGGTTATTCGATCTCGCATTTTTGACAGATATAACACTTAAATTGAATGATTTGAATTTGGAGCTACAGGGGAAAGGTCGTAAAATTTTAAATATGATAGGTTCTGTAAAATTTTTTCGAAACAAGCTTGAATTGTGAATTTCAAAAATGAGACAAGGATCGCTTTCTCATTTTCCAAATTTAATAAAAGTGGCTGTTAAACACAATTCTGAAGGCATAAATTTTGAATGGTCTGCAGATAACCTCGAGACACTTCTTGACTATTTTAATAGGCGATTTTATCAATTTTCGGCGATTGAAGCTGATGCAGTGTTTTTAGCAAACCCTTTTGCTAAAATCAACGTTACCAAAATTGCGGGAACAATTGCCTCTAACTTCAAAATTGACCAAGTGGAAGATCTTGAATTAGAAATTATAACTCGTCAAAATAACTAATTTTGAAATCGCATTTCAAAGATAAAGAATTTTGAAATTTGGTAGATAAAGAAAAATACCCTTCACTTCGTAACGTTGCCCTGAAACTTCACTCGTGCTTTGGCTCGACTTACCTATGTGAATAGCTTTTCTCTACAATGAAAATTGTAAAATCCAAGAATCGATTATCGCTGAGTGGTACGCAACTAGAAAACCCTTTACGTGCAGCATGTTCGAACTATATTCCATATTTTTCTGCTTTAGCACAGGAAAGCCAGTGTCAAATTAATCACTAATAGGTAAGAATAAAGGCAAATTTAAAAATTATTTTCTTTAAAGCAATTAATGTTTGCATATTCGTTTTTCTACTTGAAGCATGAAAATGTTTTGTCTGCTTCCCCGATTTTTTTTTATATAGGAGTTCTCAGAGTTATATTAAGTACATTTAACGATAATCATAACGTTCCTGAATCGTACGGGACTTATGGTTACCACAATGACTATAAAAATTACGTATGCCATGTAGTCGTTGAGTGTATCTCTACTATAATGAGATAATAAATATGTATGCAACTGCCCCATCATTTGAATAATGGCGCCCTTCATTGCTTGCCACCAGCTGAGATGCGCCCCTGCTTACTAAAATGTTGGACAGGCCTGATCTAAAGTAATACGAAACTGTTACCATTTAAAATCTTGTCGCAATGTGGATGTCAGATCGCATATTATAAACAAAAACACAACTTTAAACATAAAATAATTTAATTTTTGAAATTGTGAATATTTTAAAATGAAGAAACACTGAACGTTTAATATGTCTTAATTATGCAATAAAATCAGGCAGTTAATGAGAACTTTGAAAATGAGAAGCAATATTTAAAATATATAACTTATATATTTATTACTTTACTAGAAAGCCAATAACATGCACATAAGTGTTTGGGTGTAAAATATTTTATTTCATAGTCGAGAATATTTAGCATGTTCTGGTAATAAACAAAAATGTTAAATTAAGTTTTATTTAATCATTTTAACATAACATTATTTTATAGTATAATATATGAATCGTAAAATAGATTTTTATTTCAATATATTAATGCGAATATATACTAGTAATTTAAGGTGCTCGATAAAAAAAAATATTTCATGATAATTTACTTTAAAATCTCGCAATGGTTATAAATGGTAATGGCATGAAATTTGTTAAAGGAATAAAATGGCATTTATCTACACATTGTCAGGTATATGCTGGAAAGAAAAAAATAAGGTAAAATAAATTATTCGACTTCATATGCAAAATATAAAATGTATTGATTTTGCATTAGCATGCCAATAAATCAAGAAAATAGTACAATTTAATAAATCCTAAGCGAATATTCAACTTGCATATTGGGTCTTCGATGGAGCGAAATAACTTTATGACGTCCATAAAATATTCTACAAAAAATAAATTTCACAATTGGATGATAGAAGGAAATGGAGTTTAATGCAGTTCTCAAAATAGCTGACAGGCTTAATCATTATTTAAAGTTCTCCCGAACAGGTACTTTATAAAAATGCAGGTAACTTTAAAAATCAATTTCTTTGTATTTTTTGAAAGAAATACAACAATAAAAGTTGAATCTTGAATACATTTTTCTAATATTTTAAAAGGGACTATTTCGTAAAAATTTTAATGATTCATTAATAGTAGTCTGGATAGTTTATGTTTAATCGGAAATTTTCAAGTATAAAATTAACTATCATGTAATACATAAAATATTGTGTCACCATAATAAAAGTTATCAAGAATTTAAACCAGAACATATAACATTGCAAAATAAAAGTTTCGAAATAGTTGTAAGTAACACATGTTTTACAGTTCTTTTCAGACATGTGTGCTTTTCTTCATTATAGAATATGTTTTAGTTGTTTTTAATCATAATATGGAATTCGGAGTTTTACATACATTTTATTTCATTCATAGTTAGGGGTTTTTATCATTTATGTTCTTATTAATCAAACTAGAAAACAATGTAAGAATAATATTTGAATTTTATATCAGCATCACTAAATCACAAAAAAGTACGTGGATCAATAAAAACTAATTCTTTTTAGTAGATCAACCCATTTTTTTTTACAGTGTACGACATTTTTATTTCTAATAATTTCAGCGGTTTTAAGCGCTTATTTCAATTACACGTATGTTAAACTTGTGTTTTATTTATATGCTATTTAAAATAAATTTTAAACGGAAAATTATGCGTAAAATGTTTTATTCATTGTTCAATAAATAAAATCTATGATAGAAAAAAATGGAGCATTTAAAAAACACATTTTCTGATTTAAATCTTAATAAATAAATAAATAAATAAAAATAAATAAATAAATAAAATAAAATAAATAAATAAATACATAAATTTGCCGATATACTAATACCTGATATTATGAAGTTTGCTCAGCAAGTTATATGTAAAAAATATATTAACCCCAACACTATCTTAATTTTTTTTTCGCCTGTGATGTATCCTGTATTATTTCTGTTAAGAATAATGGAAGACTGTCAGGTACATAAAAATAATCATTAACGATGAGCTCGTGATATTAATTTGCACTTCAGACACAAAAATGTAAATGTATGTTGCTAAGTTAGAAAAGTGATTGATCATGAATGATTGGAAGATGTTGTTTAGGTAGCAAATTAGCTACGCGAATAAATAATCATTTCTTGTATATCTACATACACAAAATGTTTCAAAGGCCTAATTGTAACGCAACTCTAATTTATTTTTTTTAAGATAGTAGTAATGATATGTACTGACAATTTTGCACATTAAAATGTTAAAAAAATGAAGTATGTAGTTCATCTGGTCCGTATTAGAATACAGTTGCAAGTCGTTGCGCAATTAACTGTAAAATGACATATTATATCTGCTATTAATTTCAATTATTCATAAATGATTTGGTAAAAATGTTTCAAGAGCTTGTCTAATAGAATATTATCGAAAAAGCTAAATCATCGAATTAAGAAATAAGAATACAAAATTATTATCTAATGGATGAATCTCGAAATTGGACTAGTATTTGCATTACTACGAATTTATTTTACCGCATCTTTATTTAAAAGCTCTTTAAAAAAATATTTTTTTTTTATTTTAATAAAAAGTTATTTTTCAAAGATTCTTCTTCATAAATTTATTGTAATAAAAATAATAATACATAATCGGTTTTAAAACTAGGGGACATTTTCTACTTTTTGTTGAAAAAAAAAATGCAAAATGATTAAAATATAATAAAAAAAGGTTTTATTATATATGATAGTTAAATATATATTAGACAATAATGCTACAATAAGTTTAAGTTCAAGCAATCCTAAACATCACACAAATTTTAGCAAAATTTTTTCTTTGTTTTATTACTCTGGTATGAGTAACACAAATTTATGAAAAACATTTATTAATTCCTGAAATTTATTTATAAAAATTATATATGCATATAATTGTCTGTAAAAGTATATTCAATATTGAAATATAAACAAACTATACAAACATCAGTTTTCGAATCTGAAAACTAATCATACAATTTAAGTTTTAGACAAATATAATAAAAAATAATAATGATTGTTAATACCATGTTCCTTCACTGATATACATTTATTTTTAATTTGAACAAACTATCTTCTTTTGATATTTGAAGATATCTTCCGTAAACAAAGCAATTAATTTTTTTTAATAGTTGTGTTATTAAGTCACATATAAAAACACTTAAACATAAAAAATACAGAGATATTATTTACTATTGAAAGAAAACTATTGAACAGTTCTTGCATTATGTTAATTAATATAAATTAATTAACATAATGTAAGAACTGTTATTGTGCCTTAAAACATTCTAGATTAATTGGAAAAAAATTGCGATATTTGTTATTCTAATGTAATGAGTATAATTATATAGAAATAAACATGCTTACAAAGTGATATTTAATATTTTTGGTGTCCCATTAATAAAAGTTTCGATGTATTAAAGAAAATTATCTTTTAATATTGTATCACAAACGAAAAAAAAATACAATATTTTATAGTAATTTAATTCAGTATATTTTGTAAATGAATATTGAACTAATTATACTAACAATTCTTCATGGAAAAAAAAAAATTAATTATCAAATAGAAAGCACAAATTTGTGTATTTTTATTAGGTTTATTTTTATAAAAATGCATGTTTAAGCTAATATTGAATATAAATTACATTAATTTTTATTAATTTTTATTTACATTAATAAAACTAGTTTATATCAAGAAATATTTATTAGGAAATTTCAATTAGCAGTCAATAAATATTTACTTATTTCACCATTTATATAATTAAGGTAATTTATCATAAATTCTCCACAAGCAAATTTGTTCTTTGTTTAAATTGTGTTATCTCTTAATTAAGATAAATGTGTTTAAGTGGTATATAAACACCGTATGTCCATAATATTGACAAATGTTTCACTCGAAATTTCAAAATATTTAATGAAGTGTCGTCTCATTTTTCAATTGATAAGTATGGATCATGAAGAAAGGTCTAAAAATATTTTTACTTTTAAAATACTTTACGTTGCAGAGAACATTGCATGTAAATCTTCCACGTGCGAATTTCAGTTTTAAGAGATACAAATAAGTATGAAGGCCAAAATTTCTTTAAAATAATCCGAGTCCCGTGTAAAAATCTATCACCACTCATAATGTTTCCAAAGTACTTGGAGTGAGGTACAGTATGTGAAAACTGCTTGGAGACCTGCAGGCTTTTATAATATATGTAGTATATCAATTTTGAAAATCGAAAAATAAATTTTATAGTTTTGTTATACCACTTTTATAAATATTTTTGTATGCGAAAGAACTGACAGAAAGGATTTTCCCCCAGATCTATGTCATTCCCTTACGCTAGAATTACTGCAATATATCTCAATTTAGTTAACGTTTATTATAAGGTTTATATATATATATATATATATATATATATTACAAACTCAAAATCTTTATATGTTTACTTAAAAAATCCTCTTCGTAAAAGTGGTGTTTTTAGTTTAAATAATAGTAAATAAAATCAATAAATTGATTTTTCAAGCTCATAAATAAGAAAGGACATGCAAACACAGACGCTTGCATGGGAGCAAAATAAATAAATAAATAAAATAAAATAAAATAAAATAAAATAAAATAAAATAAAATAAAATAAAATAAAAATAATATAGTCATATGTAATTGCAGGAAACGCAAACATTATAAAAGTCGCCAAGCTGTTTTCACATACTGTACCTCACTCCGAGTCCTTTGGAAACATTATGAGTGGTAATATATTTTTACACGGGACTCGGAGTATGCACTTCTATATCGCTTCTTTTTATGTGATATCACTTCTTTTTGTGACTGACGTTTTAGGTTTGTGGCTTGACGGGATCATTTACAACAAGTTGTTTTTGATGAGATATCACTCCTTTTTGTAAGGTATTTAATTTCAATTATACGGATTCCATTTTTATTCAGAAAAGGAAAGATGAAAGGGGCAAAAAAAAATAATAGTGATGCTATAAACAGAATTATACATCAGAATTATACAATTTATTGAATGAGTTATTCCAATGTACATGTCGCTACCATAACAACGGGGAAACTTTTATATTAATTTCCTTACATTGTATTCATCAGATTATTTATGACATATTTATTTTTATTTTTCTTTTGTTTATATCACTCTTCCGTTTTTATACATTCAAAAACAAAAAAATATACAATTTTACAGTAGTTTACAAACTAATTAAAATACTACAGTTTCAGAAAAATGTGGAAAAATAAGAAGCACTTTTTTCGGTCAACTACAACGATAAGTTTATGGCGCATACTTTAAAGAGAATAATTATTTTTTTTCCTACGAACCTATTTCTATTAGTATGAAAATGTATAGGTATTTTTATACTAACATATTAAATATATTATTTTTGAAAATTGATGAGCACCTTAGAAGTTTTTTATTTGTTTAAGTTTTTTACCTCAACGTTTCGAGAATTTGAAAAATATAAAATTCGCAACGTTTGCAAAGTATCAAAAATAATAAAGTGATTTCTGTTCATATAGTCTGTTCATTCCAATTCGGTAATCCTAAAATATAGGTCCCCAATCTCCGGCAGTTCATGAATTAATTAGGACATATGTATGCAACAGTTAAAATGTTCTCAAAGTTGACAATAGAGGCAATAAGTATAGCTCGGAAAATATGAAACACAGCATTGCTTCATCATGGCTTTGTTTCGTGAGGTGTTCGTTCTCCGAACATAAAAATCTCATGCGAAAGTGTTCGTTAACCGATTTGTTCGTAAACCGAACAGTTCGTTACCGATCACCTATTGTATATGAAATTTAGCATTTTAAGTTCGTCATAGCCGGAGATTCGATGAACGGCAAATATTTAAACGCAAAACTTGTAATCTTGGGGTAGCAACATTTTTACATTCTATTACTCAGCGCATGAACGTAAAGTTGGAATTTTGTAATCACTATTTCAATCAATTCCTGATACGCAAGAATTATATATTTATAAATAAACACAGTTTTTTTAATCGATGAAAATACTATATTTTAATAGATTTAGAGCGGTAACATCGCGTGAACATCGACGAGATTTCAGACGGACAAAATGAACTCATATTAAATTTTAAAGCAAGATAATGAAACCCTACAGAGATTGAAACCGTGTAAAATCATTAAAATACATCTCACTCAGTAAATATACATCGGTTGTCATGTAATCAAGATCTTCTAAGAGACTCTGTAAACGAAACGTATATGCTTCAATACCCGCTTTACAATAGAGAGGATGTAGTAACATATTTGAATATCTTGTGTATATAGCCAATTTGACAATAGTTATGCAATTTACTATTGTTTTTCCTCTGTGTTAAGTACAGGAATCAAGTACTTCAACGTAAAAATTCGCTAATTAACCAACTTTTTAGTCTTATTCAAAAATCTTTTGAGTTACCCTGTAAACGAACAGTAAATTCTACAATTCTGTTTTACAATAGGAAGCTAACTTAGGTTGTTCGTAGAAACATATTTTAACATCATGCGCATACGTTCTTTTTGAAAATAGTTAGACCATTTAATATTTTTGTTGGTTTCATCTTAAGTATAGGAATAAATCACTTTAAAGTGGTATGCATAAAAAACTAATTAATATTTTTACACGAAATATTAAACATTTGAACTACTCATAAAAACAATTCAAATGCTGCAAACCGCGTAAAAATCGGATAATTACACAACTCTTTAGCCCTATGTCAAAAGATCTTTTGTGAGACCCAGTAAACTAACCTTAAATGTTACAATTTTTATAATAGGAAGCTTACTTGGGTCGAGTGTAATAACATATCTTAATATCATTTGTATACGACCATTCCTAAAAGCGTTGGGCCATTTATTATTTTTTGCTCTATGTTAAGTATAGGAATCAATAACTTTAAACTGATATAAATCAAAACCTAATTAATATTTTTACATGAAACTTACGAAGGTTTGAACTACTTATAAAAACAATTCAAATAACGTAAACCGCGTAAAAATCCGATAGTTACACATTGCTGTATCCCTGTCAACAATTTTTTGCTCTATGTTAAGTATAGGAATCAATAACTTTAAACTGATATAAATCAAAAACTAATTAATATTTTTACACGAATCTTACAAAGTTCCGAACAACTCATGAGAATGATTCAAATAACGTAAACCGCGTAAAAATCCAATAATTTCACATTGCTGTAGCCCTGTCAACAGTTTTTGGTCTGAACAAGATTTAAAAAGTGCAAAAACAGCACTTTTAAAATCGCATTTACTGAAACCCTATTCGTCGGATTTTGCTATACTTTTGAATTCTTAGTCCCTTGGCACGCCCTATTCCATAGAATCAAGAATTTTGTTTCTATCATAAATAGAACGCGAGATATAGATGTGTCCAAAACCCGTTTTGTCCCGTCCGCAAAATATAAACTAGACAGAGTGCTAAAATTTTTTTGTAAAATCGTTTGGCATCCATTGGCGGAAATTCCTCTCATTTACGGTTCAATGCATTGTTGTTTCTTATGCTTGGCGAGAAACTCTGTCGAGTTTCTATGATCATCCAGTATAGAGTAAATACATGTAGTAGGAAGTAGATAGCTTCTGTATTGATAAATGTAATTTAAACATGCTGGAAACATGTTTAATTACAAAATCAGCAATTCATATTTAGATATCAAGAACTTTACTGTCAGTAGTGAATAAAAATATTAAAAACTATGTTTTTTTAGGACGGCGAACGTAATCCAATAAAAGTAGTCTGAATTTGTTTATTTTCAGTCTGAAACAACATAATTTTGAATCTTAGTTCCTCTTATAAAGTAAGTTATTCCGCATTATATATATTTTTCAACATGTAGCAATATATTGTATTGAAATATTGTATATTATATCAAATATCTACAGTGTTTTAATGGTTTTCTTTAGATGCGAAGTAATATAATTACGTAATTATACATTTTTTCATAATAAAAATATCTGTTCTAAAACAACAATACTACTTTTCTCGTTTCAGATACTGTTGCAATCTCTAACTATTGTGAACGTAATTTAAAATTGCTAAATGTTACTTTAATTAATCCACCTTTCATTTCCTTCAGTTAATTCAGATTATTTTTTCGTCAGTTATTATGTATTAGAAAAAGTTAATTAAAATACTAAGATAATATTTAAAATATAATTCTAAGATAATAATTTTAAGGTAATTCAAAATGTAATATGTAGATAAGCATTGATTTTTAGACCTTTTAGAAGGTTTTATTGTCGTTATTGTTTTAGTATATTATATCGTTGTAATATAAATAATTATATTTGTTAGCTGCCTTATTTTAAGATGTTTTCTTCCATAAAAGCTTTCATAAGGCCAAAAAAGTGAAACATAACATAAAATATAATGTGAAAAATTATAAGAAAATTATTTAAAACTCCAAAGGACTTATGAGAGCTTTATATCGAAAACATATTATTTTGATGTACTTGAAATACAGGGTGTTTCTAAATGAATATCGGGGTTTTAAAGGTTTCGGGGGTTTAACAGTATCTATTATAAAAATCTTAAAATTATACTTAATACATAAAATAAAAGAGCAACTCAAACAGTTTTACCTACAAGCTTACAAGTGTTCAATGTGAACACCTTTCGTCACACGGATCATATCAAGTCGATAGCTCAGTTCTTCCCAAACGCCACTCTACGCTCACTCGATCTGACGCCATATGATTTCTACATGCTGGGGTTCATAAAGGATCGTGTGTATGTGCCTCCACTACCAGCTGACCTAAGTCTTAAGCTGACCTACCCAACCTAAGAAACAGGATTGAGGCAGCTGTTGCAACAATTACCCCACAAACACTAATTAACGTTTGGGAAGAACTGAGCTATAGACTTCATCTTCATGTGTGCCGTGTGATGAAAGGTGTTCACATTGAACACTTGTAAGCTTGTAGGTAAAACTGTTTGAGTTGCTCTTTCATTTTATGTATTAATTATAATTTTAATTTTTTTATAATAGATACTGCAAGACGTTAAAACCCCGATATTCATTTAGAAACACCCTGTATATTAATATATTCCACATAAACCTATGTTTCTGATATTACGTAGGACAATCAATCTTCAAACAAAATAAAATCGTACAGTCAATAAATATAGATATTATAATATGCAGGATGCGTAATGCAGTTGAGGACATACATTCCTCCTACGCTATACTGAGTTTATTTTGAATAAGTACAATATTATGATTGTCATCCATCTTACACAAGAAATGAAAAGGCATGGTGTATATTTTAAATTAAAAGTTTTGCATAACGATTTAGATATACAGTAGACTCTCTCAAATCCGCGCAGCTTGGGACAAGAGGTTATGCGGATTTTAGAATTTTGTGGATTTCTGGTCACTGTTTTGTTTACATTTTTTAAAAAGTAATTTGTATGTAATAATGCACTCAAAATTATCATGAATGCTTACAATAAAGTAAAATATTAAAATAACTATGGGAAATAATGTAAAGGTTACATAATAATTAATAATACATGATTAAATATGCGTAATAATGATGAAATAAATTTTTCTTGAATTATTCAGTGAAACTCGCCACATAAAGGTACACTAGTAATTTACATCAAAACCATAAAAATACAAAATTTTATTTGATGTTTGACCAGATTTAATAAACAAAAAAGCTTGATTAATACATAAATGTATTTGATAAAAAGATCAATCACCACTAATATCAGTGTTATCTTGAAAAATTTCAGAGATAAATTTATACTTCCTTCATGAAAAAGTAAGAGTTAAATGATATTAACCAGAATTAGATAATAAAATCAGTACAGAATGATATAAAAATAAAAAAGCTTGAATTTCCTTCCTATATCTTAACTGTAAGTTTCACTGTTTACATCTGAAACAATGTGCAGATTTTAGAAAATTGCGGATTTTAGGGTTGCGGATTTGAGAGAGTCTACTGTATTTCGATTGTTTAAAATCACCATATCGTGTGTTTACGAGCTTATAAGGAATTGAATACCGAATATGTAATCTTTTCTTCATTATCAAAGCGCAAAAAGGATTAAAAAATAATCAGATCACCAATGTCTATTATTCATACATAACAAATAATTGATGACAATCCAATAAACTAATTATCCACTTGTATAATAATTGCGTGCCTTAGATTGAACAAAAGGAAATTACGTACATGAAGACATCATGTATAATTTGAAATGAAATAAAGACATTTTATGGCAGAAAAAAATATAGAAAATCGGTTAAACAAATATGAACAGTACTTAAACGATCTGAAAGTTATAACAGAACACGATGTTATTTGCTTTCCTTTAAACGAGAAATATCTTGAACACTACCAAAAAGTTATCATTTTATATGACTGATCATTATGTTACAACTGTTAAGATTTTCAGTCATCACGCAATGCCTTCTTATGTATACTACTAGCAGACTACGCCCGCTGCGCTGGTCGGTTTCTCCAAAAGAACCTTGAATCAAACGAAATATATCGGTGAATTTAACCTTGTATTTTAAAGTAATCTGTACCTTTACCTGGAACATCCGAAAATAACATAAAAACGGATACTTATTTCACGAAGTTATGTTTTTTTTAATACGGTTTATTATTACGTTTACAATTTATTACCTACCGTTTTCCATTTATTTATATGCTTTATAGCTACATTTTTTAATAACGTGAATTAACCTATATTATACACAACTAAAAAGAAATGGCGCATCTAGTATTTGTTGAGAATTAAATAAAAATCATGCAGTCGGGACATCATAATTCACTTTTATATTTTAACAGAATAATACGGTTACTATAATTTGTGACTCGTGCTGACACATTGCTGCTAGTATTATTTTTTCCCCGTGAAGTTTTCGCTGTAGTACTCCATTGTGAAATTTGGTAATTTTTGAAATTCAATATTTGAAAAATGGCATAATCAGTGGATTTGAAATTTATATCAAGAAAAATACAATGTTTTACCTTTCTAACGCAGTTTGTCTAACAATTTTCTGACAAATACTTTTCGAGCAATTAATTTTTTCAGTAATTTCAAATACTTCATTTTCCGAGATTAATCTGTGGCAACGATTAGCGAAATTCCCAGTCGTCAGCAACACGTACCTTTTTATTAAAGAGGATAATCTGTCAGTCATCTCCGTTACCTACATCAATGATTTAGAGAATTAATTTCAATGTATAAAAAATAAGATCTTATGGTTTCAGAAACACTGTGATGTTAAAAATTTGCAGCAAACTTTCCAATTATTTAAACTTTTTTTTTTTTTTTAACACGGTTACATAACCGTAATTTAACTCTATTCTGACCATATTATGGCCATATTATGGTCAGAATAGAATTAAATTAAGGTAATGCAACCATTTTCTATAAAAATTGTAAATGACTGGACAGTTTGCTGCAAATTTTTAACAGTATGCGCACCATCGCGCAAGTTTTAAATAATGCAGGAATAGCAAGTTTAAATTATTCATAAACGCAAAACCCCTATCATTTAGCCCATTCATACTTCAGACCTCAATGCATTCCACTACTACGAATATGTCGTTATTATGAGACATGTCTTTGCACGTCCCTTAATATCTAACTTTTTTTTTATGTTGCCATTTGCAGAGTAATGGCTAATATAAATAAGCTAATTTAATTGAAGCATGTAGGCGGTTAAGATTTCCCAGAAAATCGGTTATAAAAGATGGGTTGGGTTGGGTTGATTTATGACGGCCAATTATGAACACGAGGGATACAGGCCCTAGGGGGGGGCCTCCGTGGGGGACTTTTTAAGGGATCCTAACCCGTATTTACGGCAAGGTTCGAAGAAAAACACGGAAAACTCCGAACAGTTAGGTCGACGAGCGCGACAGGGGTTTGAACCCAGCACCTCCCGTCTACCAGCTTTGAGAGCAGAACCTCTCAGCCACTGGTGGGTCTATAAAATATGAAACTGGTTTTATTAAATAAAATTATTTAAAAAATAATTTATTGTTATGTTATAGCAGTCTTTAAAAATACCTTGTTTTAGTAAAAAAAAAAAAAAAAAAAAAGAATTTCAAAAATATTATTCATGAATAATTTAGATATACTTTATTAAACAAAAATAAAACACCTTGCAAAAAAAGTAGGTCCAAATCTGGGAGCAAAATAGAATTGCTTATCTTCCCACAAACAAGTTTTAGAATATTCTATTCAGTTTTGGTTTGAGTCTTTTTTCAATCCATATGCTATTGTTCAACCATTTTTGGTTGCTGTCTGATAAACAGAACTATACACACTGTTCTTCATTTAATTCGGCAAAACAACATAAAATAAATTTTTACAAATATAAATTTAATACAAATATTTTAAACATAAAAAAAAATTAAATAATCCATTGAAAATGTACCTTTCAGATAAATAGTTTTTGATTTATTCAGAAAAATTTCACAGAAGTTAAAAGTTATTATTTTTTCTTTTTTTAAATCAAGAATTATTAAAATAATGTAACTAAAAAACAGAACCCAAAAAGGAAATTTTAAATTAAACTAATAGCGGATTTTTCTTCGCTAATGTGTGCTTCATTTATACAAAATAAAAGTTTAATTTTCTTTTCAAAAAACATTACATGAACGCAAGATAATTTTATTTGTAAATTTAAAAAGATTCGTATTTTTCAGAACATGTTCCGCAGTAAGTATCAGATTATTAATATGCATTTTGCTTTTAATTATTTATGTTTCTGAAGATAAAAATTTTAGAAACAAAACAAGGTTAGTTACTTTTGTACTTTTCATTTGTAAAAATATCTGTGTTTATAAAAATACAAAACACTATTGTAGAGATTTATAACATTAAAATGTTAAAGAATGGCTAATATATGAAATTGTACACAAAATTTAGAGGATAATTAATGGTTTGTTTCATGAATTTTTTTGTGTAATACTTTTTGTGTAATACTATTTTATTTTATTTACATTCACATATCTCAGCTAATATCCCTTAACGATTTCAAATAAAACAATATATGCTTGCAAAGATATGTCACTAGTCTTTCTCATACTTAAAAAAATTATCTTGTAATAGGTGTCAAGCACTCAAAAGCGAAATTCATTAGATTAAAATAAACTATTTCGCTAATTTATAAATTAATACCTATTTTAAAACGTTTTTTTTTTTTAATTTCATGACCCAGTCAAATGGTATTAGAAAATGTAATTTATAAATTTAAGAAACTCATTTCTGTCAAATTAACTTTTAGAGGTTTAGACAAAAAGTAAGATTTTTATGATAATCAAATATTCATTATTTTGCGTAATATCTTACAAAGTAAAGCAATACATAGACATCACGAAAGGAAAAAAATAATACTTCCAATAATAATTATTGCACTGGAATATAAATAAACATATAATATATAATAAACACTTGCACTACCCATTTAAACAGACATTATTTTATTTTAAAACACATCATAAAGCAGTGTACATTAATAAAAGCCTTAAAATAACCTTTAAAATGACACAAAACTAGTCAATATGTTAAAAGTTGTAAAGATATTTTTACCTGTTGTTCTCAGGCATCCTCAGTTACTGATGTTATGTTTCTTCTTCATCAGCCAATCCGTTTAAAAACCTCATTTTTTTTCCTTTTTATAGTAACATATGGCGCCGATTTTTCCGTGGATCATAAAATTGCAAGTTTCTGAGTTTGATGCAAACATATCTATGCCTTCCCTCTGTAATGCGTAGTTTAAATTATTATAATTGGCTAATTTTTTGACATTATTAAATTCTATATCAATTGGAGATTTGTTGTTTAATCTGGCTATTGCAGTGGTTGATTTATTTAAGTTTATATATCTTCTGTATTCTGTCATTCTGTCTTAAATTTTCCTTTTTGTCATACCTATATATGAAATAGCTTTTCCTTCATTATCATTGAAACTAATCTTGTATATGTTACGGCCAAAACCCTCAGAAATTCATATAATTTTATTATGTTTGTAACAATGTAACACCATTAAGGCACGCCGCAATTGATTTTTCCCATATACCATTAAGTCATATTATTTTTGAGTACTCCTGTACATGAATTATAAACTCTATATACATCATTTTCAATAACGAAGTTGTCGAGCACTTATATTCAAACTGCTCAAATACCCATAGCTATTTCGGGAACTGGCTGACGGCATCTGGCCAAATCGCGAACTGGCCGACAGCCTCTCGTCATTTCACGAATTGGCCGGCCAATTCCCGAATTGGCCAATCAATTTAAAACGAAGTTGGCCAATTCACGAACTGGCCGACAGCCTCTCGTCATTTCACGAATTGGCCGGCCAATTCCCGAATTGGCCAATCAATTTAAAACGAAGTTGGCCAATTCACGAACTGGCCGACAGCCTCTCGTCATTTCACGAATTGGCCGGCCAATTCCCGAATTGGCCAATCAATTTAAAACGAAGTTGGCCAATTCACGAACTGGCCGACAGCCTCTCGTCATTTCACGAATTGGCCAATCAATTTAAAACGAAGTTGGCCAATTCACGAACTGGCCGACAGCCTCTCGTCATTTCACGAATTGGCCGGCCAATTCCCGAATTGGCCAATCAATTTAAAACGAAGTTGGCCAATTCACGAACTGGCCGGCCACTTTGCGAATTGGCCGATTTCGGACTTTGGCCGTAACATATATACCGGATATCTGTTAAAAAAAATAAATTTTTCTGCGTCTGAACTGATTAATTTGAAATTCGATGGATCTGGGGTAATGGGTGTACTTATTCCACGTTTTTCTAATTATCTTTTTAATTTTAGAGAAATCCATTTTATAAACGGAATTGAATTTGTAAGTTCTATTTTATTCTGAGCTGGTTGTATCCTATCATATTTTGACGTCGCTTTTTCGAGTAGCTTCTGTATTGTTTTGGTGGCGTATCCTGCATCCTTAGCTATTGTTTTAATTTTGTTTATGTCCGTGCGTAAGAGGTCTTCTGTTACTTTAAGGGCTCAACACTGATAACATTTGCAGAAAATTGTACAGTCATTTGACCGTTTTTATAGAAAATGGTTACATAACCGAAATTTGACGCGATTGTAACATTAATATGAGCAAACATTAAAATGTTTACATTAATAATATTATATGGTCATGACTAACCTTAATACGGTCAGGAAAGAGTTAATTTACATGGTCAGGAAAGAGTTAATTTACGGTTAAGTAACAGTTATCTATAAAAACGGTCAAATGACTGGACAGTTTACTGAAAATTTTTAACAGTGTATGTTTATTTTAAGCAGCTATCTTTCACTGCAGCATACTACAGCAGCAAAATTTGAAATATTTTTTTTTTAAATGCAAGTTTTTAAAATTTGTATTATGATATCATTTTTCAAATACTTCCAAATATAAAAATGCCGAGATGCATTAAAGTAAAATTTCTACTTTTGTAAAACAAACATTTTGAACATTTCATTTAGAAAATGTGAGTAATTTGTAAAAGATGGAAATGCCATGTATCCAGAAATTATTATATTTTCATCGTTTTATTGTTTTTATCGTTAGAGTACTTTCGTAGTTTAAACATTTTGCGAGATAGGCGCGTTACAAACATAAATTAAAATTCAATTATAATCACTAAAAGAATTATGATATGTCTTAAAAAACCTACTTCTAATATATTTTACACTAGATATTTAAAATTCTTGAATAAAATAACTGGAGATTACAATTAGATTATTGTAAATCTTCTTTTGCCTCGAGATGATGATTAATAACACACAATCAAAAGACAATATAACAAAATGTATACATTTTAACGTCTGAATGTGAAAAATATTAAAAACATCAATTAAAATAATTTAAGACAGACATGAGTACACATAAAATAAAAATTTATAAAAAAAATATATACTTAAAAACAGTTAAAAATACAAAATAGTAGACGTTTCGCCAAGCGACACGCAAGGCATCATCAGTACAAAAACAATCTATTGCATAACAAACCACAGAACAAGGAAAAGGAAAGGTTTGAAATCAAGGAAAGTTGAAGTTATTTTAAAAACAGATAATATTCATTAGGGACAGAACGAGCTTCATTCAACGTCTGCGATCGCAATTGAGTGAACCAACTCTCAAGGAGTAATCGACCATGGTAGCTGTTACAACCTGATTTCAAAATACTGGCGTTCGCAATTAGCGGGATGTGATTCGTTTGAAGTGAATGCTGGACAATTTTTGAATTCAAATTACTATTTTTTAAAGCACTAGTATGTTCTTTTAGGCGAATTTCCAATGATCTACCTGTTTCACCAATGTAGACACTATTGCAATCTTTACAGGGAATAATATAAACAACACCGGGTAATTTAGACTTATCATATTCAAATTTATGCTTAGTGAAAAAGGAACTCACTTTATTAATTGGTTTAAAAGAAACCCCATTATTGAATGATTTTAGAATGCCAGAATTTTTTTCAGAAATGTTCTTATAATAAGGGATACAGATAAAAGAGTTTGGTTTACTACGTTGAAAAGGGGGGGGAGTAGAATTCACAAAATTTAAAGTATTTTTAAAGATTTTTTTAACAAGACCTATAGGATAGCTATTATTAACCAAATCGCGATAAATTTTACACTTCTCAATTTCAAAATCATTACTGAAACTGCAATATCTAATGGCCCTGAAGGCTAAAGTCTTAATAACGGCTATTTTATGGCTGAAATGGCAAATTGAATTGAAATTAGTATATTGACCAGTAGATGTAGGTTTTCTGTAAACAGTAGTGGTGATAGATTGAGAGGTATCAGCAATGTGTCTGCGGACTAGAATGTCGAGAAATGGTAATTCAGCATTATTTTCAATTTCAACAGTAAACTTAATAGGGTCACCAATAGAGTTAGAAATCGTGAGAATATTATTTAAATCAGCTTCTTTCACTATCAAAAAAATGTCATCAACATAACGTCTCCAAAAAAGAATACGTGAACCAAGTTCAGAATTAATCTTATTTTCAATATTCTGCATTACAAGTTCAGCAATTACAACAGAGAGGGGGGACCCCATACCGGTACCAGAAATTTGACTATAAAAACAATTATTAAAAATAAAACAATTTGAGGTCAAACAAAAACTAACTAATTCAACAATCTCATCGACATTAAAATGAGTAGGTTGTGTCGGAGTGGGCCAGATATCTTTAATTACTTTACAAACCAGATCGAAAGGGATTGAAGTAAACAGCGAAACAACATCAAGGGAAGCCATGATATAACCGGTAGGGAAAACAAAACTCTGTAAATCATCGAGAAATTTGTAAGAACAAGTTTTTTTTCTTACAAATTTCTCGATGATTTACAGAGTTTTGTTTTCCCTACCGGTTATATCATGGCTTCCCTTGATGTTGTTTCGCTGTTTACTTCAATCCCTTTCGATCTGGTTTGTAAAGTAATTAAAGATATCTGACCCACTCCGAC
Organism: Maratus michaelseni; assembly: GCA_963931845.1. Classification (NCBI taxonomy): domain Eukaryota; kingdom Metazoa; phylum Arthropoda; class Arachnida; order Araneae; family Salticidae; genus Maratus; species Maratus michaelseni. The sequence goes on from OZ007593.1 coordinate 80,501,541, forward strand.
ACAACCTACTGATTTTAATGTCGATGAGATTGTTGAATTAGTTAGTTTTTGTTTGACCTCACTTACAAATTTCTCGATGATTTACAGAGTTTTGTTTTCCCTACCGGTTATATCATGGCTTCCCTTGATGTTGTTTCGCTGTTTACTTCAATCCCTTTCGATCTGGTTTGTAAAGTAATTAAAGATATCTGGCCCACTCCGACACAACCTACTGATTTTAATGTCGATGAGATTGTTGAATTAGTTAGTTTTTGTTTGACCTCAAACTGTTTTATATTTAATAATTGTCAGTTCGATCGCCAATATTATTGTTGTCACATACACACTAACAGACGGACAGACAGACTTACAGGTATGAACAGGGATGACCACCTTGTGAACTCTGCTTGCGTTCTAGAGTTATAGTGCAGTCCAGAGGAACAGATTAAACCCACTTACAGACTCGTACATAGGCATTATCTAAAAACAGTCAAATCGTTTCTCAAGACAACCTAAAATGTGTAAATCCACAGAAAAACCGGATATGGATTTTTTTACGAATCCTAAACTTTTAAGATAAGTAAAAATACATAATAAACGATACCCCATTAAACGTTTTTAAGAAAAGTGGAATTTTTAACCCCTCTCCCCATGATTTTAAAGATTCTCTCCCCTACGCCCTATATAAAAAAAGAAACAGGGAAAAACAACTTTATTTTTGAGGACTCATCGGATTTCCATTTCTAGGGACAAAACGATGATCTTCCCACATTTTGGTAAATGACAATCAGTTATTGTACTATTGCCTCACACAGTTTGGGGTGCTTGTTTAACACCGCATTTTGCTCGATTACAGCTTCATCTACGATAATCCAAAAAAAAAAAAAAAATACACAATTTACGTATATTTTCCCGTAGAATCCAAATATGCTATAAAAATAGGCGTTCAAATTTAACATGTCAAAGTTGCACCCCTCTATCTCCCCAGCAGTTGGGAGTGGAAGAGCAAATTTGTTATCACTGAATAAATTCTTCAAAAATATTGAAAGCATATTTTTCCATTTTTCAATATGATGTGAAATTCCCAAATTTTTCGACCGTTTCCAGAATTTTCACGCGCGCACACACATACACACGCACACACCTATATATATCCAAATATTGAAAACATAAATTAATCTAAAATAAATGTCACAATAAATTCATAGTAGAATTTCTTTGTTGAGTAAAAATTCTTAATAACAAAATGTTTAAAACCATAAAAGTAATTTAAGATTTCAATTTATAAATAACGTAAGATAATATATTTCGTCATCTGTCACTTTTGAATTTGCTCGAAATTCTATAAATAAATAAAAGTTAATCTACTGAAATATTTTATGTACTTGGTACGTTTCCAAACACATTTGTTTTAAATATCGAGACCTAAATAATTTATTCCAAGCTATTTGTTAGATGACATTGTGAAATGCTAGCAGAAAGATGTAAGTAAATCACATAATTCGAAAGATAAAATTCAACAGCTGAATTTGTATTTTTTGTATTTGATAAAGAATAAAATATTTTATTGTATACATATTTATTTTAAGTCGAAAAAATAACTTTTTGTGACAGATTTCAATTACATTTTAAGGAATTTGTTTGCTTTTATTTTTTCTTCAAGATATGGACTATTTTGTGCCTTAGTTTTATTGCACGCAAAACCTTTTATTACACATTAAGGTGTGTAAAGTAAGCGAAAATCTTCCAAAGACAGCTACAACATTACTTTTAATTAATCAAATTAAAAAATTTCCATTATTAACAAACCAAATTGTATAAAGTAATTTTTGATCTTTTGTGATTTACTTTACCACGAGTGCATGTACATATTCACACATTAAAGATAACACTTAAAGACCAATATGCTATTGTATATAGCGTGAAATTTGAAATTTTAGTTAGTGCGATGTATTTTACTCAAATTTCAAACCATCAGTGTTAATCATAAATGTCCGATATTTAGAAAAAATTCGAATAATATTTTTTTTTTTTTTTTGTGTGAAGCATATGTCATAATATACAGACGTAATGCACATGCATATTCAGAATATAAATGTAACAATTTCATATATTAATCTAAAATTTCATAATTATTTAAAAACACCACAAATGTCACAAAACACATATGCATCATTTAATAAAAACTTAAGGTGTTTTTAAAAACATACATAACTATATCTCACATTGATAAACAACCTAGCGCTTTCGAGCAACCTTAGCTCATCATCAGTGTTAAAAAACACCAACCTTGTAAATATCTAAAATTTCATTTATTAATCATTAACTATGAATACAATTTTTAAAGAAAATCACCAAAGAAACAATGATATATGTTAAAAATCTGTTGTATTTTGATTTCGATTTTTTCTAACAGAATTTTTTGCATAATTTTCGCATTTGTCATTTGAACTTATAATTAATAAAATTAATTATATAAATATTTCTCTAATACACATTTAAATTACATGCATTTTCCACCCAAAATATTGAAATATCTTATGCAATTTAAATGGACCCCATGACAAATAGTTATAAATTTTTATATTTTAACTGTGACACCTAATGTTGGAAATTGAGTAGATGTGTTTTTTCGGAAATATGTTCAACATTAATATTCGTTAAAAATATTGTATGTAATGTAATAATTAAACTAAGCAATAATTATTTTTATAATGAAATACTTCTCTCGAGAAATAATGATTTTCTTTGTTCAAGATTTATTTCAAATATAAAGTAAAACTAAACAATTTACGAATCGTTTATTATTATAACTCAAAATAAAATATCAAAAGAACAACATTTAAAAAGGAAATACAACATTCATCGTTCAAAAATTCCAATTTTCTATAAAATTGAAAATTTAATCTACAGTCTTTTTCTCACCAGTTAGCGAATAAAATGTAGGAATATAGTGGCATTTAAGAAAATAGTTCAAATTCTTTGGAATTTCAAAAGGAACTTTTATGAATAAAAAGAAACTCAAAATGTAAAAATGGATAAAATTATGAACTTCAATGGCAAATTTAACTTTTAAAATATCGATCTAAGTTCAATTTTAATGATTTGTAGAAATGCTTACTTCGTCATTTATTTTCTTTTAAAAAATGCACACATTTCAAGTACATTACAATAACTAAAATTGGGATAGGTTTTATTATTGTTGCGTAAAATAATTGATGAGAACATTTTAAAATAAATTATTTAAAAAATATTTTTGCCTATAGTGAATAAAATTTACTCAGAAACAAATACCCTTTAAAGTAATATATCATTATCAAACAAAGACGCCCATATGGAGGGGAAGGGGGGGGTTGATCCCCCCCCCCGAGATTTTGGTACAGTCAAACATTTTTCAATATAAATCAGTTGAAAAATATGAAATAATTAACTGTATCACCAGTTATGTTTTAAATTAACGATTTAAATTAACGTATTCAAAAGGCGAACTTTATGAATTATAAGACCCATGTTTTGTATCTTTAAAAAACAAAGCATAGTAAAATCTACCTAGAGAAGATTAGAAGGCACCGAAAGTAATTTCAGAAATTTACCTTTTAGATGGGTTTCCATCTTAGCAGGTATAATTGCTTGGAATTCATTTTGCCATAATTTTTTTTCTGCTAAAACTAGATTCTGTTCTAGACAGGTTTTGTTTTCATAAGTTTTTAATTAGCTCTTTCAATTTTTTTTTTTTTTTTTTTTTTTTTTTTTTTTACAAAGAAGAAAAACACGAGATTGGAAACAAATTCCATTATAGAGAGATTTTTTCTTGGAAGGGATAACTGTGGTTTTTACTTACGAGACGATCACATTTTTCTGCATAACGAAGGATTAGTTATAGAAGTATCCATTGTAACATGCATAACTGTACAAATATTTTTTTGTAAAAAAAAAAAAAAACGCCCGAAAATAAGCGAAAGATTTAACAATAATATGTGAAAGATATAGTGAAATTTTTAGTTGAAAAATTCATTTTTCCGAAACTAATACGGATAACAATCCTGAATGTGTTGTATCCAGCCTGAACCCGAAAATTCTATATTAAGTCAACTAGAATATGACAAAACAATTTTCATTGACCCGAAACGTAATATTTTTTATAAAAATTTAAAGAAACTTTGTTTAATATAAATAAAATAAATAATTTTATAAAATAAATAATTCTATTTTAATCTTTTTGAACTCCTAAAACATTGATTCTATGTACTAAAGCCGAATTATTGTTACCGCCACAACTATGAATGAATCGTAAGCCTAAACCACTAATCTTCAGGAACAACCGAAAATTCATATTCTTATCTTTCAACTTCAGCAGGAAAAATTGTCAAGCAAATGAACTCAAGTGATAAAGATGCTCAGACGTTTTCTGAACAGACCAATCTTAAAGAAACAAAAAGATCAAGTTAGAGACTTAGAGGTCTACAAGAGTTCTATGCGAGATTGATTCAAAACAAGTTTCAATGACTTTAGATAGAACAGAAAATTCATTTACGGATACTTCAAGCTGATCATAAAAACAGCCCAGCAAATTCACTCCATTGACAATAAAGACACTCAGCAGATTTTTTAAACGAATAGTGTCAAAGCCACAAAAACGGCAAGATTAGAGTCGCAGTAGCCTACAAGAGACATACTTCCATTTCCATGTGGCATTGATTCAAAACAAGTTTCAATGAATTCAGAAAGTACAGAAAATTCTTTTACACTTCCTTCAACTTCAGAAGGAAAAATAGTCGAGGGAATGCACTCAAGTAATTATTAAGACACTAAACTGCTTTCTAAACAGATGAGTGAGATAAACCATGAAAAATGCCAAAGTAGACATGCAGAAATGTACATAAGAAATACTTTTGTGTGGAATTTATTTGAAACACGTTTCCGAGACTACAAAATTTGCAGAAAATTCATTTAAACATCTTTCAAATTCACCAGATAAAATAATCAAGCAAATACATTCAAACGATGATAAAGAAATTTCTAGTTCATAAAGTTTTTCTGTATGTTATGATCTAGGTATATTTCAGTAATTAATTTTCACATGTTTCAGATGATATACAGTACCGACGCACGGTGGGAGATTTGCCGATACTAGCTGGCCAAAATTATTTTTCAACTTCTATTTGTTGAAATCTATTTTTCGTTTATATAAACGATATACAGGGTGTCCATAATTAAACGACTTTACTTTAAAGTTGCCTACAGACGAAACTATTGGTCAGAAAGTTGTGAAACTTTGTGAAGGACATAATGAAGGAATGGGAATTTGTTTTAGTGAAAAAAAAATAGTTCAAAATTTCGCCACCAGATGGCGTTTTTTAATGAATTACACATTTAGCATACATTTACGATGGTTTACATATTTTATTGCAACAATGCAACAAAACATGTTCCACATGACTGCTATCATTTTCAACTACCATCTGGAATCGTAAGATAGCATGTCCGACAGTTGACCGCAGTGTGTTATGGGAAATGCTAAAAACATGTCGCGAAAAGTTTTGTTTAACATGTTTTGTTGTAATAAAATTTGTAACCTATCGTAAATGTATGCTAAATGTGTAATTCCTTAATAAACGTCCTCTGGTGGCAAAATTTTGAACTAATTTTTTTTTCGCTCAAACTTATTCCCATTCCTTCATTATGTCCTTCACAAAAGTTTACAACTTTCTGACCAATAGTTTCGTCCGTAGACAACTTTAAAGTAGGGTCGTTTAATTATGGACACCCTGTATTATGCTGATTTAAAGAAAATATATGAAATTTTAAACGGTAGTTTAATAAGAAATCATTATATTTAATTAAAAATTACACTGATCAGCATGCATTTTGATGATCATATAAATATATATTTTTCTGAAAGTGTTTTTTATGCTGATTTCAAAAATGTAAAGCATTTTTGCACACCACGTACACTTTTTTTACAAATATTATTTTTAATTAATTTTATTCTTAAATCATAAATTACTTTATAATAGTAATACTAGATGGCGCCACCAAATTTTTTAGGAGTTGATTCCATATGTATATACATTACATTAATTTAAATAAATGAGAAACTGTATTTAGGAAGCTGAAATTATTTATTAATAATAATAAAAAAAATTATTTATGTAAAATTAAAAAGAAAAAGCGAAATCCATAAATTTAATTTTGTAAAAAATATCTAAATTAATACTTGCTAGGTGACAGCACCAAACAATGTTTGATCTAATGCATAGGTTTTAACAACAATAAATTTCTTTGTTTATTCACGTCTGTTTCTTTCGATTTGAAATATGTGATATATTTCACATCTTCTTTAATTGAATAATGGCTTCACGTAAATGTGTAAATGATACAGATATATTTTGTTACATTTGTGGAAATTATACTGTAGTAAAACAAAGGCAGGATATTACAGATTTTGTTAAAAATGCTTATTATGCTTATTTTGGTGTGAGACTGGGTGACCAAGATAAGACATGGGCCCCTCATAAAGTGTGTAGAACATGTGTTGAAGGATTACGACTTTGGTTGAAAGGCAAAAAGAAATGTATGCCTTTTGCTATTCCCATGGTATGGAGAGAACCTAGAAATCATCATGACGATTGTTATTTTTGCTTAGCTAATGTTCATGGGTATAGTTCGAAAAATAAAAAAGGAATTATATATCCTAACTTGCCTTCTGCAATAAGACCTATATTGCATAATGAAAGTCTTCCTGTTCCTTCTCCTCCAACCAATTTGGAAAGCATAAATGAACCAAATAATTCAGAAGATGATGAAAATCAAGAACAAGATGTCTATAAACCAGAAGTAAATGATAAAGCTCCAATTTTATTTAATCAGCATGAACTCAATGATTTGGTGCGCGATTTAAATTTGCCAAAAATAAAAGCTGAACTTCTTGGTTCTCGGCTTAAATCTAAGAACTTATTATTACCAGAGACACAATTCTCTTGGTACAGGCATCGTGAAAAAGAACTTGTTCCATACTTTTCTGAAAAGGATAATTTAGTATATTGCAATAACATAAAGGAAATAATGAATTTTTACGGTATCCTTTATAATGCATCAGAATGGAGATTTTTTATTGATTCCTCCAAGACAAGTTTAAAAGGGGTTTTGTTGCATAATGGAAACCAATATGCATCAATACCTATAGCCTACTCAGTTCATTTAAAGGAAACATATGAAAATCTTGAACTTTTGCTAGACCAGGTCAAATATAAAGATCATGAATGGTTGTTATGTGGTGATTTAAAAGTGATTGGAATGCTACTTGGACAACAATCAGGATACACAAAATTCCCATGTTTTCTGTGTGAGTGGGACAGCCGGGATAAAAAAAATCATTGGGAAAAGAAAGATTGGTCATCAAGAATATCATTATCCCCTGGAACAAAAAATGTAATTAAAGATCCCTTAGTCAATCCTAAAAATGTTTTGCTTCCACCTCTGCATATCAAATTAGGGATAATGAAACAATTTGTGAAAGCCCTAAATAAAGAAAATGAATGTTTTAAATATATTTGCAGCAAATTCCCTTCTATTACTGATGCTAAGCTTAAAGAAGGTATTTTTGTTGGGCCTCAGATACGAAAATTACTGACAGATAGTGAATTTGAAAAAACAATGAATGATTGTGAAAAGGAAGCATGGCTGAGCTTTAAATGTGTAGTGGAGAACTTTTTAGGAAATAAGAAAGACCCAAATTACAAAATTATAGTTGCAGATATGTTAGAAAAATTGAGATTACTTGGTTGCAACATGAGTATAAAAATACACTTTTTACATGCACATATCGAATTCTTTCCCGAAAATCTCGGAGCAGTGAGTGAGGAACACGGTGAAAGGTTTCACCAAGACATCAAAGATATGGAAAAACGGTACCAAGGCAAGTGGAATAAAAATATGATGGCAGATTACTGCTGGATGTTAAAGAGAGATCTTTGTGCTAGTGGACGAAAAGCAACTAAAAGGAATTTTTCTCAAACTAATTGATTTTTTTAATATTAATCAAATTTGTCCATATTTAAATATATTGTAAGTATAATTATTATGTCTATACTTTAATTTTTCATACATTAATTTTTTAATACATATCCTAGTCTGTATTAATTATTTACCTTTGAATAATAATTTTTTTTTATAAATTTATATAAGTGAAAGTTAAAAAATCATATGTTTTTATAAATTTACAAATTGTTAATTTGTAAAAAATCCTGACGTGATACGCAAATTTCGACTTTACTTTTGAAATCAGCTTAAAAAATTGATCTAAAATCACCTATTCATTTTTAATCATAAAAAAAAAAGTTTCAATATGCAGATCAGTGTTATTAATGTAGTACATTAGATGTGAATTTTCCTATTATATTACTATGATGTACCATTGAGTTAAATATTTAAATTATTTAAAGCTTTAAAACATCTAATGAATGAGTTAATCTTTTACTTGATAACTAAAAAGGACACTGTTTACGAACTTTTATAATATTATTAAGATTTAAGAGATAGAATTATTTTTTTATTATATAATACCAAATTATAAAAGTAATTTTTTTATAACAATCTTTTAGAAATTGGGATACAAAATAAATACTATTAAAGAGTAATATATATATATATATATATATATATATATACAAAGGAATAAGAAAATTGCTTGGAAAATTTCTGACAATTCACCATCTGATTGTTCTTTATTATGGCTTTCCTCAGATTTAGAAGTTTCTGTTATTTCGGGAGGAAATAAGAATTCAGAGGCTTCCTTTGAGAAAGAAGCAGTTTTCAGTTTTTCTTTTGTTTTTGTACTCTATAAGAAATGATCTGAAGTTAATAATAGTCTGTTGATAACATCTAGGTTACAAGCTTTTCTCGAGAATTTTCTGACATAATTAAGTCTATAATCACGAAAATGTTTACTCTTTGCTACAGCAACTTCTTCTGATAATTGTGCAATGGGAAGAAACGCATTTTGTATAATAACAGGTCCATTAATCAGTCCTGTATGTAGAGTGGGAGTCATCGGATACCATGGATAAAGTTTTACGTAAAGTTTCGCAATATTCATAGTGAATTTAACAAACTTTTCTGTATCAATTTTGTAGTCATTTGAAATTACTTCTAAAAATACTTTTAGTCGATAAATTAAGTTTACGTCTATTCCAATTATATTAGCTGACAATTCTGGGTCACTAAAAAATCTTCTACTTATATTGCCATTATTCGTATTTCCATATCAATAATGATGCCCATTCTATTTTTGAATTCATCTTGAATTTTTTTCTTTCTGTTCTGAATAATATTTTTTTCGTTATTGTCTCATTTTTTATGGGTAATTTGCATGAAAGATGTAACAAATTCTCAGAAAACCTTATTCTGGCATGTAAGAGGGATAATCCAAATTTGTATGAGTTTTCATCATCAACTATTGCTCTTTGTAAATCATTGAATTGTTTAGATGTTGCGCCAAGTTTCATACTTTTTCAGAAATTTATCATGTACTCTATGTACAGCAGTCCACTTTTGTCTAAACTGGGTCTTCTGTATAATCATTTCCTGCTTGAAAACTTTCATTTGTGCTTCGTTATAATTTTCATTTATCAACAAAACATTTTCGGCCAATTCAATTTTTTCGTTAAGTGTGGAAGCTTGTTGCTGCCGTATAACATTATAAAAGCTTATTCGTGTGATTAGTTTAAATTCTGATGACCCTGGTAAAAGTAAAGTGTTCCTAGAATAAAAAAATATAATAATAATTTTAGGCTTCATAAGATAAAAACAACTTTAAAATTTACGGAAGCAGATAGATGCAGACAAGTAAACGTTTATCCAATATCTAAGACTCTAAACTATTTACTAAAATTAAAAATTAAGATTTATCTAGCTTTTTAATATAACTTTATGAATTTTCAAAAATGAAAATTATTTAAAATACATAAAGTCATTAAAAACATTAAATGTGAAATAACTATTGACAAAAGAAAAAATTATGCATATAAATTTAAAAAAATAAAGTACATACCTTGTTCTAAAGCACTCATAATGTACAATTTCTTTCAATTTCTTCTACATTCACATATTTAAAAAATATACTAGAAATCATCGATTTATTCTCCTCTAATAAACGCCAACTTCATACTCACCTACTGGCAGTACGGTTGCATTCATATCAAAAACATCTGCAGTTTCCATCACCTGAACTTTTAAGATGCATGTGGTTTTAAAAAAAATCAGTTGGAAATTTTTTGAAAAATCAACTTTTGGCCAGCTAAAATCGGCAAATCTTCCACCGTGCGACGTCTAACAAATATAAAATGTAACGTTTTCTACTCGCAATTTTAAGAAATATGTGCTTAATTTAGATAAATGCAACATAGAGAAAATGTAGATATATGCAAGTTTCAGAAAAGTTGTTTAGAAACATGTACCTCGCTCGTATAGTCTCCTTCTTTGAAGGTGGAATTTGTCCGTATTGTGTACTGATCAAACCAATTTTAAGAAAAAGTCTCTTTGGGGTATTTGTAGTTAATGCGTAGAAGGACTTTAAGCAGTTTTATGAAGATGTCAAGGCACATGATAAATCCCATTGGAACCAAGAAGCTATAAATAATACCAAAAACTTCTCTGATTCTGTAGACATGAAATGGAAAAACATAGTTGAACATTTCGACTCAGCGAGAGATGAATTAATTAAGTTGAAGAGAACTAATCTTAGTTCTATTTTGAAAACAATAATATACTGTGTCACTCATGACCTTTCACTTCAGAAAACTCTCGCAAATTGGAAATTTTAAAGATCTACTTGCATTCCGTGTTGATTCAGATGACAATATTCTTGAATACCATCTGATAACACAACCAGGAAAAGATAAATATACTTCACATAGAGTCCAAAATGATTTTTAAACTTTTGTGGATCTATAATTCAAGAAACGATCGTAAAAGAAGTCAATGAATGTGATGATTTTTTTCTTTGCTGGCCAATGAAACGGATGACATTAGCGGGAAAGAACAAATGTATCTGGGAATAAGATATGTCGTTAAAGATGCTGATGTTGGCTGCGTCATGAAATAAGAATGCATTGGTTTTGTCCAGTTGGGAAAATAAGATGCTAAAAAGCGTAGCAGATACTATCTTACAATTCATGGAAAAATTAAGATTAGAAATGAAAAAACTTATTGGTTTGGGTATAGACGAATGCTCCACGATGCCTGGTAAAGATACTGGTGTCCAGAAAAAATCAGAGAAAAATATCCAAAAGCCATGTATTTTCACTGTACATTCCATCGCTTGAACATAGAGGCAAATGATCTCAATCAAGTGCCAGAAATAACAAAAACAATACGAAAAATAAAACAAGTGATATAGGATTTTTTTAGGGAGCGAACACTTAACAACAAAGAAAAACTTCCAAACATTCCTGGTCTGTGTGAAGCAAGGTGTTCAGAAAAGTAAAACTCCGTACAACATATTTCTAATCATTTTGCCACTGTTAAGAAACTTTCTGCAATCCTTCTCTTGACAATGACACAAACGAAGAAACACTCTCTGCTTCAGTTTCTGCAATATTATCTGTAGTGTTTATTGGATGCCTCAAAATAATTTCTTAATATTCGTCCTACCTGGAGCCAGTAGTTAACAAATTACAATCTGTAGATTCTGATTCACATTCTATACATCAGCACATAAAGAAGAAACTTCTTGAGATTTTTCACATGCACAAGATGGAATCAGAAGAATTTTCAGGAATTTCAATGGAAGTATTGGAAACTTGTAATTGTCTAGAAATCGATATGAAAAAGATCTGAAATTCTACTGGACAATATCACTGTTCGAATGTTCCTGTGGCTATTCCTCTTGATTATTACTGAGCAGCACATTTTAACTTTAACTATATTTAGACACTTGAATCAAGATTTACGGATCGGAATGAAACGTCATTTAAAGCAATTTTACTTCATCGCAATATGCTGAAAAATGTGAAAAAAATTTATTGTCAAAGAAATTAAGGAGATATTTCAGTTTTATAATATTGAGAATTTGAAATCGGTAGCAAGAATATGGTTTGATTCGCGGAAAAGCAAAGACTGTGGTGAAAATGTCATAACGAAAGATCACCTCACAGAAACTACATTTTCTCTTTCACTCACGACAACCATATTAAATTTTATGGCAATTACGCCAACAACATGCAGTGTTGAAAGGTCATTTAGTACTCTTAGGCAACTAAGACATGGCTGAGCAGCGGCATGAGTCAAGCACATCTATCAAATTTCTGCTTATTAAGAGTCTACAAAGACAGAATTATAGATATGAATATAAAATAATTCCCTGTATATAGATTTTCGGAAAATAAACAAAATCTACAATTAGCTTTTCTGAAAGATACTAGAATTTATGATGTACTAGTATTAAAGAGTAATTTTACTGCCCAGTTGGAACTTCTGCATCAATGAAACCGAAAGAGCTATAAATTAAATTTTAATTCGTATGAAATGTGGTTTTTAGTACTCTCACAAAAATGCCATGTAATATTAAATTATAATGAGATTTTTTAAAAATCAGTAAAATATTTTCTTTTTATTATTGAAATTTCAGGGGAAAACATAAATGTAGGATTTGACATAGGCATATTTTGCTGTATTTTAGTACCTTGAATATTTACTAAAATATATGATAGCTTTGAAGGAAATTGATATTTTTCTCAACCAACCACTTAAATTAATAGGCACCATTGTTAACATGATAATTGCACTACTATGCAGATTCGTTAATATTTTATGTTCCAAAGGGACATTTGTGAATTAGTAATGCATATTATTTTATTAATATACTTATATTAAAATAAGAATATTATACAAGACGATTCCTTTATTTGGTTTTTCCTTAAGTAACTGGTGAACCGTGTTAGTTATAGCCCTGAATAATGTGTTTAGGTATAGCTAAAGGTAATGAGGCATATTGCAAGTACCAATACCGACAATTGTGACGTTTCTAACCAAAAAACAGTATCCGAAACGAGACAAAATTCTGCAACGTAGTAGAGCTGTCTCGTAATAGTAAGTAAATAAAATATTTAATAGCAACTATAAGCACTTTTATTAGTACCGTATACAAGCTTACATTGATTATAAGTGAGAAATGTGTGTTTTGTCTGTGGCACTAGTTGATCTAGGTGTGGCGTCGTTCATACTTCTCTATAATCTTCTTCTATTTAGATCTCTTTAACAGAATATGTAAATTATTAACGGCATAAATTTGAAACTAATTAATTTGTTTTATGCCAGTTTTTTCCATCATTACAATTCTGAAATTATTTTTTTCCGGACGAACCGGTTTTTCTTTTGCCCAGTAGGCAGAAATATTCTTTTAACCATTCCCCATGATTTGGTTTTCAGAAATGATGTTTAAAAGATCTTGCAGATGTCCATTTCCGTTCAAAAAGATTTTAATAAGTTCAAAAAAAAATTATTTAATTTTTAGGATATTTTAAATTTTTCATAAGTTTCTTCTCAAGAAACCTAAATTCCTTTTCTGTTATTTTAGAATGGCACTGCTTTATTTCATGAAACACTCCTTCCCTTGATATTTCTATTGATGTTACTGTAATATCGGTGTATATAATAAAATAAACGCTAATAAATAATGCTTTAAAAAAATCTGTCTTTTGAATTTTCTTTTCGGTTAAAAAAGACAGACTGCATTTCATTTCTTTTACGAAGCATGTGTATACTATATAAAATCACTTTCGTTCTTATTCAACTCAGTTTATATTAATGTTACATCTACATCTAGAGTTTTGATATTAGAAAACTGTATTTTCAAATATAACATGGCCAATGAAAATACATTATAGTATCAAAAATACTTATTTAAATGGAAGTATACACTGATTTCCAAAACTTAAGCAACAAACAAAAAATGCTAATTTCTGAACACATGAGTACTCAAACGGGAATTCTATAAACAGCAAGTGTGGAAAAGAGGTACTACCCTAACAGCACGTCCAGTCGATATGAAGTCCCTTTGATGTCACGCACGGTTAGAAGTGTCACAATCGCTACGGTGAATCCAAATATAGGATATTTCACTGTCTCATTATTACTCTCAAATGATTGTTAACACTGAAAAGTCACTGTGACTGTTGCTTTGTGATGAGTCACCAGGTTCCTTTACAATGAAGTCATATTGTGACTGTCATTTTGAGACTTGATTGTAAAGTCATCATGATAGCTGTTCTGTGACGATTTCCCAAGTGACAGATATTGAAATCATCTGGTGACTTTTCACAAAGGAGTGCAATGATGACTTCACAATTGAGTGTCGATCACCGGAAAGTCACCATGCGCTTTCATTGTAGCATTATTTGGCGACTCATCACACAGCAGTTCTCACAATGACTTAAAGTTCAGTCTTCAACTGACAATGACTTGAGAATCACAAGGTGACTTCATTGTAATGTCACCTGGTGACCCATCACAAAGCGACAGTCACAGTGACTTTTCAGTGTTAACAATCATTTGAGAGTAATAATGAGGCAGTGAAATATCCCATATTTTGATTCACCTTAGCGATTGTGACACTTCTAACCACGTGTGACGTCAAGGGCACTTCACATAGACTGGCCGTGCTGTTAGGGTAGTACCTCTTTTCTACACTTGCTCTTTATAGAATTTCATTTTGTGTACTCTCGTGCTCAGAAATTAGCATTTTTTGTTTGTTGCTTAAGTTTTGCACACCAGTGTATATCGTCTGTTTTAAGAAACGTAAAACACTCCTGAAATACGAGTGAGGATAGTAATATAAAACTTTAATAAAATTATATGCAGGCCGCGAGTACAAAGAAAATTAAGCACGACACATGAATTCTGATTGCAATTTTCGAACTTTAGAGACCTTATAGATCTTGATAAAAGAGTTATTATGTGTTTCTGACGGTAAATAATGATATTTTGCTATTTTATTTTATTTTATTATTTTTATTTATTTCTATTTTTTGCTTAGAATAAATTTCTGTTATTTAAAAAAAATCTACTATAATTACCAAAATGGATTGATGTTTTCTAAAATTTATTTTGACAAATTCTTTTAAATTTCATTAAGGATTTGGTAATAAATATTTAGTGTCTGTCTTCATTTATCAAAAAACAATTCCTTTCAATTATATGTTTGATATCAAAATCAGTGATTTAATAATAAAGTTTAGTGACAGACATATTAAATATAAAGAAATATTCAAGACATTTTCAGATTATCAATATCAAAGTTTGGACTTAATGGAAACTTAACAAATATAATTTGTGAACATATATTTTATTTTTGTATGTCATTTAAAATTTTATACTTTTTCTGACATTAATTTAACTTTATTTTATGTACCTTTTAAAATGATTTGTCATATAAAGTGAAATTTATTTCCTTATTTTGTGTGTAAACTTTTACACTCACAATATAATATTACCATAATATTTCTAGAACATCATCCACCGCTGCCGGCGTAAAGGGATTTTCTGGTGCGTTACGTTTTTTTTTTTTTTTTTTTTTTTTTTTTTTATTGCAAGTTTTATTTTATTTCCGCAAGAAAGTAATATTCATTTTCATAATGAATTATTATTGACAAAACATTCCAACCTACTTAACGAGTTATTGTTTCTTATTGCAAAACAAGTTCAAACTATTTTTGTCAAAATTATATGCATAATGCAATCATAGGATTCAATTTGTTCGTTACATTAGGTGATATGAAATCGTAATATTCTCTCGCCAAATAATTAAAATACAAAATATTTACATATTATATATGTATTTATATGTATTTATAGGATATATGTGATAGGATAATATATGTATTTATAGGATATATACAGATTAAGATTTTTTACGCACATTGCTGCAGATATTTTGGTTTTATAGAGTTTTATAAATTATGCGTAAAACATGATTTAGTTGTCCATTTTACATTGCTTAAAACCCTTATTTTATTTGTAATATAGTTCAAACGTTTTTGATGTTCTGATGTGTTATGCACTTAAAAACTAAGCGGAAACTTATTACTGGAACGAAACATACAATTTAAAAAAAAAAACAATGCTTTAAAAAAAAAGAATTCCAGGATACTTAACTAATTATTGATTATGACTACAAATCACTATTTGCAACAAAATGATATAATATAGACAATGTCATCGGATTCAATTTATTTGGGATATTAGAGTGATATGAAATCATAAGATATTTTCGTCAAAGAAGAAAACTGGGAAAAATTTAATTACACATATATTTTTATGATACGTAAAGATTAAGATTTCGTACTTCAAATATTTTGGATTGAGAGTTCTCTTTATACTCTAAGCACATAATTTATTCTTCTTGCTTACTTTTTTTACAAAAACCTATTTTATTCGTAAAATATACTATAATTAAATTATGTACTTCTAATGAAAATTCTATAGAAATATAGTTTTATTTATTATATTTAAATAACATGTAATAGAGGAAAAATAACAGAATATTATTCATGCGAATAAAAAATGGAATTTAGCTGATTGTCAGTAATATTTTAAAACTAGCGGATGAAAATTTAATAAAGGATCAATTTTCTTACGTATAATGTTGAAATTATTGATTTTGCATTAGCTTGCCAATAGTTCAAAAAGTAAGCAAGACTTTATTAAATCATAAACTGATATTCAACATGTATTTGTATTTTCGATGAAATAAAATTACTTTATAATGACGATGAAATATTCATTGAATAATCCATATTTAAAACTCAATATTCAAAGAGCATTAAAATGTATTTATTTCTCCGAAAGTTATGTGAAAATATTTTTTCAAATAGATTTTGCTAAAGAAATTTTAGCTTGTATATTGTAATGAAAAAAATCTGTTCTCTTAAAGATACAAAATCTTTTTATACTGATTTGAAACTTGTTTTTTTTTTATAATAAACAATAACAACTAATTAATAATGATTACGGTTGTTAGAATGGTGCATACAGTCTTTGAAAAGTAATCTAATTACTATAAATACATTACTGAAAAAGATAAAAAAATATTCTTTTCAATTCATTAATTTTATTATAAAGATATTTTTAACTTATAGATACCTATTTGAGAAAGATATATTTTCTATATATATATATATATATATATATATATGGGATATATCCTTTTTAAAGGATTGCGTAAATTTTGTTTTCTCAAAATCAATGAAGAAAAATGAAAAATAAAAATAAAAATAAAAAATAACTAAAGGATTTTTTTTTTCATTTAATATGAAAGAATACATTTTCATAGGTATTTCCTTAATATTATATGTAGTTTATGCGCAGTAAAAAGCAAGATGAACTTAATGGTGAACTGTAAAACTGATCTACTATATAAAACGTCCAGAACTCCATTTCATTAATCTATTTCTATACTAATAAAAGAACGTTGTTTGTCTTTGTGTGTGTTTGTGCGACAGCTAGCGAAATGTACTGCACGTAGAAGTCTGCAAATTTGGGTGACGAAAGTCCAAGGCAGGTTCTGATGCAGCTGAGGCTCAGATTTTTTATTTTTTGAAGACCCGGGCCTCTTTAATTTTCCCCCCTAAATTGTTAATAACTTGTCGCAAATTTTATCCGACGTTCATCGTTATAAGGGACCCTTTCTTCCATTTCCTTATTCCTCCTTTTATAAATTTCAGTTAAGACCCTGGCTCCCTGGAGTCCGGACCTGGGCCATTGAACTTTTATTGCGCTGTGCATTTGTCAACACAAAATTATGTCATACCCTCAGTGCATATGCTTAACTTTAAAGTTGAATCTTAGACCCCTTTGCCCAGACCACAAACAATTACTTATATTGGTGGCCAAATACTCCTTTTAAGCATTTCTTTAAAACTTTATTTAAATGATTAATTGTTACCCTATGCTTAATTTCGACAAATTGAAGATCTGAAGCGCTAATTACTAGGACCATTAAGATGTTTTCCTCTTAGATGCCTGCTCAAAATTATCGATTGGCTCCTTTTGTGCGCCTTAGTATAGATCCTTTAAAAATCGTCCGATTCGCTAGCTTTTTTTTTTTCTAAAAAAATGTAATGGCTTCCAGCTACTGTGCCTGTCATCCCCCGTTTAGACACCGCAGGTGCAAAAAACCCTATAATTTGTTCTGTTTTAAAGATTATGGAGGTTTGAATTATAATTAAACTGCTAGTGGCGATCTTCGGTAATCGGTTTTCATTTTTATTCGACTATGGGATTTGAAGGCCGGAAAGATAGCTATCGTCAGCTAAGGTCTTTGTTTTCGTGATTGATTAAATAAGAGCAATTAATCAACTGAAGATAAGCTTTTGTAAAATGGCTAAGTAAACAATGTCGCTGCCTCACAGAATTTTATAAAGACGCTATAAGAAAATTGTTTTAAATAAGTTGTTTTCAATATAACGCAATATTTACCAAAATGTTCTTCCACTTTTTAATATTAACGTGAAAATACAGTTTTTAGTGGAAAGGAAATATTATTATCTGCACTATTTTAACGTTTGAACTATTTGTAGTGAAAAACACGTCAAAAAAACAATTAAAGGGAAAATAACAGGCGGCTTATATAATCTTTAAAATAATTCTAGATAAAGCCACACAATTTCTTTAATAAAGCAACTGTAGATGGATATTTTTAATATTGAGAATTCTTATCGTACGTGAACATTACATTCCGATTATTCAAACAGATGTCGCTGACAGATTATTTATTACTAATTCAAATAAATCCTTTTCCTTAAAGCCAAATGTCAGTTATGTGTAATATTTAATATAATTCCTGATATGCACAAAAGTGGGCTCCCAAATGGTCCGCCAACAGAATACCAATATTTTCTAACAGACAATTTCCTGTTGGGTTTCTGCCTCATTTCCGCAAAAATTTACGTCCGAAGGTGGTTTCTGTAAAATTTGCAAGAAAAATCTAAAAATAATTGTTTTTAAAGAAAATAACGGTTTAATAATGATACATCTAAAGTTTGCTCTTAAACTGAAGAGTATCTTATTTTTGCCAATTTGTTTTTACTATTCATTTTTAATTATTTTATAATTATTATTGCAAAAAAATTGCGTCAATAGTCTTCAAAAAAAAATTTAGTTTGTCTTCAAAAAAAAGTTATACATTTGAAAGTTTTGTTATATTATTATAATATATTAAAGTAATGTGTTATTGAATGAGTCATTCTTATTAAAATGCATTATTCACTGCGCGATTTAATTGGAGATATATCATTGTAGCTAATAAATATTTTAATAAATTATCGGTTGCTCTACAAGTAAAATAACGTAGTACGAGTGTTCTCCTAAAACATATTCGTGTTTTTAAAAATATTTACGTGACATGTTAATAATACAAATTTAAGCAAACTACTTGTTTTAATAACGTACATATTACAGTGTGACATTAATTAATCAAAAAAAAACATATCAGTGAGTGCAATTTTCAGAAAGAAATATATTTGTATAATTGTACAAAATTAATTACATAAACATGTAATTTTCCATAATAGTACCATTTTTGTGTTGCTTTTCATTATGTCTATATTATTATTTTAAAAGCTTGAGATTTTTTTTCCCAAATGATATATAGACAGATTCTGAACCAAACAGAAAGAAACAGGAAGATTGACAATATTCCGTATAAATAAGAATTAATTAAAATAAAAGTAGAAATAAATAAACACGTGATCCCATTACTTAAATATGACTAAAACTTTAATTAGATTTTTAAATATTAAAAGAAATCAAGCACTTTCGGCTGCAAACCCAGCCTTCATCAGGATTTATAATTAAAACTGGTGTTATAAAAACAGATCACATTCCTGTAAACAGTATGTTTCTGACCTGTGAGCCTACAGGATAGTTCAAATCATCCGCATTCGTCCAACGGCCAGTACCATTAGCAAAAAAAGTGAGGAAAGAAGGAAATGTGGGGAAAAAATCACATTTTAGTGTTTCTTGATTAAATTAAGCCATATATTCGGAATATTGTAAGACTGTACGTCATTGCTTAATTCCCCATGCTTATTTATAATTTCCACAGATTCTCGAATTGTTAAATCATAGTAATTTACTTATTACATATTACTTTACATATTACTATATATTTACATATTACATATTAATTTACATTTTACTTTAGCTTTATGAAAATATGTGTTTTTTTGCTTTTCTTAGCAAAAAAACACATATTTTCATAATTCGAATAATAATTCAATAATTCAATAATTCGAATTATAATTCCTTATGAAGACTGGGTTTGCAGCCAAAAGGGCTCGATTTTATAAAGTTTTAAAATTTAATTAAAGTTTTAGTCATATTTTAGGTAATGAAATCACATGTTTATTTGTGTGTACTTTTATTTTAATTTCACAAAGATGAATTTAAGTGTTCTAAACCTGTTTTGTATGTATTTCTCAAATAATGTAAACGGTTTTACTTTCAGTACAAATAAGGTATTACTTTCATTTAAGCGTAAAGCTTTCTGTGAGATACGAACGCTGACAATATATATTTCTTTCTGAAACCACTATAAAAAATAATTATTAAAATAAAACTTTTTTTAAAAAAACAGTGCAAATTATATATCGTATTTGATATTTAAACAATGATAAATGCTATAGAATATATCAATACATACATTTAAATATTGTTCAAATGAAAGGTTACTCTTTTTGAGTTATTACCTGCTTTTCCTTCACTATAGATATATATTTTTTATTTCAGGAATTTCTAAGTTCAAGATTTCTTTTCTTTCAGAATAATCTCACAAACAGTTTTCCCCAATCTTTCATTCTACATTTTATTATTATTATTATTATTTTATTTCTTATCGTAAGCAATGTTTCTGCTGACGTCAAATTTCTCGGAACATGGAATGCAAATTTTGATCACGACAAAAATATATTTTAATATCAGCGAAAACTTTTCTCGCATCATACAGAACTTTAAATTAGTTTTCGTTTCATAAATATTTTATGAAATTGTTCAAAATTTAAAAAAACTTAAAAAAAAAAATATAAAAAATCTAAAGTATTGTTTTCAAGCTGTTTCTTGAACAAAGAACTGTTTTCGTTAATATTTATTCATATCGTAATATTAAATAATTCATAAAAATTTTGTAATTTTTTCTAAATACAGACTTATGAGTATAAACTTGTATGTAAACAAATGTTAACTCATACATAAAAATGGAAAAAATATAACTTTCCTTCCCTATATTAAAAACTGTTTTAAAATGTAAGAAACTGTAACTGTATTGAACTGAAAGGAGCATACAAATCAAGATTTGTTTCTAAAACTATTGAAGGAAATTGTTTTGAGTTATTTTTTAAAGAATTTAAAAATATTAAACTTGCAGATTCTTAAAAATTTCGAATGTAATAATAATTTTATAAAATAGATTTATTTTAAAATTAGTCTTTTTTTTTTGTTTGTATAATTTTGTTAAAAAATAAATATATTCAAATGGTTGTAATTTTAGCATGTAGTTACTAAAACATTTGTTTGTACAGAATTTCATATAGCATCATAAATTTAAAATCAATAAATCATATTTTCAAATAAAAACTATAACGACGATAAGACCAGATAATATACTTCTATAAACTTGTATATGCATGATATTTTTCGAAACAAATTGACCATTCTTTTTTGTGTGTCTTAGAAACAATTTTATAAGCAAATCTGTTTCATGCATCATGCATTTGTTTTAAATTTCACCATTAAGATTCCCTACATTAAATTACGAAACATGTTCTTTCTTGTTCTTATATGAGTTTAAAAAATTCTAAAATATACTTTGCATTACTGCTTTAACATACTAAATAATAAAAATATACTTTGCTATAAAATATTGAATAATAATAATAATAAATTTTTCTTTTGTTTAACGGAATATCAATATAAGTCGATTTTAGTTTAAGATATTTCAATAGGTATTAAACATCAGTAATGATATTTTTGAAAATGTTGCACTAATCATATTATATATTTTTTTTATTTTGAAAAGAAAAATATTATTTTTATTATTCATACTTAAACAAAATGGGTTTTTTTCATATGAAGGTTGTTTTTATACATTTTTCGTTAAGAAATCAGTTTTCCTATATAAAATTCACTTTCCAAAAAAGTAAAAATTCTAAAACAACACTTTACTTCAAAAATATAATTGATATAATATATGCATACTCCGTTCAAAATATATTTTTATTTTCAATTTTCAAAAAGATTAAATTTCAAAATATCTTCGATGAAAAAAGATGTAAATTATATTTAAAAAATAATATTTAAACAATCATCTTATTAAAAAGGGCTCAACTGGATAACAACAATTTCTTAAATTTGACGTATTTTTATAATTAAACAAAAATAAATCTACATTTTTCTTGAATGTTAAAATTTATTTTTAAAAAGTAAAGTTTTTTATGTCTTGCATAAAGATCAATTTTAATGTAATTTTTATAAGAAAAATAATTCTGTTATTCATGTAATTTGTCTATTCGTGTAAACTATATAAATGTAAATTAACCTTTAATGTTCATATAAAACCAAATCATACTGCCCGATGTTCATCCAAAAAATATTTTTCCTAGAAGTTTGAATTGAGACGAGTTTTAAATTATTTTATTAGTTTAAACAGACTTAAACCGTGTTCGAAGTAAATACAGTACTGTTCAACAAAGAATAATTTATTATTTTTAGAGTCAAAAAGAATTTCTTTGAAAATGTGATTTTTAATATTTATATTAACTTTTTATTCTCTGTAAAAGGTAAAGCTAATGATATAATATTCTATAGTAAGCTAACATTTAAAAGAAGGTTCGTCTTAATCCTCTTAATTTCTTTTTAGTACACTTTTCTCTTAATTTCTTAGACTTGTTGTGTTTGTAAATTATTAAACAAAATAATTGCATATGCCGATTGAATAAAACTAAGTTCATTATATAAAAATTTTAAAAATTATTTATATATTCTCGAAAAACAAATAAATTATTTAATAAAAATATTTAAGGTTATGTAATGGAAATATTTATTTATAAATGTTTACATATATATATATATATATGACACATTTTTGTTACGATTGGCACATTATTGGTGATTGCTATTCCTGTCGACTTGAAACGTTCGTTCCATCATACTCCAGTGATGACATATCAGTCCGAACCCCACGAAAATTACCATATAATCAGTTCGATGTAGGCGCAGTCGAGATCATGTAAATACTGTCATGACATTCGGCGAGGGTATTATTCCGATTTAATCACTATGAAGGCAATTCTCAGAGTACGAATCATATTTGAACATTATATTATAATACAATCGTGGAAGCTGAGTAGCGACAGTTCATTCCAATAGAAATTTCCCAAAAACATTAAGGAAACTTAATAGATGAGCAAGAACTTTATTATGAGAACAGAGATGACAGCAACTCCACCGACTTTCGCTTCATTAAAAACTTGAACACATTAAGTATTGAATAATTAGCAGAAATTGAAGAACATACTACTGACGAAATAGTGTAGACTTCCCCAGTGACGGCTTATATATAACAACAAATAATTCGTGTAAAATCTGTCTCCGAAACCAGTGTAACCGTATAAATACTTCCAAAATCTTGCCTAAAGTAACAAACGCGCGAAACGCTAGTCCACTGACAGCCATGTTCGGAGGGAGCCAAGGGGGGCAGAAAAGGCGGGCCTGCTCGCTAATGGATGAAAAAATGAGGCCACGAGGGTGTGTCTCTGACGTATGACCAAAACTCTTTATCAGAAGCGGCATTTTAAAAAGGTAAAAAGCTTTGGGCACGAAAACGCCTTGTATGCCGAATGATAATTAAATAGAAATAAAAATGGTATTACAAAAGTTCCAAAGAATAAAAATTCAATGTCTCAAAAGCAGAAATTAGACAGGTGCGTTTTAGAGGCAGTGTTGCAATTTAAGAGAATGAGGTTTTAATAAATACGTATAGCTTTTAACAGATTAAGATTTTTAGAATGATAAATAAAAGGATATTTTGATTAAGTTATGGAATAAAATATAAAATAGATTTAAGGGATATTTTAAAAAGAGAGGGAAAAATTAGAATTGTAAGAATTTGGAATAATTTAACTAAGGAAAAATGGCGAAATTTTTTTATTATTACACACACACACACACACACACACACACATATATATATATATATATATATATATATATATATATATATATATATATATATATATATATATATATAGTAATTTCGAGTATAACATGCTTCTTCTTTTTTTTTATAGGTCCTCTAATTTTTTCCCCTTTAGTATTAGAAATTCTACTATATCTTATATTTTAGTTATCGATTATTTTTTATTTATCGTAAGTAACAATTACAGGCCGCAAATTCAAACGTGTTTTATTACAATTTCTTGTGCATTAATATTCAAAAATTTCTCAGGTTATTAATAGTGTAAATTTTTTTTTATTTGATTATTTTTCTGCTTTAAATTTTAAATTTTGTCTTATTTTAAAAAATAAAAATATTATCCTTCCAGATGCAGATATAGCATTTATTTTACAAGTGATACAGATGATCTCAATCATCTATGTGCATATCTGTTATTGACATACCTTAAAGTCGTATTTACTATGGAATTCAATAATCTAACAGAACATTTATTAAATCTATTTTAATATTTGGAAATTTTTCCATAGCAAAATTTCTCACGCCTTGCGTTCATAATATTTAAAATTTTAATTGCTTAAAAGGTGTAGATCCAACATTGGAAAAAAGTATCCAATCCGGGAATCGAAACATGTTCATCAGTATAGCGCACTGACGTTCTACCAACTGAACCACTTGGAACGATACCCAGCCTAGCACTTCTCACTATCCAAGTATTAAAATAGGTTCATTCAATCATCGATGATGGATTCTCTTTAATTTCGTGTTTGCCTCAGGGTCGGTGGCTCACGGAAAAGTATACGATCTTGTGCTGCGTTTGTAGCTTTGCCAACATGTGATAGTGAGAAGTGCCATGCTGTGTATCGTTCCAAGTGGTTCAGATGGTAGAAAGTCAGTGCGCTATACTGATGATCCGGGTTCGAGTCTCTGCTTGGATGCTTTTTTAGTATGTTGACTATACGCCTTTTAAGCAATTAAAATGTCAAATATTAGAAAATTTATTTTCTGTACGTGTTTAGATGTATTGGTTATCATTTTATGATCTTATTTTATCACAGAAAATTTCATGCCAGAAACAAAGATTATTTATAAATTCTTCTGAAAATAATCACATAACTGTGTTCTCAGAATTTCATTATATGTTCGATTCTTTGCTTTTTTTTTTTTAATGTAGTGAGTTCGTAAATTGTGTCGATAAATCCAGCGCGAAAGTATGTATTTTATTATTATTATTATTATTATTATTATTATTATTATTATTATTATTATATACATTAGTTTTAAATATATACATATGTATTGTTAATTTTTTCATCACTATTATATTATTTAGCATATATATAAAAGTATTTAATTTATTCTTTAAGTAGAACATTCAAGATTTCAATTTAGGATTGAAAATATAAATATGTTTAGATTTATTTAACTTACTAAAAATGCAACAAAATTATCATAAAAATAAATGGAATTTATTTTGTATAAATTTGTAAAAATGTATTTTAATGAATTGGTATTTCTGGGACCATTGGAATCTATGTAAAAGAATTAAAAATTCAAAATTACATATCATTCAAACTGTGCTTTATTTATTAACTAAATAAGCAACATTTGTGTCATATATTAAGAATGTTATGAATAAGCGACTGTAATTTATCACATAAATCTCAAACGAAAATTAAAAGAAATAACATATATATATATATATATATATATATATATATATATATATATATATATATATATATATATATATATATATATATATATATAATATTTATTTCTACATTTTTTGTTTTAACTAAACTATATATATTTTTTCAAACATGTTTTAATGTTACAATATTAGTAGTTCCTGACAAGGTAATCTTTGCCTGAAACGTCAAACTGATTTCTTGGATTAAAACGTCTAAAAACAGGCTTAAGTTTCTCAGAAAATGAATATTCTTTAACTCGGTAAAATGTTAAATGATGATAACGCATTTTGTTTCCATACAAAGATTTTTTTTTTCAAAAGATCTTCTTCAGACACTTATAAGGCAAAACTATAAATCTTCCCTTAAGAAAATGTTTTTTTTTTTACGATAATGGGAGCAATGATATTAAGCAGATTACGTTATTAAAAAAAATCATTTATTAATTTTTTATATTAACTTTATTTTTTACGAGATTTTTTTTTCAAATAGTTTTTTTTCTTGTAAATGAATTATTTTCTAGACTACTTAAAAGTAATAATAAGTATTCGCATTGTTTTTAAGTGTTGACGACAATTTGTTTCTTGTTAACGTGAAATTAAGACACAGGTTTAACATGAAAAAAAAAGTTTATTTAAAATAATTTGTACAACATGCTTAACAGTGGAACAAATCAATTTGTTTAGATGGCTAAACGACAAAATAACCTCAGAATGAGAAAATGTTCTTTTTCAAGCTTGCCAAAACGTAAAACACTTTACCAAAATCACACATTGTCATTACACAGATCCTTCACTGTTGTTGTTGTTGTTGTTGTTGTTTCTAATCCCAGATGGTTTAGCACTGCTAAATCATCCCCACGAAACCTAAGATCTCCAAAATCATGGTAATGGGAAATAGAGCAGCTTCTGTTAGTACAAGATACCAGGAGCACCCAAGGGTAGAAGTCTGACTTTACTCCAAACAGGTCTCCTAATTTTGAACCAATTCCAGATGAGAGACCTGCATCTGGACTGGCACACCCAGAGGTAACGCTTATATAGAACTTGGGGGACTATGGAGCCACGAACAGATTTTAACGTGCACCAGCTCCCATTAACGTACACGGTCCCACAGCAGAGGCAGACGAGAGAGGATAAACGATGCACCCTCCCAAGCATTGACCGTGGTCGATGCTGCTGGGCTTTTGGTGACCTTACGAGAACCGAGCTTTTATCGTCCGCGCCACTGCGGAACGATCCTTCACTAGAATCACGAATTATACTCAGAGATTGTTTAGGTTATCTATAGAGCGAATGAGTCTAAATATTCATTTATTGAAGTTTACAAATAACTGCTTACCAAATTCTTACAGTCATACAACATTTAACTTTCCCGCGTTCTAAGTTGACTCACCGCATTCCCTCACCTAACGGAAAAGTGACTTTAATGGCATGTGTTTCACACCGCTGGTTCTTCCAAAAACGTAGATATATACTGTTACGAGGCTAACGAAAAAGGAAGGCTACCGCGGGTCTTTACGCTTATCTTTTTTTTTACAGACCGCGAGAGTCACATGATGTTCTAATCCACCAATGCAAGTGTAAGAAAAGAGCATCACGTCACTCTAGCGGTCTGTAAAAAAGATAAGTCGAATGCAGCGTGGTAGTCTGTCTTTTTCGTTAGCCTCGATACTGCTATTACACAATCATAGTTACTTGATTAAAATGTCTTCGCAAAATACTAATGACGACTGAATTGCATAGATCCTTTCACAGTTATTGAGAATTAAATAAAGATAAAATAGATTCCTTAATCAGCTACAAAAGTTAGCCATGCAAAAATGCATTCGACCACTAGTGTAACTTATTAAACACTAATAAGACATAATATCATATTTCCACAAACTGTCTGATATTTATATATATACAGTGGCGGTCAAAAGTTTCCGGCCATCATAGAGGTTTTGATTAATTTGTAAGTATACCCATATGAAGAGGAATCTCAAAGTGATACTTATACATTTTATTGACATAATAAATTAGTAACTTATTTATGGAATAACAAATAAATATCAATACATTTAATTGACAAAAATAATTGCAAAGAAAATCGCATGTTCTCAAAAGTTTCCGGTCATCTTGACAACTTTGGAAAAAAAAATGGTATTATAATACAACATAACAACATCAACAACATTTACAATTAATATTTCTTTATCATGCATTTAGCAATAAGTACTGCGGCGTAGCGACGTGGCATCGATTCAATGAAAGGTTGAAGATCATTTAATGTAAGTTTTTGTACTCTTCATGCACTTTTTGGAAAAATTCTGCTGAATTGGAATATTTATAATTCCGCACACGTTTGTCAAGATCGTTCCAAAGATTTTCTATTGGGTTCAGATCGGGTGATCGTGCTGGTCATTTCAAAAGCGGATTTTCTTTTCGAAAAAGCCACTGTTTGCGGAGTTTGCATGTATGCTTTGGGTCGTTATCATGCTAACACAAATAGTTGCGACCCATTTTTTTCTCCAATAAGACAGCAAATGTTCTTGCAAGATATCTTTATACGTTGCACGATTAATCTTGCAGCGGATTACAACTAACGGAGCGACAGTTTTTCCAAAAAATGCTCCCCACAGCATAACGTGTCTGCCGCCATGCTTCATTGTAGAAATAAGGTATCTCGAATCATATTTTTTGTTTTTAGGTATTCGGACGTAATGTTTGCATCACTTCCGAAAAGATTGAACATCGATTCGTCGATGTTCAGTTTTTCCAGATTTCACTTGGCCAGTCTTTGTGTTGCTTCGCAAACGCAAGTCGGGGTCCACTGTTTTTTTTACTTATGAAAGGTTTTTTAACAACGACTCTTCCATAAATAATTAACGTCACGTAAGCATCTTGACACGGTAGACCGACTTATTTCAGCAATATTTACACTCCGTAAATCGCAGGATATTGCAGCGGTAGTTTTATGCGGGTCATCAACTGCTTTTCTCCTGACAATTCTGTCCACACGAATAGCCGTTTTATGGAGTATCCCGCACAAAGGCAAGTCCTGAAGGCCATCACCATCTTTATATATATATATATATATATATATATATATATTTAAATATCGTTCAGTAGATTTTCTGATCAATAACTTTGCCGCAATCTCAAGAGAGGATTGGCCCTTTAGCAACAATCAAATCACTCGTTAACGAACAATAATTGTCGAACTTTTTATTTTTGTATTTCAACTACGCTATTCACGTTTATTAATTAACAAAAACGGCCAAAACAACACTTTAGTGATAGCAAAAACGAACGAATGACGAATGGTCGGAAACTTTTGCACACGCGAATTTTGAACTCCTCCCCTTTGCATCAAGTGGCTTCAGTATCCAATCAACATGATCACGTGGTCAGAGGTTATTTGCATATTCCTAACTTTTGGAGCAATTGCACTTCTTCCTCGCTGAAACGTTCTGGCAAGCAAATCAAACAAACTAACTTGCCGGAATCATTTGACCACCACTGTATATATACATACACATATGGAACTGCAAACTTATTATAATTTTCATAATTATTATAATATTATGCAAATTATGATTTATATTTTTGCACTGAAATGGCTATAGGTATTTTATTGTTATTGGGATTTTACCTCATCTATTTTTCCCCCAAAATACTATAATTATTCTTGTAGAAAAAGACCTCTTTGATAAAGTTATTGTATTATTATTTCTCAGTTTTCGACCTTTAAATTAATAGCTCTGTCCTGATTGTTAATTTTTTCCGATGGAGTTTATGTTTTCTTATCACTA
The DNA here is from genome assembly GCA_963931845.1 of Maratus michaelseni. Lineage (NCBI taxonomy): Eukaryota > Metazoa > Arthropoda > Arachnida > Araneae > Salticidae > Maratus > Maratus michaelseni. Next base: position 80,531,230 of record OZ007593.1, read on the forward strand.
ATAGAACACATCAGTTGCTTTTCAGAAGTGGAAAACTTAATAGCTGACCAATTATTATAAAATTTTAGTATCATTTTCAGAACACATTTCTTTCAAAACTTACATAAATTGAATATTATTTTCGATGCTCGTGATATGCTTACAGACAAACATTACTTTGTCATAGTTATCTGAATTTGATTTTTCATAAACTAGAGTAAGTGTTCTAGATAACATTAAATAATAAAAATTTTTAATTATTAGAATAAGTAAATGATATCGCATTTCCATAGAAAAGAATTTTAATTCTGAACTCCATTAACAGTCTCATTTACGAGTGATCGGAAAAGTATCCAGCAAAACTTTAAGGAATTGTAAAGGGAATCAAAATAAGAATTTCTTTGTCATAGAATGTGTATCCGAAAATGGCGCGTACAAGCGCATACGTATATTGACACGTATAGGCTGTCTTTCATTGCACTATTTCACATTTTTCTTCGTCACCAGTGAGTAAACGCTTCATTTCCGGACACGCATTCTAAGAAGAAAATTGTTTGTTTATGTTCTCTTTACCACTATTTTTTTTCAGTTATTTCCCGATCACCTATAAAATGATGCAGATATTCCAGCGATAAATGATCCAGCGAATAAGACCCTGATTTCAAAATTATATATCACAAAAACAAAGATCAATAGAATTATGCGGTAAACGGTTTGTTTATTAGCTGAGCTGTAAAAATGTTATACAGAAGTTCTAAAAATTTAGTTACAAAAATCGTTAGCAGATGGCGCTGTACGCCGAAAAACTCGCTCTCTGCAAGCAATCTCAAACAAACAAAAACAAAAAAAAGGTCAAGTATTCTTTTCAATCAGAACACAATTTTTTCAAAATGTTCACCGTTCGAAAGAATAAGGTAGCATAGACGAATAATGAAATTTGACATCACATCCTGCAATGTCTCAACAGAAATGGAATCGCATGCCACACAAATCGACGATTCAAGCTCAGCCAGCGTAGTGGGATGGTTCCGGTAGACAGTGTCTTTCAATGCGCTCCACAAACAGCAGTCACATGGAGTCATATCGGGCGAATATTGAGGCCAATCCATTCCTGTGCCGGTAAATTTGGGATAATCCAACGCAATTACTGTATTTCTGAAGTACTCATCAAGAAGGCGAAACATCTTTACTGTACGATGTGCCCCATCTTGCATGAACCAATCGATACCTGGTCGATCCTCCAACGCTAGTTGTGTGCTGACAAATTGTTCCAAAATTGTAAGGTAACGTTCACTAGTGATCGTTTGTCGCATGATAAAAGGGCCCATAATGCATCTGGTGCATACCGCGACCCAAGCAGTAACTTTAGGCGAATGCAGTAGTTTCTCTTCACACAAATAAAGATTTTCGGAACCCAAAATCTCCAGTTTTGTTTATTCACGAATCCATTCAAGTGTAAATGTGCTTTATATGTGAACCAGATGTGTCCAACATCAAACCTTTGATTATCAATCATTATGAGAATCTAGTTCGCGAAGTTAACCCTTTGTCCCAAAGCTGTTGTGGGTATAGTCTGATGACATTGGATTTTGTATGGAAACATTCGTAGGCTGTGTTCCAATATTTGTTGCGTACTGGAACGCTTTAAACCAGCCTCTGATGCAATTACTCGCGCACTATTCCTTGGATTTCGCAGAACAATTCCAGAAACTTTGGCGGCATTTCCAGGAGTGACTACAGTTTGCCAGGATCCAACGTCTCCTACTTCATTATCATCCACGCTGCGAATTTGGCAAAGAGCTTGCGAATGACTTTCGCATCAGTTCCTTTCGGAACATTTTTTTTAAAGCTGCGGCTTGTTGCCGTAGGACTGCGTTCTAAACTGTAATACTCCAGTACGAGAAAAACACGTTGTTCTATGGATTGCATGAATTTTAACCTCTGCGCTAACCTCCTTTCGCATTTCAATGGTTGAACTGATCGCTCTGGATTTCGAAGCACAATTTATAGGCATTGAGATAACAGTGCCATCTGTTAACGGTTTGTTAAACTAAATTTTCGAAATTTCTGTATAACATTTTTACAGCTTAGCTAATAAATAATCCGTTTACTGCATAATTCTATTGGTTTTTGTTTCTGAGATATTTAATTTTTAAAACAGGGTCTTATTCGCTGGTCACCCTGTATCAAACATTGCAATATTACATAATTGTAAATTTAATCATTATAAAAATATAATATTTCAATGTGGAAAAAATAATAATCTTCCAATTTTTGATATATTTCAATGATGTATTTGATCAGATTATCATATTTCAATAACCTTTATCATGTAGTTACACGTCATGAAAAATCAGAAATAAAGCAAATTTTAACGTCACAAGAAATAATTTTGAATGCAGTGATACTTCTTATTTCTCAATTTACCACAAGTATTGCTATTAATTTAAAATATAAATTAAAAATTATATTGCATATTAACGTTATTTTCAAAATTCTTAAGATAAGAGGAAATATCGTTAAAGTACTTTTTAAAAAAATGGAATTTTATCAACATAAAATATGTGTTAACAATGGAAATTAATAAATGTAATATAATGTCATAATTTTTGTTATTAATTTAATAAAATGTAAAAGCGGTAAACCCATTTAAATGAAATATTTAAACTTATGTTTGCAATTATATATTCATTTCTGCATTAATGAGTTATATTAACGTTTTTCTGCCAAGTGATTAATTAAACTTCGTAACTTCGTAAACTTGTAAATAAAGTTAGAATATGTCAAATCCAGGTGCTTCTATAATTAAGTAATCATTGATTGAGCTTTCTTTGTATAGTTAATAGTATTTTATATGTTCAAAATTATTTGGATGTAATAAAACATTGTGCACTTTTAAAAATTAAACGTGTTACAGTAAGAGGTTTCTGTTCGTTAATGAATAAAATTATTAAAAATAATATTAATTTGAAAATGTGTAATTGTTGATTTATTTCAGAATTTTTAAAAGTCTAAAAGCAACTTTAAAAATAATGTGTCAACTCTTTTAATATATAAAAATCTTAAATAGCAAAATAGTTTTTTTATGTGTTTTTCTAATATTCAGCAGTGAAGAATACAGAGATTTGAATTCTAAAGTAGTTCAATTAGAGAGGTAAAATTTACTTTAATGAAGATTATATGCATGATCGGAAATATTAAAGATAAGTGGAACATAAATTATTACAGGACAATCAAAATGTTAGAGATATTACAGAATCTTTCAAGGGCAGAAAGATTGTTTTTTTATTGCAAATGTAAATGTAGCCTTACGCAGGACGGAACAGAAAAAAATACTAATCAAACATATCTAATAAGACTGAAAAAAACTTTACATTCAAACATTATAAAGTTTATTTTTCCCTGAAATATTTAATTTATAAGTATACAGAAGTCAAATAGTTCCAAATACTTTACATTTTGATATCTTTAAAGATCTCTTTACAATGTGTCACTCCTATGTGAATGCCGAAGAGAGGCATAAAAGGTAAACTAATGCAGGACCAAATTCATTGTTTGCAGACATCTTAGAATTTAATTTAATAACAGCACAATACTTTTTTTCTGATACTACGAACGTGTGTATGTTCTTAGCACATCATTTGCTTACATCAGTTGTCTGAATCACAGTCTTAAGTAGTACAATCTGGAATTAATATTTATGTATACAGGGTGTCCATGAAAGAACTCCGGGGTTTTAAAAAACCATATTGAATTAACGGTATGAGTTATGTTAGGTCAGTTAATTTAGAAGAAATTAACACATGAAGTTTATTCTGGGAACTATAATATCACTCGCGTAGGTCGAGTAAAGATTCTATATGTGAAACATTACCCATTTAAAATTTAAAATGAACGTATAATTTTAATAGCTGAAAAATCATTGTCCGATAAATATGACTCCACTCCCGGGTGATAATGTCCTTGACTATCAGATGATTTTGCTGATTATACGAAATCTTTCCAATTTCTGAGAAATTTTTTTCATACTTTACAAAATTGTCAGACTGTGCAAAAACAAAATATGATTGTTTAAATCTCCCCCTATATAGAACTAGTCGAATAGTGATATTTTTCAATAAAATATATCTGCATTATTATAGGTAGATTTCTTGTATATTTTCTAAGAATGCAAGTTTGGCGGAGTGTCACATCTCCTATGAACTAAACTGAACTAGTTAACATATGAGTTTGGACGTATACACGTGCCAAAAAGAACTGAAATATTTATTTTTTTAAATTCAAATGCTATGTATTTTTTAAGTACTGAACTTGCCAATTGTTTAATTTACGACATAAAGTTATGTCTAAAAGTAAATTTTTGAAAGTAAATCTAAGCGATTACCCTTATTTATTAGTCAACATTAATTTTATTAATATTTCTCTATTGACTCCTGAACTTATACATGTCTTATATGTGTCGTGTATGAACTTATATGTGTCGTGAACTTATATGTATCCAGTTTGTGTTTAAAATAATTCTTCTGTTATCCAAGATATTCTATATAATTTTTTCCTCGAGGTTTTGCTTAAGTTACTGTCCATAACCAAATCGTTAATTTAAATGACTATTGTATAATGCATCTGAATTGAGTATAGATATTTTTCGTAGCCTTTGCAGAAATAAATATGATGTTATGATTTGTATGTTTTTGACAACTTCTGATAAGTGAATCAGCGGGTTCTTGATGATGTTTAAAGATTCACACAATATCGTCGAAATTAAGATGAGCTTTTCTATGTACTCTTTTAGGATGGTTAATATCAGTTACCATTTTTCAGTTAGGGGGATTTTTAATGCGCTGACAAAAATTGTTAATTACAATAACAAAAAGGTATAAAATATATAAATACATTTTTGAGCATTTTGTATTATTTTCATTATGCGTTAAGTAAAAGAAACACATTCTACGTAAAAAAATAACATTAAATTATGGAATTTAAATTTCATATAAAATAAATGACGTACCAAATATTTTTGTTAAATGTCTAGTGATTGTGCATGTATAAACACAAGGAAACACTTTTGTATATATGTTATATCTGGAGTTACAGCAGTGCTTCTGTTCAGTCGAGAAAACGCAGCCGTTAGCAACATTTTCTGGAAGCAAATCAGGTCATTTTTTACCCCCCCCCCATATGTTTGCGCTGGAATTTCCCAAAAACTTGAAACTGTCATACTAGAGATTCTGACACATAGGACCAAAAATTAAAATTTCACGTTACTGTTTTCTCTAGTTCAGACGATATATGAACTCAAATTTTCGTTTTTATGTCACTCACTCACGCACTCACCCATACGTCATCAAAAATGTAAGTTACATTCCATAGCCATGGAAGCTTGAATTTTGGAATAAAGGTAGCGTTAAGGATACAAAAAAAATTAAAAATTAAAAAAATAGGAAAATCGGAATAAAACAATTCCAAAAATTCCAACAGAATTGAAAATAGAAAGTAATAATTAGATATCGTATTTATAGAAACTTAAAATTTGGTGTGTAGATAGTAAAAAAATAATTAAAAACACAAAAAAATTCTAAAATGAAATAAAAAAATCGAAAAAAATACAAAAAATTAAAATAATTTGATTTTGTAGATCTAGAAACTTAAAATTTGGAATAAAGGTAGTATTTAGTATACAAAAGAAAGAAAAAAGTAAAAATTTCAGAATATTCGAAAACAAGTTTAAAAAATCGAAAAATTCGAAAAAAAAAATCGAAAAATGACAATATTTTGATCTTTTAGCCTTATTGGCTTAGAGTTATTGGCTTAGAGTTAACACTACTTAAAAGTAGTGTTTAAAATAAAAAAATAAATAAAAAAAATAAAAACGAAATTTTGAAAATAATTTGATGTTGCAGCGCTAGAAACTTGAAATTTGCAATAATGGTAGTATTTAGGATACAAAAAATGGAAAAATAAAAAATCCAGAAATATCGAAAAAAAAAATATTTCGATCTCTTACACCTAGAAACTTAAAATTCGGCGTTAAGGTTGTGTTTAGAATTCAGAATAATAATTAAAAAAAAACAATTAAAACTCAATAAAAATTGAAAATAAAATAAAAATATCGAAAATTTGAAAATAATTCCATTTTTAGAGCTAGAAACTTGAAATTTGGATCAAAGGTAGTATTTAGGATACAAAAAAGGACAAAAATAAAAATTCTTAAAATAAAAAAATATATATTCGAAAATTCGAAAAAAAAAATCAAAAATTCGAAAAATTCGAAAAAAAAATGATCACTTAGACTTCGAAACTTAAAAATCGGCGTAAAAGTAGTGTTGTTTGCGATTTAGAATAAGGAAAAATTAAAAACACAATAAAAACCGAAAATAAAATAAAATAAATAAAAAAAAATCGAAAATTTGAAAATAATCAGATTTTGTGGAGCTAAAAACCTGAAATTTGAAATAAAGGGAGAATTTAGGATGAAAAGTTAGGAAAAATTATAAAATCCCAACAATTCGAAAAAAAATCGAAAATTCAAAAAATTCGAAAAAGTAAATTAAAATAATTTGAACTCTTAGCGTTAGAAACTTAAAATTAGTCTTAAATGTAGTGTTTAGGATTCAGAATAAAGAAAAATCCAAAACACAATAAAATTCGAAAATAAAATCCAAAAATCGAAAAACTTCGAAAATTTGAAAATAATTCGATTTCCAAACCTAGAAACTTGAAATTTGGAATAAAGGTAGTATTTATGATACAAAATAAGGAAAAAAAATTAAAAATGCGGAAAATACGAAAAAAATAATCAAAACATTAAAAAATGTGAAAAAAATTAGAAAAAAGTTTCATTTGTTAGAATTTTCCGGAATTTTTATTTTTGTATTTATTTTTATCCTAAACAGTACTTTAATGCCAACTATCAAGTATCTAGTGCTGTGAGTAATACCTCAGATAGGTAGCATCTTTCCTGGAAGCAGTTGAGAATACTCTTGACTCACCCTAACTTAGTGCTTGCTTAGGAAATTGAAATTTATTTTTATCTAGATGACTTTGCAAGTGGAACTAAATGTCCAAATTTTTGGCACCTCTAAGGACCTCTAAGGTACCTCTGAGGTATAAGGACAGGGCTTGGCGAAAATCAGTGGATGATGTCCAAAAAAAGACCAAAGTCAAGAAAACGATGATTGCTAACAAAAATAAGTGGAATCCCATCAAAAATGTCACATGTAAAAAAATACAGCCAAGTCTCGCGACCCTTTTACCGTAAAAAGTTCATAGATTGTGTAAAGCCAAGTTTATCTTTCTTATTAACTCTGAAAGTTTCATTCACAAATTCTTTCTAGTCTCTAGATCGTCAGTTAAAGATTATTTTGTGACTTGGCAATTAAGCAGCACAAGGAAGTTTTTACACTCTACTAATTGTGTTATGGGATGGGATAGAATTTTTTTATTAAACCTGTTTCGAATACGAGGAATAAAAACTTAAACGAGGGATGTCGTGTGTGGATCTCTTTCTAAAAGGGGTTGTTTGGCACGTATTCACGTTACATCGGAAGAAAACCACATAAAACTCCGAACATCCGGCTCAACCATAGAAGAGGTTTCGCACACGGGATATTATATAAAATTAAGTCTACGCTACAAATACATATACGCTCAATGCTTATATAAATACTATTTTATACAATATTTTATTAATAAACTCGATTATTAAAATGTAAGCAAGAGCCGTCCCATTCCCTTGCTGCGTAATTGCCAAGTCACAAAGAAGTCCAAGTCTCTAGAAATATTCAATGAACTTATAAAACCATGATTGACTCAGATATTGTTTATGCTCACAAAGATTGTTTTCTCAAAATATTTTTCTGCATATGCATGGAAAACTAACGTTGTGTCTTTTGCTTTGATGTAGATTATTTTCCTTCAACTTCACAAATTTTGAATACAGGAAAAAACCTTTTCTTAAGGTGAAGAAAACCCTTTATTATTTTACGGAAAATTTAGATATTTTTGCTTAAATTTTCATGTTGAATATCTATTTATAGTGATAAGAAGAAAGCGAGGGAGATAAATATACAAATAGATTGAAATATATTTTAAAATATGCAACACATTCTTACTTTCATTCATTATGTAAGAGTTCAATAAAACAATATCACACTTTTACACATTATGTAAACTGAACAATAAAGAAGCAATCAATATTGAGATTTAATTTTAATTTTGCATTGCCTCGATAAATCCTTGTAATTTTTAATCATGTTGTATATTTTGTTGAGCAAAATAAAACTTAAAGAATAATTCCTTTTTTTGTAAAGCAAACTGCAAAATAATGCTCTAATTAAAATGTTCCTAGCACATTCTTTTTTACGTATACTTTGAAAATTTTTATGAGTAATGGTAGCCTTATAATACAAATAAGAGTGCATTCCTTTCAAAGCAAATAAAATCCTCAGAATTATATATTATAGAATTCAATCGCATGATAAAAAAATTTTTTTTGTGTTGTTTTATTTTCTAGGCTTCCCTCAATTTAATTCATTTCACACTGAATTAGACAATTTACAGAAAGTTACTCTTAATGTTTTAGGAATTAATGTTTCAGAAATTATCACAAATGTTACAAATGTGTCTCTGTGTTAAATCGTAGATACTTGATATTGAGAAATATTCAAAATAATTTGGAAATTTAGTTACAAAACACACATTTTGAGAGCATTAAATAGCAAATGTTTGAAGCATTTTAGTGATTATACTTCATATATAAGAAATGAAACGCTAAAATTATTTTCGCTAAGTTCTGGAGTTTATTTTTTTAAACCATAAATGGAGCTGAAAGAATATCTTGTATATAAAATTTTTGGAAATTTATTTATAAAAGAAGAACATAAATATTTCCATGTGTTTAAAAAACACACAATTTTAAATACGTACGTGTATTATATATAGTTGTATAGGATCTAGTTCTATAGTGTGTGCCACACGCATTCTATTATGTTAAAAACATAAATAATAAGAAGAAGCTAGTATGACAAATCATTGTTAAATACTAATTTCAATGAATAATTTGTATTAGAATAATGCAATTAGCCATGTCTGTGTTTTTGTTTCACGTGTTTATCATTGAGGTTATTAAGTCTTCTTTATTTACGTTTAAACTAAGATTATTGTATTGAAGTATCACATTTAGTGTCGATATACAGTCGCGGTCAAAAGTTTCCGGCCAGCATAAAATGTTTGGTTAATTTGTAAGTATACCCATATGAACAGGAATCTCAAACTGATACTTATACATTTTATTGACCTAATAGTTAGGAACTTATTTGTGAAATAACAAATAAATATCAATAAATTTAATTAAAAAAAATATTCCAAAGGAAAACGCATGATTTGGCCATCTAGGCAAATTTGTAAAAATATTGTGTTTTAATAGAAATAACAGTGATCAACAACATTTTTAATTAGTATTTTGTCGTCATACATTTAGGAATATTTACTGCACCTCAGCGTCGCGGCATCGATTCAATGGACGATTGAAGATATTTTATGGTAAGTTTTTCCACTCTTCTTGCAATTTTTCGGAAAATTCTGTTGAATTGGGATATTTATATATCCGCAAACGTTTGTCAAGTTTGTTACCAAAGATGGTCTATTAGATTCAGATCAGGTGATTGGTTTGGCTATTTCAAAAGCGGATTTTTTTGTTCGAAAGCTATTGGTTGACGAGCTTGCATATATGCTTTGGGTTGTTATCACGCTGAAAAAAATAGTTGAGACCAATTTTATTTCTCCAACAAGACAGCAAATGATCTTGCAACATATCTTTATACATTGCACGATTAATCTTGCCGCGAATTACAACTAACGGACTGACAGTTTTTCCAGAAAATGTTCCCAACAGCATATATTTGCCATCCGCCATTCTTCGTTGTAGGAATAATATATCTCTAATCATATCTTTTGTTTTTAGGTTGTCACACGTAGTGTCTGCCATCACTCCCAAAAAGGTTGAATTCCAAATTATCGGAAAATAGTACTTTTTCCAATTTTCATTTGACCAGACTTTGTATTCCTTAGTAAACACTTGTCGGACGGGATCATTTTTTGTACGTATGATAGGTTTTTTTAACACTGGCTCTTCCATAAAATCCTACTTCACGTAAGCGTCTTGACACGGTAGACCGAATTATTTCAGCAATATTTTAACTCCGTAAATCGCTGGATATTATAGAGTCATTTTTATGCGGGTCCTCAACTGCTTTTCTACTGATGATTCTGTCTACATGAATAGTCTTTTCTCTCCGTCGTTTTCCCGGGAAAGTCCTGAATGCCATGGCCATTATATATATTTTTAATATCGTAATCGCAGCAGATTTTCCGATCGATAATTTTGCCGAAATCTCATGAGAGAAGTGTCCGTTTAGCGACAAACAAATCACTCGTTTACGAACAATATTTGTTGAACTTTTCATTTTTTATTTTCATCTGCGTTATTCACGTTGATGAATTAACAAAAACGGCCAAAACAACAATTTACCGATTGAAAAAACTAACGAATAACGAATGAAGGGAAAGTTTTGCATACGTGAATTTTGAATTCATCACTTTTGCATTAACTTTCTTCAGTATCCAATAAACATGATCACGTGGTCAGAGGTGATTTGATTATTCCTAACTTTTGTAGCTTCTTCTCCGGAGGAAAGATCTGGCAAACAAATCAAAGAAACTAACTGGGCGAAAACTTTTTTACCGCCAGTGTAGATTCGAATATATTAATGGTTAGAGTATATAATATTTAAATATATTATTGTACTGAACTGGAATAAGTTCATAATTCTAAAATTTTCAGAAAAGAAAAACTCGCGCTCTCTTTCTCTCACACATGCAGAGTGCGCATACACATCTATACGTGGTATATGTATGCCATACGTAAAACGTTCATAACAAGACTACTCGCTTGGAATACATAAAAAGTGTTCAAAGAAAAATGCGTCAAAAACGCATAGTTTCTTAGTAAAATGCTAAATAAAATGTATAACTTCAGATTCGTAGCACTTAAAATAAGCTTTATTTTACCTCACAAAACTTACAAAAATGTAAAGAAAATATTAAAACAATACATTTTATAAGATAGAAGTTTTACCTATTAAGATTTGAGGGAGACAAACAATTTTAGGGTAAGGTAAGAAAATATTCAAAAATTCATTCTATTTTCATAGTTATTTAACTGTGTTTATCTGTACATTCACGAATTTTATGAATTACAGTTACTGTTACTAAAATTTGGCCACAAAACGTGTACGTCCACAAAACATTTCCCTTAATTTAACGAAATTCTGACATTTGAATACCATCGATCTATATTTGTGCTCGTTTAGATAACCACTACTCGAATTAAGAAAGTTAATTTCCATGTTTCGCTATCTAAACATGCAAAAATTATTTTTTTGAAAATCATCCAATGTAAATCCAAATAAATCTTTATTTGTTGATATGATGTCAAGATCATATAATAATTATTTTAGTAATTAATCTTCTCGTATTTCATTCATTTTTAAAAATTTCCCCTGTTTTCTCTATTTTTAATGCTTATTTATCCCTAAAAGTGTAATTTGGCCACAATAAACTCCCACTGCTTTGTTAATGTATTTATTCTTATACCCTACCACATAAGATTGGTTCATTACACCACCTTTCTATTTTCAAAAGAAAATATAAAAAACCATTTGATTGTAATATCCCTAATTTGTTAACTTTCGGTTGAACAGATTTGCAGTGTATTTATTAAACTAACTTCTCATATAATCATTTTATTAAATCCTTCCACTATGTTATGAAAAAAGAGGAACCCGCAGATGTATAGATTTCATGCTCTTATTTGGTCACGGTCTGTAATGCACAAAATATCTCCAATTTATCACTATGCTACAACCCAAATAAAACAATACACCGACGAAAAGAATTACTACATCATGGGTCACGTATGAACCACAAGTCTAGAATGGGTAAAAGAGAAATGTACATTTCGCGTGTAATTATCAGTTCATTTGTGTAGCAATTGTTCGGTTCGGTTTAAAATGCGATAGATTTAATCTACCGTCAACCTTTGCTTAGTGATAATGTATTCCGTTCGTAAGTATTGGGATATGTATTTTTACTTCAGTCAGTGTAATGGTACTGCATTAGAAACAGTTGGATAGAATAAAGCGTCATTATTTTTTTTTTGCACCTTTTTCAAAAACTATGTATCCTCGGGGTATAGTATTTTTGGATAACACTTATGTACTCTGAAAGAAGATTCTGTTTCTTCACAGTATTTTCGGAGATATCCTAACACCATACATAAAAATAACTGTGTGTGCATGCGTTGTATAATTATTGTTCAATAAATATATGATCTGAAAAATTTAAATATTAGGTATATATAAATGATCAACATAACTTTCCTATAAATGTAGACATTCTTAACATAGTTTTATAGTATAAGAGGTTACTGAAAGACTTCATGGGATCTCTCATAAACCTTTTACCTCTTCAAAACAACTTTTTATATTCTCACAGCTAAAGATGTATTTAAAAAATTACGACTTAACATAAAAAATAATTATTTTGGGCATATTTATAATAAGAAATTAATATATCATGGAAATGTATTGTGAAACTGTTTTACGAACTGATCTATGAACGACATGTCCCAAAATTCGGAAATACTGTGAAATGTATTAAAGATTATGTGGATATGACTATATGAGTAAGATAAAGCCAGGAGAGATGGCCGAGTCGGAGAGATTGCGCACAAAGAGGTTTGGTGGGAAGGAGTACAGTCCGCGCGCAGCGACTCCAGGTAATTGTACAACAGCAGTATTGCAGTGTCTACTTGAATGTACACGTCGATTGTTTCGAGCGTCTAGGATAAAGCATTGTATTTTGTTTTGTTTTCAGAAAGTAAGTGCTTGAATTTTCATAACTATTCGTCAGAATTTCTATATAGTGTCAGTATTACAAAATATTTTTAACTTAAACGATTTCTCATAAACTACTAATCTAGACTAAATGTGCGAACACCACTGGTTCGTTTTAGAAGCTGCCATATTTAAACAAAAGGCCACACAATCTCTCCTACCGAAATTGGAGACTTTACGCATCTGCTACTTAGAAAAGATGGCGCATTGTTCCCATTAGTTTTCATGCTAGGAGAGATTACGCAGCTTAATGGTAAATTTGCATATATTACAAATTACATGTAAATCATATGAATAAATCAATTTTGAAATTATTTTTGAAAAACACAAAATTATCGAAACTAAATTTGGCAATAAATTAATTTGTAAAAAAATACTGGGCAATGAGGATGGGTGATCGGAATGTCTGGAATTGTATCATTAGGTTGAAATATTCACTCGCAATACAATAATATTTCTTCACAAAAGCCTTACAACAGTGCCATTTAAGTGTAAATATTATTGTTAACAATTAAATTGTAGTTATTATTAATAACAATCTCTCCTACCCATGTGCGCAATCACACCAACCCTGTAAGGACAGATTGCGCAAAATAGCTTTCTTGGTTTTATTACAACTGTTCTATTAAATTACAGCATAACAACAAAATTACAACGGGAATGCATAAAAAACAAATGAAGTCAAAATTATTCATGCATAGTTTAGCAAAAAGTTAATATTTATATGTACTTTTAATATTCTGCTGAATTGTGCGCAGACTCTCCTAGCTTTACCTTATAATGAAAGTTTTCTCACTATCACTAAAAGGCAACGATTCCTATCCATGCATATAAGACGACCAGGAGTGAGTGGCAGTAATAGTTGTGATTATTTTATAAAATAGAGATATATCATTTCTAAACGTGTATCACCCATACGTATGTATAACTTGCTTTAAATAACGTACAATGCTTGAAATGTTCGAATTTTCAATTTTGAGCTTGAAATATGCAACATACTCTGAAAATTCCGAGGAAATCTAATTGATATAGCTGCAGAATATGCATATTCCTTGACAGAGACTTAAAGTTTATAAATAAAAAATTCATGCATATACGTGTAAATCAATTTTTCACATGTTCTCATAATGCAGTTTTTACATATTTAGGTACACTTTTTACAAGATCTATTAACGATAGCTAGATGAAACATTTATGCTTGCATAAATAATAAGTATTTTTAGAATATCTGAAATTATGGCTGAAACTATAGCATTGCAAAATATATACAGGAAATCATTAAAAAAATTCTGTGATTTTCTGAACTTTTTAGTAATTATTTTTTATTCTCACTTATGTTTTTGAAAAATGGAAAATGCTCCCTATTATTATTCAATTATATGTTTTTAATCCTCATGTAAACTTTGTATTTGGAATAATATTTTAAAAAGTGTACCTAACTGACTTACAGTCATATGCAGGTAAGTAAAAATTAAACACGTAATTTAAATAAAATTATTGATATGTCTATTTGGTGTTGCATATAAACGAAAATATATTTATTTTTAATTGTGAAAACATTTAACACACACATTTGTTCATAAAAATTACTTTGTTTTAAATATCATGCTAAATCTTCTTTCTGTATATTGCCCTGATGTCATCTCTGTGCTTAAGAATTGATTTCAATACAATGCGTTTGACAAATTGAAAACATGACTAAAAAACAACCCTTCAAAAATTATTTACAGAAAGATGTGTGTTTATATAATGTAATACAACAACTATTGGGAAATAATTCATTATTGATGAACAAACATACAAAATAAAATACATAAGTACCTTATAGCGTGTCCTAGTCTAAAGTAATAATGGAAATAGTAACACTTTAATAGCACTAATTACAAAAAATTCTTATCTAGAACGTTAAGTATGTTTTTCTATTAAACTTTTTTGTAACCCTCAAATAAATAAAATTTGTGCATTTTCATCTAAAATGGGAATTGATTTCAAGAGTTTTTGTGTCGTTACTATCATTTTATACCCTCTCTGTACATAAGATAATATTTTAGAAAAATAAATATATTTCCAGTATAAAAAATCATGCTGTGATAGATTTTGTGATATTCAATAAACAGTAATTTTCCAATTAAGAAAATAAACCATTTTCTGGCGGTAATTACCTTGCTGCTTTTTTTCCGCCCTTGTGCAATATTATATATTTCAATAAAAAACGTTGCTTATACTACTGTAGTAATTATTTATTGATTTTTCAAGAACAGAAATGCCATATTTGTAGTAAATATTAATTAATTCCAGACGTTTTCTAGACACCGATAATGACTGAAAATGCGATTTAACTAAATGAAATATTTATTCTCAAATATTTAAATTTTCGGTGTTAAGGAATATCTTTCAAAAGCAGGTGCTCATTCACATACAGATTGATGACATAAACTCTCAAAGTATAATTTAGCAACTTAAGAGTTATAAAGTATTGAGAAAGATATTTATTTAGCTAAAGTTAATTTCATCTAAACCATTTAACGAAGAGAATTTAGTTTTAATTTTGTTAGTTTTATTTAGACAGGATAATTGTATATTAATGTAAAATTTATACGTTTAATATTATCAACATTATTTAAGAAAAAAAAAGACACAGATTTATGTTATATTACAAAAAAAAATTCTATTTATTGGCTTTTTTCAAATATTTATATATTTTAAATTATATAAAAAGTCTTATTAGTTAATCGAATTTCTTACAGTTTCACCAGATTGTTAAAAGTAAACTTCTATAAAAACTGGTTAAAACAAAGTATATACAAAAAAACCTTTAAAAAATAGTAGTGTTTTAAATTAATCCCGAAAACCAATATTAATGTTTTATTTTAATCAAAGTATCCATGTTACGTTATGGTGCATTCAATATCAACTGATATCTATTCCCTTTATAGAAGTAAAGTATATTGTTTTATTTTTCTTTAAAATATTATCATGAACAAAACATATTTATCATTATAAAAAATTATATTATTTGCAAATAATCATACTGATGATTAAACTTTATTACAAAAGTTAGAGATACTAATAGTACATACGGTTGCTTAAGTGATCATTAACGAAATAATAATAATAATATGGTACAGCATTTTTAAAAATATAATTCATATTTTCTTTCTTTCTTCCTTTTTTTCTTTTTTCTTTTCTTTTCTTTTTCTTTTTTTTTTTTTTTTTTGAGTTTTGCATGTTTAATTCAGATAAGTAATTCGCTGCATTTACTTAAAGTTAAATTATACCATTTTTACCAGAGGATAGTTACTTGTTATTTTAAATGAAATCGCCGCCAGTTTCAAGTATAGCCTTAAATATTATAATTATGTTTTTATGAATACTTTCTATGCAGTTGCGTTATATACTATATTAAGCACGATTTTCAAAAATATTTGGCATACATTGTGAATATTTTGGACATAAATTATATATTTCAAAAATTGTGAATCATGTCATTTTTTATATCAGCAAAACACAAATGCCTAATCATTAATTACTGAAGCAAAATTGAAACGATCCATAAAATGCCATATTAAGGGGACCGTGGACCTTTATTTGATCAAAATTCGAGCCCAAAATCGAAATTTTTTCTTGAGTGTATTATTATTCTTCAGTTTGTATTGAACAGTGTGAAAAAAAAATGCATGCAGCTGCGATGTATTTTCGTAAAGCTACAAGCGTTGGAATTATATACACAATCAATTTTTCGGTGCTTTAGTAAACTTTATACCTGATTTTCTTAAACCAGATTTTGCACGTTTTTTAGATTTTTGAAATACTTCATGCGTCTTAATATTTGTTCAAAATTAATGAAATTGATATGGTATAATCCTGATACTGTTTATAAACAAAATGTGTATGCATTTTACAATCAGACTTCATTAAGATAATAAAACGTGATTTATAACTTATTAAAATGCTAAATTTTGATGAAAATTATACTTTTAAGTGATTCAAATGCCAAATCGATGAAATATCTTAAAAACTAAGACGCAAAGAGCACTTTAAAATTTGGTTTATAAATTAAATTTAAAAAAAATCTTAAAATTATATTATGATAAGAATTTTTTAAAGATATTCTATATACGTATGATAAAATGAATGTATGCACAAAATTTCATATATCTTTGATGAAAAAAAAAGGGTCGATCTAGTAAAAAGTTTTAGTTTTTCTCATTGATTTTTGCAATTACTAAGCTATTTTTTGTATTCTTACTCAGTTACAAGAAAATCTGTAAGAATTACTAGAAAACATCTAGCAACATTACAAGAAAACAGCTAGCAAGGATTCCGATTTATAGTACCGGTTACTAAAAACATCTGTGGAATACAAATATACTAAAAAAAAATTAGCAACCTCATGATTTTTTAGTTACAGTGTAATGTACAGTTGAAGACGAGATCATTATTTTACAATACTTATAGAGTATTTTCAAATTTCTTTACAGCATGAATGTAATAACTAAGTACTATTATCATTTAACACAAAAGCAACCCTTTTAGAAAATATACATAGGTTATAAATGTCAAGTACCTGCATTACTTAGCATAAGTTATTTCTAATCTAATATAGCAATGATTACAAAACACGGAGCGTTCTTTCACGTTTGCATTTGTGCATATACTGAGCAAAAAACTGCGCACCAGGTAAATTTGCTGTATCACACATAAATAAACACAATGAACTATGAATGAAAAATATAAAGAAATATATAATAAATAAATAAACATATTTAACATTTGACTGGATATTTATATTAAAAACATGAAAATATAAAAAAATAACATTTGTGATGTCATAAATGTGTTTGCGCACTAGCAGTGAAAATAAAAATATAGTAAATATGTAAAAGTAAGTAGCAGTACTAGTACTTGGTAGCATGCCTTTTGCTTCAGTTACAGGGTGTAATCGTCTGGGCACTGACTCTATGAATTGTTAAACATGTTTCGCTGATGATTTGTCGTCATTGTTCATTAAGAGCTTGTTTAAGATACTTTGATAGAAATGTTCATTCCTGTACTTGTATATCCAAAATATGTCACACATTTTGAATAGAATTGAGTCCTGGTGATTGTGGAGCCGTTTCCAATCGATATTTTACATTATACAGCAACCATAACGTGTAATGTTCGCCGCCAGGTAAATTTGTTATATCACACATAAATAAACACAATGAACTATGAATGAAAAATATAAAGAAATATATAATAAATAAATAAACATATTTAACATTTGACTGGATATTTATATTAAAAACATGAAAATATAAAAAAAAATAACATTTGTGATGTCATAAATGTGTTTGCACACTAGCCGTGAAAATAAAAATATAGTAAATATGTAAAAGTAAGTAGCAGTACTAGTACTTGGTATGCATGCCTTTTGCTTCAGTTACAGGGTGTAATCGTCTGGGCACTGACTCTATGAATTGTTAAACATGTTTCGCTGATGATTTGTCGTCATTGTCCATTAAGAGCTTGTTTAAGATACTTTGATAGAAATGTTCATTCCTGTACTTGTATATCCAAAATATGTCACACATTTTGAATAGAATTGAGTCCTGGTGATTGTGGAGCCGTTTCCAATCGATATTTTACATTATACAGCAACCATAACGTGTAATGTTCGCCGCCAGGTAAATTTGTTATATCACACATAAATAAACACAATGAACTATGAATGAAAAATATAAAGAAATATATAATAAATAAATAAACATATTTAACATTTGACTGGATATTTATATTAAAAACATGAAAATATAAAAAAAAATAACATTTGTGATGTCATAAATGTGTTTGCACACTAGCCGTGAAAATAAAAATATAGTAAATATGTAAAAGTAAGTAGCAGTACTAGTACTTGGTATGCATGCCTTTTGCTTCAGTTACAGGGTGTAATCGTCTGGGCACTGACTCTATGAATTGTTAAACATGTTTCGCTGATGATTTGTCGTCATTGTCCATTAAGAGCTTGTTTAAGATACTTTGATAGAAATGTTCATTCCTGTACTTGTATATCCGAAATATGTCACACATTTTGAATAGAATTGAGTCCTGGTGATTGTGGAGCCGTTTCCAATCGATATTTTACATTATACAGCAACCATAACGTGTAATGTTCGCCGCCAGGTAAATTTGTTATATCACACATAAATAAACACAATGAACTATGAATGAAAAATATAAAGAAATATATAATAAATAAATAAACATATTTAACATTTGACTGGATATTTATATTAAAAACATGAAAATATAAAAAAATAACATTTGTGATGTCATAAATGTGTTTGCACACTAGCAGTGAAAATAAAAATATAGTAAATATGTAAAAGTAAGTAGCAGTACTAGTACTTGGTATGCATGCCTTTTGCTTCAGTTACAGGGTGTAATCGTCTGGGCACTGACTCTATGAATTGTTAAACATGTTTCGCTGATGATTTGTCGTCATTGTTCATTAAGAGCTTGTTTAAGATACTTTGATAGAAATGTTCATTCCTGTACTTGTATATCCAAAATATGTCACACATTTTGAATAGAATTGAGTCCTGGTGATTGTGGAGCCGTTTCCAATCGATATTTTACATTATACAGCAACCATAACGTGTAATGTTCGCCGCCAGGTAAATTTGTTATATCACACATAAATAAACACAATGAACTATGAATGAAAAATATAAAGAAATATATAATAAATAAATAAACATATTTAACATTTGACTGGATATTTATATTAAAAACATGAAAATATAAAAAAAAATAACATTTGTGATGTCATAAATGTGTTTGCACACTAGCAGTGAAAATAAAAATATAGTAAATATGTAAAAGTAAGTAGCAGTACTAGTACTTGGTATGCATGCCTTTTGCTTCAGTTACAGGGTGTAATCGTCTGGGCACTGACTCTATGAATTGTTAAACATGTTTCGCTGATGATTTGTCGTCATTGTTCATTAAGAGCTTGTTTAAGATACTTTGATAGAAATGTTCATTCCTGTACTTGTATATCCAAAATATGTCACACATTTTGAATAGAATTGAGTCCTGGTGATTGTGGAGCCGTTTCCAATCGATATTTTACATTATACAGCAACCATAACGTGTAATGTTCGCCGCCAGGTAAATTTGTTATATCACACATAAATAAACACAATGAACTATGAATGAAAAATATAAAGAAATATATAATAAATAAATAAACATATTTAACATTTGACTGGATATTTATATTAAAAACATGAAAATATAAAAAAAAATAACATTTGTGATGTCATAAATGTGTTTGCACACTAGCAGTGAAAATAAAAATATAGTAAATATGTAAAAGTAAGTAGCAGTACTAGTACTTGGTATGCATGCCTTTTGCTTCAGTTACAGGGTGTAATCGTCTGGGCACTGACTCTATGAATTGTTAAACATGTTTCGCTGATGATTTGTCGTCATTGTTCATTAAGAGCTTGTTTAAGATACTTTGATAGAAATGTTCATTCCTGTACTTGTATATCCAAAATATGTCACACATTTTGAATAGAATTGAGTCCTGGTGATTGTGGAGCCGTTTCCAATCGATATTTTACATTATACAGCAACCATAACGTGTAATGTTCGCCGCCAGGTAAATTTGTTATATCACACATAAATAAACACAATGAACTATGAATGAAAAATATAAAGAAATATATAATAAATAAATAAACATATTTAACATTTGACTGGATATTTATATTAAAAACATGAAAATATAAAAAAAAATAACATTTGTGATGTCATAAATGTGTTTGCACACTAGCAGTGAAAATAAAAATATAGTAAATATGTAAAAGTAAGTAGCAGTACTAGTACTTGGTATGCATGCCTTTTGCTTCAGTTACAGGGTGTAATCGTCTGGGCACTGACTCTATGAATTGTTAAACATGTTTCGCTGATGATTTGTCGTCATTGTTCATTAAGAGCTTGTTTAAGATACTTTGATAGAAATGTTCATTCCTGTACTTGTATATCCAAAATATGTCACACATTTTGAATAGAATTGAGTCCTGGTGATTGTGGAGCCGTTTCCAATCGATATTTTACATTATACAGCAACCATAACGTGTAATGTTCGCCGCCAGGTAAATTTGTTATATCACACATAAATAAACACAATGAACTATGAATGAAAAATATAAAGAAATATATAATAAATAAATAAACATATTTAACATTTGACTGGATATTTATATTAAAAACATGAAAATATAAAAAAATAACATTTGTGATGTCATAAATGTGTTTGCACACTAGCAGTGAAAATAAAAATATAGTAAATATGTAAAAGTAAGTAGCAGTACTAGTACTTGGTATGCATGCCTTTTGCTTCAGTTACAGGGTGTAATCGTCTGGGCACTGACTCTATGAATTGTTAAACATGTTTCGCTGATGATTTGTCGTCATTGTTCATTAAGAGCTTGTTTAAGATACTTTGATAGAAATGTTCATTCCTGTACTTGTATATCCAAAATATGTCACACATTTTGAATAGAATTGAGTCCTGGTGATTGTGGAACCGTTTCCAATCGATATTTTACATTATACAGCAACCATAACGTGTAATGTTCGCCGCCAGGTAAATTTGTTATATCACACATAAATAAACACAATGAACTATGAATGAAAAATATAAAGAAATATATAATAAATAAATAAACATATTTAACATTTGACTGGATATTTATATTAAAAACATGAAAATATAAAAAAAAATAACATTTGTGATGTCATAAATGTGTTTGCACACTAGCAGTGAAAATAAAAATATAGTAAATATGTAAAAGTAAGTAGCAGTACTAGTACTTGTTATGCATGCCTTTTGCTTCAGTTACAGGGTGTAATCGTCTGGGCACTGACTCTATGAATTGTTAAACATGTTTCGCTGATGATTTGTCGTCATTGTTCATTAAGAGCTTGTTTAAGATACTTTGATAGAAATGTTCATTCCTGTACTTGTATATCCAAAATATGTCACACATTTTGAATAGAATTGAGTCCTGGTGATTGTGGAGCCGTTTCCAATCGATATTTTACATTATACAGCAACCATAACGTGTAATGTTCGCCGCCAGGTAAATTTGTTATATCACACATAAATAAACACAATGAACTATGAATGAAAAATATAAAGAAATATATAATAAATAAATAAACATATTTAACATTTGACTGGATATTTATATTAAAAACATGAAAATATAAAAAAAATAACATTTGTGATGTCATAAATGTGTTTGCACACTAGCAGTGAAAATAAAAATATAGTAAATATGTAAAAGTAAGTAGCAGTACTAGTACTTGGTATGCATGCCTTTTGCTTCAGTTACAGGGTGTAATCGTCTGGGCACTGACTCTATGAATTGTTAAACATGTTTCGCTGATGATTTGTCGTCATTGTTCATTAAGAGCTTGTTTAAGATACTTTGATAGAAATGTTCATTCCTGTACTTGTATATCCAAAATATGTCACACATTTTGAATAGAATTGAGTCCTGGTGATTGTGGAGCCGTTTCCAATCGATATTTTACATTATACAGCAACCATAACGTGTAATGTTCGCCGCCAGGTAAATTTGTTATATCACACATAAATAAACACAATGAACTATGAATGAAAAATATAAAGAAATATATAATAAATAAATAAACATATTTAACATTTGACTGGATATTTATATTAAAAACATGAAAATATAAAAAAAATAACATTTGTGATGTCATAAATGTGTTTGCACACTAGCAGTGAAAATAAAAATATAGTAAATATGTAAAAGTAAGTAGCAGTACTAGTACTTGGTATGCATGCCTTTTGCTTCAGTTACAGGGTGTAATCGTCTGGGCACTGACTCTATGAATTGTTAAACATGTTTCGCTGATGATTTGTCGTCATTGTTCATTAAGAGCTTGTTTAAGATACTTTGATAGAAATGTTCATTCCTGTACTTGTATATCCAAAATATGTCACACATTTTGAATAGAATTGAGTCCTGGTGATTGTGGAGCCGTTTCCAATCGATATTTTACATTATACAGCAACCATAACGTGTAATGTTCGCCGCCAGGTAAATTTGTTATATCACACATAAATAAACACAATGAACTATGAATGAAAAATATAAAGAAATATATAATAAATAAATAAACATATTTAACATTTGACTGGATATTTATATTAAAAACATGAAAATATAAAAAAAAAATAACATTTGTGATGTCATAAATGTGTTTGCACACTAGCAGTGAAAATAAAAATATAGTAAATATGTAAAAGTAAGTAGCAGTACTAGTACTTGGTATGCATGCCTTTTGCTTCAGTTACAGGGTGTAATCGTCTGGGCACTGACTCTATGAATTGTTAAACATGTTTCGCTGATGATTTGTCGTCATTGTTCATTAAGAGCTTGTTTAAGATACTTTGATAGAAATGTTCATTCCTGCACTTGTATATCCAAAATATGTCACACATTTTGAATAGAATTGAGTCCTGGTGATTGTGGAGCCGTTTCCAATCGATATTTTACATTATACAGCAACCATAACGTGTAATGTTCGCCGCCAGGTAAATTTGTTATATCACACATAAATAAACACAATGAACTATGAATGAAAAATATAAAGAAATATATAATAAATAAATAAACATATTTAACATTTGACTGGATATTTATATTAAAAACATGAAAATATAAAAAAAATAACATTTGTGATGTCATAAATGTGTTTGCACACTAGCAGTGAAAATAAAAATATAGTAAATATGTAAAAGTAAGTAGCAGTACTAGTACTTGGTATGCATGCCTTTTGCTTCAGTTACAGGGTGTAATCGTCTGGGCACTGACTCTATGAATTGTTAAACATGTTTCGCTGATGATTTGTCGTCATTGTTCATTAAGAGCTTGTTTAAGATACTTTGATAGAAATGTTCATTCCTGTACTTGTATATCCAAAATATGTCACACATTTTGAATAGAATTGAGTCCTGGTGATTGTGGAGCCGTTTCCAATCGATATTTTACATTATACAGCAACCATAACCTGTAATGTTCGCCGTGTGTTTGGGATCATCATCTTGTTGAAAATAAAGTTAAATATCAATTCCCAATTTCAGAGTATTATTAAATAAGTTATCTCACGATGTAATAATATATTGTTTGGCATTCATATTGCCTTAAATAAAAGCCATTTCACCAAATCCATGAAAAGACATGCATCTCCAAAAACTATATGGCAATCGCCATATTTACAGTTGGTATCTTTTTTTTTAATTAAAAGGGACGTATTTGGCTTTCGCCGAACAGTTTTCTTTTCATCTGAGCTGAAAATATTAATCTTATTTCCGTCAAAAAAATATATTTTTTTTCAATTTTTAATGTTTTTCCGGCATACGCTTTGGCAAAAGCAGGTCTTTCCAGCCTATTTGTGTCACTGATAAATGTTTTTTTTTTCGAAGGACTATTTGTGGAATATTTGCGTCAATAGTTTGTGTTGTAAGCATTGCTCTTGAAGATGAAACGACATTAACAACTCAGTTACATAGAAAGATTTTTGTTTTTGGTAGATTCCTTTATGATGGCACTCTTTTGTTTTGCATTTAGCTTTCTTGGGCGTCTTTATTTGTTTTCGTGCCAGTCTCTTTTTTGTCTTATTTGTTATATAATAAACACTGGAAATGAATAAAGTTAAATGTTTACCTATTTCTCGGTAACTTAATCCAGATTCGCGAAGAGTTATAATCTTCTCACGGATAGCTACAGAAAACTCACACGTGTTCGATGCCATGGTAAAAGAAACTACCAGAATCCCGGTTCCAGTTATTATATTATGTGAGTTCAAAGTGTGGGAATAGTGTAGTGCGAAACTGATGTCTTAAAAATTTGCGTAAAATTCACGTTTAGTTACTTTTTGAACTATGAATATTTTGTGTGCAAATAGTTTTTTGGCATGAGAAATTGTTTTATCTTTATTTTTATTGAGTATTATTATTTTTTAAGGTTGTTTAGTTGTTATCGGCATTAGTTCCATAAATTTTAAGTTACAAAAACAATATATAAAGGATTAAAAATTGCTTCCAATGGAAAAAGAAAATCCTTTAATTTTATTATTTTTTTTTTCACAAATTCCGAAAACAAGTATGCCATGCATTTATTTTCAGCTTTTGTTAGAATTATTTACTTTTTTTTCTTTATCTTGTCCCTTTAAGTTTGGTTAGTTGTGTGTGTTTATTAGTTAAATAAAGTAATATTAAAAAACAATTTCGTCACATTTGCTTTTTACGATTACGTGTGTGGAAATACTTTTTTATTTACTGTCGCCAGAAGCAACCGAAATTAATGGCAGGTGAATACTCCGCAATCTAAAGTCAAAGATTAGACTGGATAAAAAATTAAAATAGACCAAAAGATACTTTAACAAACGGACTTTCCTTAGTAAGTATTTCTAGATTCGTTTCACTATTTAGTGCTGCCTTTATGATGCAATTATTTTCCTTCTAGTTTGAAGTGATTTTCATTTAAATATGCATTTTTTTTCAGTCTGGAGAATGCAGACAGTTGTTCAAAAATTAAAGAAATCACCCCATAATAAAACTCTAAATTTACTTTGAAACTGCCAAGCCCATTTTGACAAACGAACTTTACTTTTTAAATATTTCTAATTCCTAGTATTTTAAAAACACAAATTGCACAAATTGTGCTTATTAGTTGCTAAAATCAGTGTAAAAATTGTTTTAAACTCATAAAAGAGCTAAAATCCTACATGTTTCGGCTTCAAACTTAAAGCCATCATCGGGGAAGAGGAACAAAACAAACGACTACTGATCTTTTAATTTTCGACACGAGAAGAATGAAATCAACAGTATGGAAAAATTTAAAAATTTGTTTTAAAAATTAAAAATTAAAAATTTTTAAATTTTTCCATACTGTTGATTTCATTCTTCTCGTGTCGAAAATTAAAAGATCAGTAGTCGTTTGTTTTGTTCCTCTTCCCCGATGATGGCTTTAAGTTTGAAGCCGAAACATGTAGGATTTTAGCTCTTTTATGAGTTTAAAACAATTTTTACACTGATTTTAGCAACTAATAAGCACAATTTGTGCAATTTGTGTTTTTAAAATACTAGTTAACACAACAGTGTAGTGTCCAAATGGATTCAATTATTTCTAATTCCGTTTCAACATTAATCGCTTCATTTTTAAATATGAATTTTTTTCACATGCTTATAAGTTAAAGAAATCACTACATACAGAAAATTCTAAAACTAATATATGTATACCAGACTGAAGATGCGGTAAACCTTTCTTCTCTAAACAACAACAACAACAACAAAACTCTGTTGCATTATTGAATGACAGTATCTACGCATGCATCGGACATGTACGGAGTCCACGTTTACCCAACAATAGCCTAACCGTTAATTTCTGAGATAAGTACAATTATCTGTAACCCAACAAAATTCCACATCGTTGGCCGAACAATGCTCTAAATCTTTGGGCCCTTTTTTTTTGCTTATTTTTGGACTACCAACTCTACCGTTTTTCAACTGTTTCCACAAACTGCAAACGATCGGCCAACTACCTGTGCTAAATGTGTATAGTTATACTTATGCTTAAACGTTATTATGGTATTTCGTAAATATAATGTAATAGGTATTAAAGACAATCTCAATATCTCTAAATGGAAAAATTACAAAAAAAATACAAAACAAAATATTTCAGTCTAGCTTAAATAGAAAATCGGCATTACTTTCATGAATTTTAAGCAACAAAAACAACACATAAAGGAATAAAAATTGCTTCCAATGGAAAAAAGAAAATCCTTTAATTTTTATATATTTTTTTCCACAATTCCGAAAACAAGTATGCCATACATTTTTTCGGATTTTGTTAGAATTATTCAATTTTTTTCCTTTATCTTGTACCTTTAAATAAAATTTTATGCTTATACATAACTCATTTTACTCAAATACGCGAAGCTGAAATGCTTTGAACCCGATTATAGAAGATTCAACCCCAGTTTTCGTTAATACTGAATTTGAATGCAAATTTCAGCATAACAAAAATTACATTGTTTCAAAATGTCAGCCACTCTATAATTTCAAACTGCCATCCCTCAGCCATTTTTAAAGATAAAGCCATAACAAAAAATGTTCTTGAATCTCTATATCACGAACTAACACTTAACGGGAACAATTTTTTCAATTAATATTTTTTGTACATCTTTTTGAATTTCTGAAAATTTAAAAAATTTTAACTGGCCACCATTTTGAAACAATATCGCGCATGAAGCTGGCCAACAAACTCGGTCGAGACCTTGATATGTTCTGTACACATGATCAATCACATTCATATCGGTTCATAAATACGAGAGTTACAACATAACAAATATCAGATTGTTTCAAAATCTCAGTCACCCTAGAATTTCAAACTGCCATTATCTGAGTCATTTTTTAAAATATAGCCAAGACAAAAAATGTTCCAGAATCCTTGTATCACGTTCTAACACTTAACAGAAACAATATTTTCAATTTCTAATTTTTTGAAATATCATTTTGAATTTTTAAAAAATTAAAAAAGATAATTGACCGCAATTTTGAAACAAGATGGCGGATGAAGCTGGCCAACGAACTCGGTCGAGAATTAAGTATGCCCTATACGCATACTCAGTCACATCCAAATCGGTTAAAAAAAGAGAGTTACAGCATGAAAAATGTCATATATATATATATATACAGTGACCTCTCACTTATACAACTCTCAGTTATACGACTCTCTCGGTTATACGCCGAATTCTCTTGGTCCCGTCCACGCTTTATGGAAAATAATGCTAAACTTCTCTCAGTTATACGACTGCTTCTTTCACATATGCGACGCTTTAAACGTTTCAGGATCAGGTGATTTTACATTTCTGACTCAAAAATTCATTTTTACATTCTTTAAAGTGCAAATCATTCACTTTTCTTTTAGCTTTATCCTTTCACTATTATTAAAGTGTTTATCAATAACGAATAACATTTCTTATCTACCTTCGTCTGTTATTAAAGATGAAATCTATGGCGGGAGGGTGGTTGTATGGAATTCCCTTGTGCCTGCCATTTAACAAAAACCAAATAACCACCTGGAAAAATGTGACATCGCAGACAATTAATAAATGTGTTTTTCACAAGACAAAACTGCTAGTTCAACGAAAGAACCCGATTTTGAGGGCATATGAGAATCTTTTAATAACGAAGACTGGGATGAAATGTTTATGGACGAAGGTATTAATTTCAAAGATTATGTAGATTGTGTTGAAAACTGCTGAGAACTGCTGAAGAAATGTTTGAGGATATCAATAATGAAGCGAGGAGGATGACGAAGATGAGAGCAATGTTATTGCTGGTGTAAATTTTTCAGAAACAAGTGCCGATTTAAATATATTAAAGAATTATGTCGATCAAAATGATTATTCCCAAAATAGCTTAAAAGCTTTATTAGACTTAAAAGATACATTTTGTCTTTTTGTCGACGACAGAAACAAACTAATATCACTTCATTTTTGAGAAAATCTGATTTGTAAATCTTTAAAATAACCATAGTGGGAAGTGAACTATTTTGTGAACTTTTTAAAAATATATTTTACGTTTTATTTTTTAATATATTTTGTAAATTTTGTTAAGATATGTTCTTAGTACTCAAACCTTATTGTTTTTAATATAGGTAAAATAATTAGTGCATATAAAGTTTGAAACTTGTATAATAAGACGATCTCTCACTTATACGACTCTCTCAGTTATACGACTTTTTTCTACGGTCCCCTGAAAGTCGTATAAGTGAGAGGTCACTGTATATATATACTAGCCGCCACTGGCGACCAGTTTGGTCGCCCTTAAATGTATGTTAAGCATTGTAACAAATTATTTTTATTCATAATTTATTTTTTTCCTTAATCTTTCGCCAAACCGGAAAAATCTAATAGACAAATCAAGAACTTTTGCGATCGTGGGTATTTCGCATATTTTTCGTTGTTATGTATTTCATCTTTCTTGACAAAAACCGCTTAACCCACTTTATAATAAATTATTCATTGTGTGTGTTTTATAATAAAATTGTATGTTTTTTAATATAAAATAAACTATTTCATAATAAAATAAAAGTACATGCTGTTTTAGTAATCTCTAATAGGTACCTGAAAATGGGATTTTCTCGCCAGAATGGCGCAAAACAAAAATCGCGCTAACCCCGGTGCGTCCGTGACAGCTTTTCCAATTTAAAATACATTATGTTCACATTTTTCTTTAAAATAGAAAATAGATAAATAAGAAATAATATCATAAATCAAAACATTTGATTTCAAAATTAAAGTATCGTTTCTAATTTTCACACGCGAAAAATAAAAGCTGACAATTCGTTTCGAAATTTGATCCATTAAATATTATTACATGAGTTCAACTTACGTCAAGAAAAGATCCGGAAGGAGATTGAGTTGTATAGAACAGAATTATGGTAAACTTTGACTGTCTCACTGGTGCGGATTATTTTTTTTTTTTTACACCAGGCAGCGGTCCAAAAATTCATGGTTTAATATTTTAAACGTTCACAACGAATGAATCTTTATTTTGTTTGTTTGTTTACTTTTATGGATAGAGAATTTGAACTGAAAACCTAATTTAAACTGAAGTTATTGCAGAATGTATACATAATTGAACGTAAGTCATCTCTCAAATATTAATTTATTTTGAACGATCTTTCTAAAAAATTAACTTTTATGCAGTTTTATTCGAAAAAATAATTTTGAATAAAAATGGCCGCCTGGCATATTAAAAAGTGAAACGGGCATCCCGGAACTGTTGATGACAGTCACATGACTTATATTTATATATAAATCAAAATTTGAACGGAGGGTGGTTTTGAGGTCTGGGTGTCATGATCGGTGAAAATATACCAAATTGTTTTGGAACTGCTTTCCTCCAAACGGCTGCAGTAGATAACATTTTGTAATCAAAGCTACCTAAAAGATAGAAAATAATATGAGAAAGACAATTAAAAACTTCCGTAGGATATAGCGTTTCAATTAATAGAGTACGATTTAATAGTTTAATATTAAATTTGTTAGCATTATCCTTGTTGTAGGAAATCTCAATTAATGGCACTCTTTCAAAATAATGGATTATAAAGGATTAAAGGCTTTGAATAAGGGGATAGTTGTCAACTGAGCTATGAAAGGATAAAACTAGAAAGCGGCGCCCTCACGGCGCCGAGCGAGCCCTTCTCCTCGTCGTGCCCAAGTTCTGAGGAACTTTTAACGCGCCAGCGGCTTTGTCTCGCCGTGGCGCTCCGACCGATTCAGAGGGATCGCATTCCAGCGAGGCCACTCAATCTTTGCCCTGATGTCGACGACAGAGGTCGTTACGATTCGGCGGAAGTTCCTACTCTCTCAAAGGAGACTTCCCCACGTGACACCTGATGAACCGTAGGGACTGTCGAACGGCTTCCTCGCCGAAACCCCATAAGGGAGTCGGGGATTTCAGCTATGAAAAGATAGCATTATTTATCTAGCATTATTTATGTAGTAAAACTAATTTTCAAATATAAATTTAATTTGTATGAAAATCGTATGTAAATTAACTTAGTAATTAGTGTGTAAATCGTTTTTTATTTAAACAACACTTCATTACCAAAATACTATTTTCTGCAATGTACACATTAAAGATAATTTTAATATATTTACCAAAAAAAATATTATTTTCCAAAAGATTTAGCACAAGTTCTAATCAGTATACCAAAGACTAGAAGATTTACTATGACAATAGTACTATAGTGTTTAATGAGAATTTCATGTCCAATTTAAGTGTTTTGGTGTTAATAGTTTAGAGTAATTGCAGATATAATTTTTGTTATAAAAAATAAACGAGTGTAGATTATATATAATTTGATTAACATATAACCTGTCAATTTTTACTTATATTTTAGCTTCTGCTTACGTTGCGATTTTAAGAATATTTTTTTCAAGAAATGTACTAAATAAAGGTAGTTAAATGGCTTCGAGCTGTTTCAATTAGTTTTTAAGGAAATATACGAATGCGTTTTCGTTTATTTGAAAAGGTTTTTTATCTTAAAAAATGTATCGAGAGCACATTAATTTTTATTTACATTATGTAATACATAAAATCTATCAAATAAAATATATTCTGAAAAACCTTCGGGGTAACAAATGTCACACATATATCGTCCAAGCAAAAATAATCATTTTCAAAATATAAAACAATGTATGTGTTAAAATTTCTTATTCGATGATAAAATTCTACGTCGCAAATAATTGAGCATCAATTTTATCTTGATATTTTTTTCTGCCTAAAATACAATCAGTTTTTTTTTTTTTTTTAACGTGGTAGATGGATGATTAGAAGAAAAACAAACATAATGATAAGTATGAGAACATAACCCCAATTTCTGTGATATTAATTTGCACTTCAAAAACAAAAATGTAAATAAACGTTGTTAGAATTAAAAAAAAAAATGATTGATGATGATCAGCAGAAATGAGTTGTTTACATAGAAAATTAGCAACGTAAATAAAAATCTTTTTTTTTCTGTTTATGAATACATAAAAAAATCCTAGGCTTAATCGCATTGTAATTTTCAATTAAACTGTTATTGTAGAAAATAATATTGATGATATGTACTTGCATTTCTGGAATAAGAAATAACATGAAAATTAAATTAATATTTGTTTATCTTTGTGATCTTATATTAAAATTTTACACTATTAATAAGAAAAAAAAATATGACGTTATTTTAATTGGAAAATAATTGTTCGTGGCATATTTGATTTTAACTTTAATTATTGAGATATGTTCTGGAGGAAACTATCAAAAAATTGATTTAGATAATTTTTAAATATTAATTTTCGTAATTAAAAAAAAATCGGCAATATGGTAGCTTTCGTATTGTTTTACGACTAACGTCTGTCCAACAAAAAATAATTTGATCACCATTGTATTTAACATTACTCAAAAAATTTAAATATAATTTTAATAAAGGAAGAGTGTGCATTTATGTATAAAAATACATTAACACATGCAATATAATATATGTGCGTATTTGTAACGTTTTAATGCCAATGAGAAATGGATGATGATGGCTTTGTAGTTTATGAGGGGTTGCTCGCTACCTGGGTTTTTATTAATGCGTAGAATGTGGCGACAAAAAATGGCAACAAGATTAATGCTTCTTATTTATCTGTAAATAATGTAGATATTCTGTAAATATATCTTCCAATTAAATGAAGAGAAAATGATGCCCACTTTATTAAAACGAAAGTGTCAATTACTTTAATCCTCTGACTGTCCAGCTAGAGGGCTAAAAAAGGGTGATTTTTCCAAAATTATATTAAAATATATTTCTAGAATTTTATTAATTAAAAAAATCTTGTATTGCAGTGAATTCTGGAGCTTAGTGATCGTATTAACACGGGCTTGTTAGTGAGAGGGTTAAACTGAGTTTATCTTCATCAAATTGAGAAAAATTAAAACCAAACTGAACCACAATAGAATACGGCACTACACTGGTTAATGACGGTAGACAAGAATAAATTGATGGCATCACTAAATGATATGGGTATTTCATAAAACTGCTATGTTATTTTATTATTTCTCTAAAATTCGTGATATATTGGAAGATATAATAATTTGAATCAGTAAATAAAATATGGGTAAAGCAGAAAATTGAAAACAAAACATAACTAAATGCAAAACAATTATATAGTAACCAAATTAATTAAGAAAATAGATACAGAAATCAAAAGTAAGTTGATACAAAACGAAAGATTTGAGGACTCTTTAGGACTTCCTTGAAAATAAATTGTCATTAGAGACATTTGATGATTTACGAGGGTTAATCGAATATGAAACAGAATTTCTGCTGCGAGGCATGAAGTTCATCGCGAGGACACTTAAACCTCTGCGCATGGCAGGCGGGGATGTCACATGACTATCTATGCTTTGAAATGTGCTACTGTCTCCGTTCCTCTGTCGGCATCACGAGGAGTGAGCGAGAGGTTCACTCCAACGTTGCGGAACGCATTGTCATTAAATTTCTTCCAAATGAAAGCGTAAGACCGGCTGATATTTTACGAAGACTTCAAGCACAGTTTGGAGAGACATGCCTGAAGAAAACTCAAGTGTATGACTTGCACAGAAAATAACGAGCAGAAGTTGAAAATTCACACCACGCCCCCCGCCCTCGAAACAATTTGACTGCGGAAAAAAATGGCACCGTCTAGTACATTCTCGAGGGTGACCGCCGTTCAACGCTTCCAGAAATTGCATCTCCTGTAGGTGTAAGCTATGGGAGAGTTGAATCCATCATTACAGATGAGTTGGTGATCCGAAAAATTTCCGCCAGGTGGGTTCCCCATTTGCTCACAGTTCAGCAGTGGAAATAAACTGGAACATCCTCCTTATAGTCCTGATTATCCCACCTGTGATTGGCTGCGCAATTTGCTGGAGACACACTCCTCTTCTTTCTATGATGACCGCATCAAAAACCCCCAATCCGTTGGGAAAATTGTCTTTTGAAATCAGGAGATTATATAGAAACATAATATGTAACTGTCTGTTTTGTATCTTGAACCAATATATACATATATATAATCCGGTTTATAGTTAAATCACCCTCGTAATGGAATCACTAACTGAGATAGTTTAGAAACAGAAGTAGAAAGCTCTACAGAATATAAATAATCATTTGTAACCTGCAAATCAAGAGCCAGAAAATATTTAAATAGTTTAAAGAGAAATTCTACTGTTACGAACGAAACAAAAGAAACTGTGTCTGTGATATCAGACAGTCAATTAAAATCAAATAAGAAATTACCGCCGATTTCTTTAAAAAAATTCACAGGCGATATTTGTGAGTTTTAGGAATTTTGGCCTCAATTTCATATTGCAATTCATGAAAATAA
Organism: Maratus michaelseni; assembly: GCA_963931845.1. Taxonomy (NCBI): domain Eukaryota; kingdom Metazoa; phylum Arthropoda; class Arachnida; order Araneae; family Salticidae; genus Maratus; species Maratus michaelseni. Next base: position 80,565,162 of record OZ007593.1, read on the forward strand.
AACCTTTCAGGAAATTGAGATATTTACTTATTAGAAATATTGAATTTCTGGTTCGACCATAAATGCTATAAACTGGCCTCCATTAACTTCCAAAAACTATGTAAAGGTAATACATATATTAAAAGATCGATTCGGCAAAAAAGATGTATTGATTTTGCTCATACTAATAAATTCTTAAATTTAGAATCAGTGCGAAGATCAAAATATATACAAACATTTAGACGATTAAATAAATTAAATATCTGTACAAATAAGACGCCTCGAGTCGCTTGATATAAATTTAGACCAATATGGTTGCTTGTTATTATACAATGCTCAAAACAATTAAAGGATATTGCAGTTTTAGGTGGATTTTGTATCTGGGAAACTTTTTAGCTGATTGATACACGGTCGACATACATAGTAGGTTATATGAGAATAAATTACACATGTTTGGCAGAAAAAAATGCATTTTATTTCGCATTTGTGTACAAAAGGGAAAAAACACAATTTGTGCATATGAGAAAAAAAGAACAAGAAAATGTGTTTTCTTCAAAGAAAATCATTTTTAGTAGGGGGTGTGGTTTCCACGGGCGGCCAGCAACGTTGAACACATTTGAGGCATGGACTCAATGAGGCTATTAATGACGAGTTGGGGTATTCTGCCCCACTCTTCCAGAAGAGCTCTTTCCAGTTCTTGGAGAGTTTGTGGGGGTTGTTGGCGGCCAGAAACTCGTCTTCCTAGAGCGTCCCAAACGTGCTCGATTGGATTCATGTCTGGAGAACACGCTGGCCATTCCATTCGAACGATTCCTTCCTCGAAAAGGAAATCCTCCACCAGGTTTGCACGATGTGGCCTGCAGTTATCGCCCATTAAAATGAAGTTATCTCCGATTGCTGCAGCGTAAGGGACTACAATAGGTCTGAGGATCTCATCCCTATATCGGCGACTAGTCAGAGCTCCATCTCGAATGATGTAGAGGTCATTGCGCCCGTCAATGGAGATGCCACCATACACCAACACTCCTCCACCGCCAAATCTGACACTTTCGTGCACGAACACAGGATTATTCCTACTGCCACGGTCCCTCCAGATGAAAATACGCCTATTATCCGGATGCACAGAAAAACGGGACTCGTCAGAAAACAGAATATTGCTCCATTCATTTCTCCTCCAGTTGACATGCTCGGTTGCCTACTCCCTGCGGTCGCGACGATGCCTTGATGTTAATCTAACACATACCATCGGTCGGCGAGCATACAGACCTACAGCATGGAGCCAGTTTCGGACAGTCTGAGTTGAAATCGTGGTGCCTGTAGCCGAGCGAAGGTGTTGTTGGAGAAGAGTAGCGTTCATGTTTCGGTGTCTCCGAGCTGTTAACGCTAAATACCGATCTTCATTGGGCGTTGTTGCCCGTCTAAGACCTTGCCCTGGTCTTCGGCCTGCACATCCACTCTCCAAAAAACGGTTCCAGATCCTGGAAATGACACTTTGTGACACTCCAATGGCTTGCGCTACTTCGGCTTGAGTTTGGCCCCCTTCTAACCTACCAACAATTCTCCAAGCTTTTGAATCTGTCAAATGACTTCGCTGAGACATCGTACTCATCGAAACAAAGCAATCACTGAAAGCCGATCATCCTTGTCTTCATTCTCTTTTAACCAGTTGAAAGTCAAATTTCATTCGCTGCCGCTGAAGCGACGTTTTTGACGTCGAACTCAAAATTTGCATACTCCACAGTTTGAAAACCAGAAAAAATTGCATTTGTGATTCTCTTCTTCTATTTTCGGCAAAAAAAAATAATTTCGTTTATGTCTTTATTTTATATAAAACTTCAAATATCCTTTAATTGTTTTGAGCAGTGTATATTATGCATACCGAATGATCTTGTAATGCAATTTCGCAGACAACAAGGTGATAGAAAATAAATTTGTATAAATGACTTATTGTAATTCCTTAAACTTGAAACAAAAGCTCGGGAAAAATATGTTAGTATTTCTTCTTATTATTTCCAGATTATAAAATTACCGGAAAATAAATTTAGACATTTTTTTTCTGAACACTTTCACCAAAGAAAAAATAAAAAATACTTCAGCATTTACATTAAATACAATTACAAAAAATCTTTTCCTTTTTTGTTCTAGAAACAATGAAGCTAATTTATGTCATTTAAATTTGAAACAACGAAAGGAATTTTTATTAAAACAAGGAAAATGTTTTCGCTGCATTAAAAAATTCCACAAGAAACAATTCTGTAGGTCTCCAAAAATACAGTGTGTGTTTTGCTTTTCGAAAACTCGTCAAATTTCATTTTGTAACACAAAAATAAAAGAACGATCATCGAATGAAAAAGAAAAGAAACATGTGAAGTACTTTCAATTGCGCGTGAAGGGTGATCGCAAAATGATAAATAACAAAAAAAAAAAAAAAAAAAAAATGATTCTTCACTTTGCTGTAAGTCAGATGAATATATTTATTTCAAAACCTTCAACGGTATAATGATTAGAACAAAAAAAAAATTGTTCGCATATTTTTGGATACTGCGTCACAGCAAACCTTCGTAAGCAAAAAGGTTGTCAAATTGTTGGATTTTAGAAGTAATTGGACAAGAATCATTTAAAATTCGCACATTTGTTGAAATAAATTCTATTGTTGATGCGAAAATAGAATAATAATTTATTAAAGACCGAAAATTCCAATAATATAATATATTTAGAAGCTTTAGAAACTAATAAAAATCTGTTCAAATGAAAGTCGCGCCCCAAGCTCTGAATTACATGAAAATATTAAGAAATTTAGCACAGAATTAGGAGATGTTTCGGAGGACTTAAATAATGGGGGAAGTAAAATAGATTTATTAATAGCCAGTGGTCATATTGGTGAATTATGACAGGAAAATATAACTGCATTTCACCAACACCTGTCTTAAATGAAACTAAATAGAGTTGGGTTTTCCATGGTAAATTTTAATGTAAAGTTAATGTAAACAATGTGGTGGGGGCTATGTGCATATCTATTTTTATGGAAATAAGGATGATAAAGTGTCATTTCAAATTGAAAAATTTTGGACTGTAAAAGGGTTGGGGATTCAGAAAGTTAATACAAATAAAAATCTGTGTGACAAACAAATATTAAAACAATTTGAAAATATCTTTAAATTTAAGAACAATAGATATGAATTTAAATTGCCTATGAAATATGATAATCTTGATCTGCATAATTATTATGATTTTGCCAAAAAGATATTTGAAAGTTTAATTATAAGGTTTTTAAATAATCCCGCATTATTTAAAGAATATAAAGTTGCTATTCATGAATATATGACTTTAGGAATATTAGAAATTGTTGATCTCTAGGGAGTAAATTCAACTAATGGTAAATTGAGATAATACTTATCCCAACAACCTGTGACTCGAAAAGAAAACCAATCGTTTATACTGCGCATAGTTTTTGATGCATCATCCCACTATTCTCCTGAACCCTTCCTAAATGATGTACTCTATCCCGTTACAAATTTGAAATCTCATTTATTTGATTTAATTTTACAGTTTCGAAGTAACAAAAGTGCAGTAGTGGTAGACATCGAAAAGGTATTTTTGTAGACAAGCCTTGCTGAAACGAATAGAGATTTAACTGGAATCTTGTGGATCGACGAACTCCCCCAAGATAAAAATCCTCCAATGAATTTTTTCATTATGAAAATGTACCGCGCATTCGGCGTAACTTCGAGTTTATTCCACTTAGAAGCTGTAATTAAACACCATGTGAGAAGGTGTGTGATTTTCGCCCAAGTAGCATCTTGAAACTTAGGCCATGTTCCTAGATGAATTGCTGTTCGAAGCATACACTGCTGATGAAGCTTTAAAAATTTCAAAAGGATCTTTAGATATTTTTGAACAAACAATTTTTTCCTTACGGAAGTGGTACAGTAAGTCGGCTATTTTAAAGGATCATTTAAAGTCACTAAATATGAATGTTTGTCCTAATACATCGACAGATATAATTCCATTTAAAATTTTAGGGTTAATGTGGTACATGGAAGAAGACATTTTCAGTTTAGACAATCAGAATTTTTTAGAATTTGTTCTTTGTCCGAAATAACTCTGATTCAAACAGCTGGAAGATTTTTCGATTCCATTAAGTCTTTCTCGCCATTCAGAATTATAATAAAAATAATTTTTTGTCAACTTGCTAACACGGCATAGATTGACATAAACTATTGGCAGAACATTTAGAGAAAAATGAAGACTTCTGTGGCGCACAAATTCCATACCTCAGTAGGACAAAATTTCCGAGATATTATTTTAGTGACATGGGAAAATATAATAATGTAAAAGTTCACTGTTTTAGTGACGCAAGTGTTAAAGCCTTTGGAAGTGTAATTTATCTTAGAGATCGCAACCACATAACAGCGTAAAAACAAGTTTTGTTAATCACAATGCCGATTAGCTCCCATAAACAGGCTAACTTTCCCTCGTTTAGAACTTGGATGCTATGATTGAAGCTAGATTTGACAAACAGGTGATATCGCTTCTCAAGATAAATGATAACAAGATATATTACTGGACGGACTCAAACACTGTACTTCACTGGATTAAGAGTTCATCTAGTGCATGAAAGCCATTCCTAAGCAGTAGGGTATCGGAAATTCAAACTGTAACAAATTCGATGACCTGGAGACATTTTCCAGGTAGTTAGAATCTTACTTTTCGACCTCGAGAGCGTTGATCTGTGGTGGTCAGAGCACCCATGGTTAACTAATGATTCAAAAATATGGCCTAAGGAAGACAAATATGTAGATGAATATATGAAACAACTATAAGCTAAACAAAAGGTAATTTCCCAAAATTTTTGTTCATCAGAACACCAGAAATCACCTATAGAGATTGAGTATTTTAGTACTCTGTTGAAAGTAATCAGAACAGTGGCAAGAATTAAAACATTTGTTTTCAATTTAAAGTGTCCAATTAAACATGAAGGTACATTATCTACAGAAGGATTAAAATATCTACAAAAACAACTTTTCAAAAGTAAAGAAAGCCAAGCGTTAAAAAAAAAGTTGTGGCTAAAAAATGGTGTGATATCAAATTTCCAAGCTATTATATTGCTTATTTAACTTTTTTCCATTAAATAAGTTATCATATATATAAGTCTAGTGCCTACGTATATGTTAATAGAAATCGTTTTCTCCTGTACTAAATACATCCTAACGAGTTTCTGAAAATTAAATTTTTTTCAAATTATGCATGATGGGCTTGGCGGCCATCTTTGCTTATTATTCACAAAATTCTAACCACCCGAATCCGTAGTTAAAATCCGAAGTTCAAAATTGTTATTTAAGCAAATATTTAAGTTTCATTTATAGACTTGTATGCTCTGAAAATTGTGTCTTAAGATAATGATGACTTATCTTAAAGATTCATCTTATGATTTATTTTTTAGAGTAATTATTAATTTCAAACTAGTAAAAATCAATTTATCAAAATATCAGTCTTATCTAATTTATCTATCCGTAGTTAGAATCTGAAGTTCGAAATTTTTAAAAACATATTACATTGCAAACATATTACGCATTTACTTTAGAAATTTGGGTGCTTTGAAATATGGAAAGATGGCGGCCAAGCCCATCATGCATAATTTGAAAAAAATTGAATTTTCAGAAACTCGTTAGGATGTATTTAGTACAGGAGAAAACGATTTCTATTAACATATACGTAGGCACTCGACTTGTATATATGATAACTTATTTAATGGAAAAAAGTTAAATAAGCAATATAATAGCTTGGAAATTTGATATCACACCATTTTTTAGCCACAACTTTTTTTTTTTTTTTACGCTTGGCTTTTTTTACTTTTGAAAAGTTGTTTTTGTAGACATCATTTCTTTTTTTTTTAAATATATTGAACATAAATGAAATAATCTAAACATGAGAAATAATTTAAAATTACATTTTACTTTCAGTCATTGTTTAAAGGGTTAACTAGAAATGCCAGTAGATTTTTCAATTAAACTAATTACACTCTTAAAAACAACATATTAAATGTGGCTTATTATAATACTTGTTATCCTCCGTTAAAAAATATCACTGACTAATCAATTAAATGAATAAAAATGGAATACGTACATAGCGTGTCAGCGCTGCATTTGAAATCAAACGTGATATCACGCTCTTTTATTATTAGCACTAGCTGGCTTCGCCCGCTAGTGGGACCCTAATTTACACCGGGGCCTCAAATCTTGTAAAACCTCGAATAAGATAAACCACAAACCTCCGACCTGGTTCCGCGCTGCCTTCGGCACCGGATAATCCCTTAATTTGCACATCGAATTGTATAAACCTCTAAACAAACGAACTTCCGACAAGGGTCCCCGCTGCCTTCGGCACCGTATAGCAGTCGTGCTCAAGTTATATCTTCCACCCCCAGGTAGCGCAATCTGTTCTATATGAACCTCAGGCACTGAAATCGTTAAGGCTATAGATGTCGAGTCGAATGAGCTATACCCCGTCGTGATCTAGCCCATAGAACCAGAGATAGGAAAGTGCCCCTGGTGGTGAAAAAACGGACTAAAATCGGAAAGCTCTATAGATGTCGAGTCGAATGAGCCATATCCTGCCGTGATCCGACCCATAGAAACAGAGATAGGAAAGCGCCCACTGGTGGTGAGCAGCTATTCGTGTTTAGGGGGCAAATTGGGGGGGGGGGTGAACACCGGAGATGCGTAATAAGATTAGGCGGTCACAGACTTTTCCAACGATGTATCACATGAGGGATATGTGCAAAATTCAGAAAATACCCCGCCCCCCCTTGCATAATTTGATTAAGAGTTCACAGACCTTTCCAACGATATATCACATGAGAGGTGTCGGCAAAATTTAGAAAAGTGTCCCCTTTGGGGGGATGAAAGTGGGAGGATGGACCCCGGAGATGCATAATATGAGTAAGCGGTCACAGGCCTTTCGAACAATATATCACATGAGTAGTGTCGGGGGGGGGCGCAAAATGTGGGGGTTTCACCTGTGTTGCATAACATGAATAAGTGGTCACAGCCCTTTGTAACGATATCTGACATGACGGATTTCGTTAAAATTTAGAAAAGTGTCCCCCCCCCCCTTGTGTAGGCAAAATGCGCTCCGCCCCTCCCTATAATTTTTGACGCGGCTTTATTTTTAAATTTTATGTTAAGTGTTAGAAAATATCGTAAAGTTTCAAACAGATAACTTTATTATACTTCCTAATTTTGTTGACACCCCTCCCCATCCCCTCCCCGAAATGTGACGAGCCATTCTTTTTTATAAATTTTGTAACATGTGTTATAAACTATCTTAAAGTTTAAAACAGATCGCATTGGAATTTAATATAGTTGCTGAAATTACTATTAGACTGTAGAATAATATAGAAATAAACCCTCCTTTAGATTGTAATTAAGATATATGAACAATTTTTATAATTTCTGAAAGCTGATTTTTATTTATTTATTTATTTATTTATCTATTTATTTATTTTTTGTTTATTTATTTATTTATTTATTTTGCATTGCCCTGTGCATGTTTGGAATTTCTTAGCAATTTCTTTGATTTACATTATTTTATTCAATTAAACATTGTACTGTTACAATAAATTTAAATGGAAACTTCACTTCTAAAAGAAAAATAATTTAACAACTGGATTTCATTAATTTATAGAAAAATGACGTAAAAGGTATTCCTGCGAACGAAATGCCCGTCCTTTACCATGTTTTTTTTTCTTTTTTTTCTTTTTTTAAAATAAATGAATCACTTTTAATTAATTTAAAAATTTTTGTTTACGTTTGGAAAGAAATTTTAAATGCCGATAACTCTTAATGTATACATTTTAGAAGGTACACCTTCCCTCAAAAACTAATTTATTTTTAAAGATCTTTCTAAAAACGTAAATTATATATTTAAAATATTTTTAAAAGCATAAACACTACGTCTGATTACTTTATTTTACAATATTATAAGAACATGCATTTTATCAGACAATTAAATATACTAAACAAACATGAATGAAAAGTTTACCTGGGGCAGGACTCGAACCTGGGACCTTGTGCATGCCGCGCTGCGACTGAACCACCCAGACCGGTATCCTTGAGCGGCAATTTCTCATACTTATTCATGTTGGAAACTGTCATCTGCCACAGTTTGCAGTCATATTTAATTGTCTGATAAAATATGTGTTCTTATAATTATGATGTTTTATTTAAAAAATATATCTTCAGAAGAAAATGACTGACTTGCAGATGAAATTTGATGTGCTTATATTATAACCTGTAACTGATTTGTGCTATTTTAATACAGATGGTACATCGTCGTTGGCGGGTTTTATCTCTGTTTTGGCATAATTTTTTAATCGCCAAGTTAATTAACAGTTTTTTGCTAATTAAGGATAGAAAATATTTTTTTTTTACACTGAATTTTATAAAAGCATATAGATTACGTAATTACTTGTCCAAAAATGCAATCCTTTTTTAATTCTGCCCAATATTAAGGCCTGTAGCTTGTTTGAAAAAAAAGTTTGACGAAGAAAGTAGTGATAATTTTAAGTAACTCGACGTTTTTTAAAAAAAAAAACTATATCTCTGTTTATAAATCACTTATGAAGATGTGTTTGGTCTTAAATTGAAGAAATTCTTCCTTAGATTCTTCTAGTTTTCGTTTTTTTTTTCTACGACGCTTGGTTTGTTTGATATCTGATATTTTAATCTGGCATGTTTTGTCGATTTAACATTGCGAAGTTGCTTTCTGTATATAAGCATTAGCGGTCTTTATTCCAGTTCTTGGCGTTGTTTGTGTGACGTTTTTTTTTTTTTTTTTAAGCTTGGTTTGGCAGAGCGACCGCCCTGCTTGATAAAATGAAGAATTTTAAATATGGAAGTCCAAATGAAAAATAGAGTCAATACTAAGAAAATCCTGTTAAGAATAGTTCAATAATTTATTGCCTATGTTCATATTTGGATAAAAATAAATTGTTACGATTAAGCGGCAGTCTTAATAAGGGATCTTTATTTCAAATTAAACCAACTCAAACATTTTGCGAAAGAATGAGATATTTACCACGTTGATAGTTTTGCAAGAACACAGAAAATTGATGCATACTGGAGTTTCTTTGACACTTGCACAAATTCGGAAGATATTGGAAGACAATTTATCAGAAAAACTAGAAGAGAATGCCTAATTTGTAAAACATATAATGCAAAACTAGCTGACCAATTAACTGCCCCATTTCCGAAAAAAGAATTTCAGAATCTCCTGCCGTTATTGTTGTAAGATTAAAATTTGCAGGTTGCGAATAAAAAAATCCGATAATAAATACACGTCGAAGACATATGTTGTATTGTTCACTTGTGACACAACAAAAACCATACATATGGAAGTACCAAAGGATATGACTACAAAATGCTTTATTTTGTTCCTTTGTCGATTTATTTCAAGACGTGGATATTGTAAATTAAATTTTTCTGATAATGCATTAAGGCTGCCAACAAAAAACTACAACAATTTGAAACAAAATCATTAAAATTCAAGAACTTAAGGATTTTATCTCAAACAAATGTGTGACATGAAAATTTATCATTGAGATTGACCCATGCTGGGGAAGGTTCTATAAAAGACTAGTAAAAAATGTAAAGGAACAACTACGAAAATTTTGGGAAGAGCTCTCATCACATTTGAGGCATTATCAACGATCATGGCAGAAATGGAAGCCATAATAAATTTGAGTTCCCTAACTAATACTACAAGTGATTTCGGCGGGCCAGAACCACATACATCGGCTCACTTCCGACAATTTGGAAGATAAAAATTAGTTTTCCTCTACATTTTGCCGAATCAGAGAATAAAATTTCAACCAAAGAATTAAGGAGAAAGAGCTATTAATTAAAATTGTTGAAACAGCCGAGGATTAAATGGAAGAAAATATAATTATTGAATTTAAGTTCAGCTCATCAATTTAAAACTCCTGAAAAACAAAAAAAATATAAAAATTGGAGATGTTTGTCTTAGTAGATGGTACTGCTAAATCTAAACTGATGTGAAATTTATTGACAGTTAATGAAGTGATTATTGGCAGAGATACACTTACCCACGCCTGTATAATAAAAAAAAACTGCTAAAGGACTGCTGAGAAAACGAGTACAACATTTGTATCCTTTTGAACTAGATTTTTTAAATGATGCATGATTTCATTATTTAAATTTGAAATTTCTGTATATGATCCCTTTATAGATTTAATATGTGAAATATGTTTAATATTTGTAATTTCTTTGTTTAAGCGTTTATTAAATATAATGATTTCATTCTTATTTGAATTTAAAAGTGTAATTGACTAAAAATGGTTATTAGTATTACTGATTAATTGATGAAGTGTTAATAATGGTATTTAATTTATTTATTCATACTTAATCTTATTTATGTTGAAAATCTGACCAGATACTTTCATTTAGTTACTTGTTATAAAAGTGTCATATTTTTCGATTTCTATTGATGATAATTTCATTATTGTATAACTGATCCTGTATAGTGTTGGAAATGTAATGAATATTTTTTAGTATTGTTCAGTAAGTGTAGATTGAAAATATTTTTATTTTTGAAGTAAAGTGAGGTTTTTTATGATAATTGTAATGTTCATTTATTATTATATACTCTCATGTACATACATGCCCATGTGGAGATGCGTGGAGAATTGTAATGTTTTATTGCCAATAAGTCAAAAATGGATTGCAATGTTTCTGTTTTTATCGGGTGATGTACGACACCTGCGCTATTATCATTGAGCTGACAAAAAATTGCAGTAAGAAGAATGTTTCGTATTTATTTGTAAATAATGTATATATTATGTTAATATACCTACCAATTAAATTAACAGAAATTGATGCCCGCTTTATTGATGAGTTAGTGTCAATTATTTTAAACTAAGATTAGCATCGTCAAATTGAGAATAAATGAAATCACACTGAAACACAATATATGGCTTTCCATATAGTCTAATAAAATATATATGGAACACTTCTTTATCTGCTTTGTGTGTATAATACTTTTTAAAAATAACATAAAGTTACATAAATAACATTTTGGATAAATATTATATGTAATAATGTTATTTTTTTTTACTTTTCAAGTCTTTGGACATCACCGTAGCATCATAAAAAATACAATTTTAATTAAATAATGAATATTTAAAAAAAATGAATAAATCCCAAAAACTTATCTATAAATACAATATATGCATAAAGTTCATTTAAAACTTGTAGATAACTAAAATGAACAAATACTAAAACCAAAATACTTAAGTTGACAATTTAAAATTGTACCGATATAAATTTAACTAATAGCATAGGTATTAAATATTTTAAAAGAACTCTTATATAATTTATAAAATGAAATAAAACAATTATTCACTCCATTAAGATGATTTGGCAGTTTTTACTTTATATTTTTAAACGTCGTATTATCTTTTAACAAAATACTAGACATGCTGAGAAATTGCATTTTCTGTTTTTTTCTGCTAAACTAATGATCATAATTACGAAGAAATAAACATTTTTCCAAATCGAAGTTTAAATATTTTTTTCTTACAATTATTTCTTTTTGATACATCAGAGAATAATCTCTTGTCTGTTGCAACTTTTCTAAATAAACTAATTAAAATAAATTTTCCAAAGTAATTTTAAAATCTAAAAGAAGTTGATGGCTAAGATTTCTTTAAGATAAGGTTATTAAGTTAATAAATCGGATTTATTCCTTCAATTTATTTTCTATAATTTCTTAGTGATATATTTTCCATAAAAGGAAATATTTATAGCATATATAGTTAAGAATTAATAATATTAAGAGATAATAATGGTATAATTAGATAATTAAAATAAACAACTACGCATAAAGTTTTCATTAAAATAGTTATTTCAAAATTTCTAATTGAAATGATGTTAGGAAAAATAATATGTAAATAGAAATAGATTTTTAAAGTATTATTATTTTATGTTTAATAATATATTCATTCTAATAACTCAATTCTAATAACTCTTTTTTAAGCAATGATTAATTGTTTAAACCATTTATGCCTAGCGTCCTAATTTTGGGACGCTTCAGTACATAAATTCCTGTTTTCCAAAAACTAGACTTACTGAAATCAAACTTACTTAGAATTAATCTATAGATTCTGCATTTCAAAAATGAACATAGTTGGCTGCAAATTTTAAAGCCATTTTTAGTTTTTTGATGTGTTAATTCCACAATTGATACTGATTTTAACGAATTCAAATAGCAAGGTAAAAAAAAATTGAGAGATTGTTTAAATGAATAACTCCACGTGTATATATTTCATGCATATGTTTGGCAATACCTTATTTTAAAACATGTATTCTTGAAAATTCAATTCTTGAAGTGAAACTATTGACGGTTTACCTAGCGTCCCACAAAAAGGACGCTAGGCACGAATGGCTCCCATGTGTTCTCCCATTATTCCGCGATATTAAAAATTAAATTTTTAAGCATATATATATATATTCAAATATGAACCATAAACATAGTTAGAAAATCTTTTAGAAACATGTGAACGATTGTGTAAGACGTGTGTGTACAACTTTTTTTTGTGAATTTGATATAATTTGTGGAGAATTGTAAGAATTTGTGAATTTGGTGAATTTGGCAGCTGGGATCTTTGTCAGATAGGAGTTTTAAATTATTATTACTCTTAAAAAGTACAAAAATCCTAAAATGTTGTTAAGAATAAATTATTAATGAAAACTTGAAGTATACAAAATCAACATAAAGAAAAGCACTAGAAGAACAAACTACAGAATGCTTTTACCGGAGTATACAATTAGAAGCAATTATAGTTCGATTACAGTGACGTACAAAATAATTCCTTTACATTATGAAAATCGTTTGCGGTGCATTTTAAACATGTTATGATACTTGAAACATAATGAAATTTAAAAGGTTAACTTCAATGCAACTTATTTTCTATATATTATGGAATGCGTAGGATTTATCATTTATATACAGAGACGCACAAGAGAATTTGGTTAAAGGACCGACTATGATCGGTAATTGCTAGAAGTTCTCTTTCCGCTGTGATATGCAATTTTATGTATTTTTAGTGTATAAAGTGTTGTTTAAAAATTCTGTGGATTATATACAGGGGTGAACGAAAGACTTTTAATATGGGCTGCAGTTGCCGAAAATTAATTTTTTACTGAGTTATGTATTTTTTAAATTGCTTATTTAGATATCTCATTTCATTGTATGAAAAAACTAAAATTTTTAATAATATTCTGGTAGCTTTGGAAAGTGTTTTATTATCTATGTTGGATGTATGATTTTTCGTTCTTATTTATTAATATTTTCACTGAAAAATGAGCTCCTTTTAAGAAGCTTCCATAAATGTGTGCATTAAACATAGCCTGACTATGGATAGGTACTTTGGGTAGATGATCCCTGATTCATAACAGTTTTTTATTGTTCTTTATGTTACTTTTTACATCATTATATAGTTGTTAATGAGACGAATGTAAGATTTGCTAACCGTGAAAAAAAAGTCTCAAGAAAATATATGTTTGAATTACATGAAACATATTTCCCAGAATTCCACAGCAATTAAAATTTTCTAATAAATAATATCAATGTTTTCTTATTTTACATATGTTGTAGCAAATTTATATATTTGAATTGCATTTTTAAAATTTAAGATAACTTTTTGTATCGATTTTGAAAAGAAATGATATGCTGGAAAAACCTGTATCTTCTGCGTTCCAAAATTGCGGCATTTTTATTTTATTATATAAATGATTGTTTTTATTTTTACTTGTATTTTTTTATTATTATTATTATTATTATTACTCATTCTGCACCATTTTCTAACCACTACAGAAAAATTGAAGCAAAAAGAAAATTCTGTCACTAATGGGCTAAAAATGGTCTTTGATTATTAGTAATATGAATAAGTTTGTTAAATATCAATTTCTGTTTAATAAAATTTTATAGCTACTACTTTCATTATTACTACTATGGCTACTATTACAATTGCTACTGCTACTGCTATTGCTTGTACTACTACTACGAATACAAATATCACTGCTACTTCTGCTGCTGCTGCTACTGCTGCTACTACCGCTATAAATACTAAAACTATTTCTAGTAGCATTTTATTAATTATAATTAAGATACAGTAATGTAAAATTGGAATTGGTATATAAAATGGAATTTCCAACATAAAGTAAATGAAGCTGTCCGTAAATACTGCGCACTTACCCTTGTACAATGATATATATATATATATATATATATATATATATATATATATATATATCACATTTATACTAAAAAAGTCTGTTTTAGATAACGTCAAATCATTCAGTAATGACTATGGATAGATAAATGATATTTAATAAATGAATAAATTATAATTAGGTAAAAATAGGGGCAGAACGGATACCTTATTACCTATACCTAATATTAGTTACTTCTCGAAGATAGAAATTCCAACATAATTGAACGAAATTTTAGAAATATTCTGTAACTATCTTTTTACAGTAATATCGCTATAAATATACACATATGTATATTATCAGATGCATATTAATAAATTTAAAATGGGAGAATTGAACGTTGTGTGGTTATAATAAAATAAATGATCAACGTAAAAAATAGCACAAATAAAATACATATAAAGTAGCAAACAACTGTTTCGGAGCCTCTAAAGCTCTATCATAGGCACCAAAGTTAAAAAGAATAAAAACAAATTTTAAAGTTTAGGCCATTTAGGTATGATTGCGTCTCCGCATGCGGCTAAGATGGAATGGCGATGAGTGTTTAAAAACAACAGCGGACTGACATTAAACCCTTCGCTGTTGCTAACCGTTGCTGATCTAACAATCACAGTTTTAATTTTTCATAAGGTTCAGTAATTCAGAAGTGCTCATCAATTTACAACCTTGATTTTTGAGGATCTTATCATATATGGAAGAATTCAGCCAGCTTAGTTAATGATATGTCCAGTACAAAAAAAAAATGTCTGGCTGCTTTCGGATACACAAAATGTCTGTTTTTAAAATGTCTGGCTCATTTTCCCTTAACTCATTCTCTTCACTTCCCCCTCCCCCCTCTTTTTCTCGTCCGTACTTAAACTCGCCCCGCCAACTTACGTTTGCTAATACACATTTTATAATGGGCAATGATTTGATACTTTTATATGCAAATTAATGTAGTTATATTTACATAATTATTCATTCATTTTAATTATGTTGTGGATTAATTGAATTTAGATTAATGTCCACTGCCGACAATATCATACTAACTTCTAATACAGTGTATACTTTCTTAAATGCTAATATAATACATGTATTAATTTTCATTAAATGTTCTACCCTCTCCATCTAAATGATGTGTATTTAATTCTTAACAATGTTTCTAGAAACATTAAATGTAACTAATTAATTTCAATATTTAATTAATATCAATTTTAAATCCTTAGCATCTTAATTCTTATAATTTATTATTTAAATTATATTATAAATTAATTTACGTGATGTTGCCTTTCTGGCAAAGCTATTTAACTGTGCTATGTTATTGTTAGGTACAAATATTTATCTGAAGCATTAATCAATAATTATTAATTTCACCGTTTTACATGTCATTTTTTACATAGAATTTTTCATTAATACATCCACTTTTTTTCTTAATGTAATTGAATAATTTATCAACATAATTTTATTTATTATTTAATCATATTTATTAATTATTTATCTATCAGTTATCATTCTTTAGACAGTATTTGTTTTAATCTTTAACTAATAATAGTAATCAAATGCTTTTATTAAATCATAGAATATTCACTAATTTTTCATAGATGGCAGCATCTTATTAATTCATTTGAAAACATGTTCTACGAAGGGAGCTGATTCTATATTGGTTTGTGTTTGGATTTGCTGTACAATAATATTATTTGGTCAATCATCCTTTAATACTTATTTTGGCAACATGTAATGATTTCCAATTCATTGCCTGTATTATGTGTTGACTCCTGTTTGGATCATGTATACTATATGGTAACTGTTGTTTTCTTTTCCCTATATCATTTTTAGTCTTGTTGTATTTTGAACTTTATGATTATACTTCACAGTTTTTTTCTATTTTTTATGCGTAAGGATTCTTTCCTTTTTAATATTGTTTTTATTTTTTAAAATGTATGATTTTTTTTCACAGTTTATTTCTCTATTTTGGTGTGGTAGTTCCAAAATCATACTCTTTAGCAATGTTATGGCTAATATGATGATGAAACCACACATTTTGTTTGTGGTATTTAGGCATTTGGTACCTGAAGATTCTGTCTAAATTCTACAAGTTTCATTTTTTACATTTTTAGTTTAATTTCTTCTTAGTATTTTTTTTCATTATTATGTATATGGAATGTATATTCTATTCAGAGCGTTGGGGGAACACTGTTATTGTCAATTAATTGTTACATTCTAATTCATAATTTCATAGTTTCTGTTGGTGTCATTAATGGTTATATATATATATATATATATATATATATATATATATATATATATATATATATATATATATTTAAGGAACAAAACATTTTATTTTACAACATTAATGCAGTAACTTATATAGTATTATTTCCCTTTTAAAATCTAGTGATTTCTAATTTAAAGACAAAATTATAACTATTTTCATCGCAAATCATTCTTAGAAAATGTGTAACATTTCTTCTCCTGGTTAATTTGAATGAAATTTCTTCAGATATTGTTAAATTGCTCCTCAGCTTTTGTTTTCCAATATCCCACGTAAGATATCCTGCAAGAGAAAGAAGATCGAGAAAAAAACCCATAAAAATGCAACTGAAAATCCTACGAAATGTTTAACTATTGGAATTAAATTTTTAATAAATATTGAAAACACACAAATAGATATAAAAATTAGTATCTTTAAATCTGTTCACATTTAATAAATTTCAAAACTAACAGACATTAATATATATATATATATATATATATTTCATACACAGAAAATGCACAGGTGCGATTATGAATATAACATAATGGCTGCTCCTTAATCTTGATTCCAGCTAATTATTTCCAAAACACCCACTAGAGACCTGCTCAAAAGTCAAAACCATGGAGCTATATGAAGATAAAAAGAAGCCGACATAAATGACGTCATTTAAAGATGTCCCTACCCACCTGCGTCATCCATATTTGACAGTTGCACAGTGTGGTATTTTGCTGAAAAACCAAGGGCGAAATTATTTCAAATCTTTCGTGCGTTCTATAGCAGATAAAATGTTTGAAGGAAACGTAAAATATTTTATTATGTTAAAAATAAATCATTTTTCGAAGAAATTACAAAAATGTATGTAACAAAGTAGTGTCCTCCTGACATTCATTCTTTTGATCATAGATTTCCACATCATCCTCTTTAGAATCACTTGAAACACTAAATTCTAGAAATAAAAACTGTAATGCCTCTGCAGAAAAAAAAATTGCATTTTGTGGCGTTTTTTCGCATACTACAACTTAAGAGCCTGCGCTAGTCACGCGAAGAAACGCTCAAGCAATTGTAAATTCTATGGGAAGGTTCTTGGTCGATTTCTCCCTAGCATTTTAATATTTTTAAACGATTGTGTTTTGCGCATAGGATAGCTGAGGTCGATCTCTACCGTTGTTAGTTTTTACTTTTTTGATTTTTGTTACAGTTTTTTTTTTTATAATCGGACATTTTCAATACCGTTAATTTGGAATCGGTTGAAACCGGTTCTAAAAGTGAATGTACCCTTATATAAAAAAAAACTGGAACCAAAACAAAAAAGTAAAAACAAACAAAGTTAGAGATCAACCTCTGCTATCCTATGCAAAAAAAAAAAAAAAAAAAAAAAAAAAAAAAACATTTAAAAATATTAAAATGCGAGCGAGAAATCTGGAAAGAACGTTCCCATGGACTTAACATTAGCTTGAGCGTTATTTCGCATGACTGATGTAGGCTCTTAAATAAGGATCGAAACTCAAAAGTAGCTGATTGAGCACATCTTGATAGCATGCTATGGGAGATTTTTCTTGAAAAGTTTTGTCTGTATGAACGAAAATGCTTGTTCGGTCTTCAGCCGCTTCCCTTGATAACTGACCGATTGTAAGAAATGCAAGTTATATAATAGAAGCATCATGACGCAAAATTTCATTTAAGGTGAGTGACATTGCGTGCCAACCGTAAAGATTAAAATAATGGTAAGAAGAATCATTCGCATATTCATAAATTTTTTTAGTGTTTATTCTATAACCACTAGATAACACTTCCACAGAGTTGCCAAGTCTCCGGATTTTTGGACACCAGTAATTTTTTAGAGAAAATATTGTTCTTTTAAATCGCAAAATGTTCTTATTAAATAAAGCAACATTTTCTGTATTAAATTACTGGTATCCAAAAAGCCGGAGACTTGGCAGGTCTGCACTTCCAAGATAGTTTTTAAGTTTTGTATTAGTTTTATGTCAATTCCTGTAATTTTAACTGATCTTTCTGGATTTGAGAAAAACCCTCTTGAGGTGTTTCCGTCATTCATGTTTCCGATACAGGCTTTCGCAATGTCTACCAGTTATCCCATCTCAATTTTAAACTTCTCTAGTATTGATTTTTTTAATCTCTTTTTCCTTATCACTTCTTGCTTGCCATTTTTTATTGGAAGCTTATAAGCAAGAAGTAGAATTGACTCAAAAAATCTGATCCTAGCATGGAGTATTTAGAGATCGAATTTCCAAAGAATCAGGGTCAATATATTTAAGTATTTTCAACTTATTAAAATCTTTGGACAATTGTTTAAAAATATAGCATCGCATCGTTAATTGATGTTGGTAAAAGCATTGCAAACTTTAGCATCAAATATTGTCAGCATTAATCTGTACTGAAATTGCAATAAGCCGTAAGATGTGAGTATCTCTGTGTTTATTAACTTTCGTGCCTTCTCTGTAATGTATTTTACTTCCTTTTAGATTATGTCTTGAATCTTCATGAATGAATCTTTTTCGTATATGACGGCAAAAATGTGGGGATGAAGGCACAGGGTTCTGCCACCATACTTTTTGAAATCCATTTATGTTACTTGTAAATCTCAAAAGAACTAAAGAGTTTTGGATATGTTTCAGTCACTGTCAAAAGAGTTTTCAAACTTTTCTTTGAACATATGTTGTTTGGAGCCTTCACAATCTCATTTGCAGAGGAGTTCTAAATTTTTCAATTCTATTTCACTTGCTGATGTGAAAA
The DNA here is from genome assembly GCA_963931845.1 of Maratus michaelseni. NCBI lineage: Eukaryota > Metazoa > Arthropoda > Arachnida > Araneae > Salticidae > Maratus > Maratus michaelseni. The sequence goes on from OZ007593.1 coordinate 80,584,422, forward strand.
AAAATCTATGTATTTACACAGTCTTTGTTTAGTGAGATCTAAACGGTTTTGAAGTTTTACTTCCGCCCTGTTTTCAGTAATTGTAATATCATTTGGGTAACATGGCTCTTTAGCTCTCTGAAGAAGTGAATAGAAAAGATATATATTTTTATTAGTGGTTCGGATGATATTATATTGATTGTATGTCAGATCTGCTGCAACAAACAGGGTGCCTCAGTCTGTGATAACTCCAATATACTTAGGTTTGTTGTCTCAGTCGAAGTTAAAATTGTTTGATATTTTGTTGCCCTAGTTGGAATGGATGTAAAGTCTTTAATAATTTTGGCGACATTTGCATATCCAGCAGATATTTCGCTCATTTGAGCTGAATGTGTCAATTGTTCGTGGCTTATTTCAGATGTTAATTGTTCGGTTTTACGCCTCTTACTTATGCCACTTCAATAATTAAATTCTTGCTGGGCAACCGGGATTCTCTATTGATATGTAGGTAAATAAAGCGTTCCTTTCAGACATTCCTTATTGTTTTTTCAAAACGCTGTTTAGTGAGTCAGAAAAAAGCCCATTTATGTTTATAATGATGTTTGAAATATTTTAATTTGTTACGAAGCAAGTGTGATTCATTTTCTGGACATTTCGTAATTTCGTCAAGTTTCTTTTCCAGAAACTCCAATTTCACGTTCATTTTTCTGTTGTCAGACTGCTTTATTACATCACACATATACTTTTTTTTTTGGTATTTTTATCAATGTTTCCATATTGAATAAAAAAATAGTATATTTATATATAATACATATTTTCTTAATAACATGAAACTCTCTTACCTCGTTAGTGAGTAAAGAACGCCTTTCCTTATGGCTGATCTAAAATATATTATCCAAAACTGAAAACATCATTTTAAATAGAATACAGCATAATTCACATAATACGTACACTTGGTACAAAATGAAAATATAACATTATTTACAGAGAATCATTTAGTGCACGTTATCATTGTACGATTAAAAAAACTTGTTACTTAAAAAGAACCCATCAAACAACTTAAAACTAAAGTTTTTTTCACTTCAATTTGCAGATTTTTCATCTGCACACCAAAGGGCCTTCAGTACGGAGTAAGAAACTATTGCATGTATTAAATGTAAACAGTTTAATAAATTAAAAAGTTTGATAAACTAAAAAAAAAAAAAAAAAAATCAAATTGTTTTTTTTTTCAAATTTTGTTTTATTGATAGAAAAGGGGAGGGGGGTAAAATTAGGCTGATTTTATTTCACATATTTTAATTAGCCGGCATATACATTATAAAAACGCAGGAGTTCACACTGAACTTAGTTTAACTCCCTCTTAGAATCTTTTTATATATATTTAACCTAAAGAAACTATGTTTTCAAATGTGAATATCAGAATTGAAATGCAATAGATTTTTAAAAATATTTATGTAAAATGAAGTAAACACCTACGTCTCTAGAAATCGCAAAATGTTTCAGAAATTTGATTAAGAATAATATTTTAGACTTTCGATAAAATGATACATAGACCAGAAGCATAAAAAGAGACTTGACAATACATGAATTTCAAGTGAAATACCAATACAATTGGAGTGCTATAGAACAAAATGAACCCGCTATCATATGGACTAAATAGTGCACTTATACTAACCAGAAAATGAACAACTAAATATCATATTTGAAATTTTGACTTTTGGCCAACTTTTTCAGCGAAATACCACACTCTGCGCTGTATGCTTCTTATAAACCTCTCTACCTCCCAGTTCCTTCTCGCGGCGCAAATCAATTATGGTTGGTTGGTTGGTTGTATAGGGTTTTATGGCTCAAGGTCCAATCAATTACGGTAAAAGTCAAATATGGCGGACGAAGGAGTGACGAAAAAAAACTCTTGTTTCGGATTCAAAGCTTTACACGGTTTTAGTCGACTCTGTATGTCATCTTAGCTCCATGGTTAGAACTGAGTTATCAGCTATCATCTGGCAGCGTGACTGTACCCTACTTTCAACTATGAATTTCTTAATTTGAAATAAACGAAAATTCTATTTATTTTATTTTTTTAAGTTAGATTGTCTTATCTTTATGGTAAAGTATTATTTGATGCATTCTCCATCTCACGGAATATATTGGATAATTTTTTTTAAATATTTTCTCGATTTTCAAGATAAAGTTCTTTGAAAATATATGAATTATAAGAAATTTCAATATGCAATAAAATGTGCGTCGGGACTTATTTTTAAGCCATTACAGAAAATAATGAATATATTACTCTCTGTATCACTATATATATATAGTTTAAAATCACTATTTTGTTATAGAATAAATACAATTATCTATGTCTATAGCATAATCTTTTACGGGTTTTTTTTTTCTGTTGACATTTCAATTTGCTTCTATTTTTCTTTTCTTTTCTTTTTTTTTCTTTTAAGAATTTTGAGTTATTGAATCATGAATTACAAAAATTTTAACTTTGTAATTAGTCAAACATTTTGTTTCAATTCTTTTATGTAGTATAATGTATTTTAAGTTTGTCTTTAAAGAAAAAAAAAAATAAATACAAAAGCATTCTATTGACTCTGCAAAACAGTGAATATCATTTAATTTTATAAAGTAATGAAAAAAAAACTAATCTTGAATTTAATTAAAAGAAAAAAAAAAAATTTTTATAAAGAAAAGAATTTACCGAGGAACGTTTTAATTGTATCCCTTTGTTAAATTTCCAGAAACAAAAAGCTCGTGTAAAAGGATGAAACATAATTACTTGTAAAATTTGAATTAATCTCCGTGACATTTAACAAATGAAACTACTTTTGTTTTTAAAATTTACTGCGAAGTTTTTCTTTTGGTTATTTTTTACGTCATACGTTTATGTAGAAAAATAAGGAGAAAAGTGTTTCACTATAAATATATTAGTAACATTGTCTTTTTATGTTAAACTAAACATAATGATAACATAAATTCATAAATTTTACACAAATGTTTATGTCACTTATGTTTTTGTTATTAAAAATCGCCCATGTCCCAAAAGAGCCATGTTTAAGAAAGCGCGGAAAAAAGATGTTCTATTTGATTAAGCGAAATAAATGAAATGAAAACATTTATTAAATTTATAAACATAAATATATCATGTACTGATGTTGTTTTAAATTCCTAAGAATAATTAAACAGTGTAGAGGCATAAACTTAGTATAAATATGTTGGGACACTATTTATTTTACTTCTACATGCTTATATTCAGAAACGGGAAAATATTCCTCATACTTTTAGCAATTACTATTTTTTTTTTATATTTAGAGTATTTCACTATTTATGGAAACTGGTAAGAGTTTTTTTAGAAATTGCCTAAGATAATTTTGTCAAACTGGATACACGGTAGTGAAGGGAGGAAATTTTATTTAATAAAATTTAAATGGATAATATACTGAAATTTTCTAAATAAATAACCTTAATGGATATCCCTAAAAATATTAATTCTCAAAGCAAACACTATATAATATCGATTTCAAATGAGAATTGAAAGTACTAATTTTAGTTTTATATAGTGTGGTAATATACACCTTTTCCTTTAAAGTACAAAAATTTCATGAAAAGTTTATTTTATTATTATTTTAAACTGTTTAGAATATAAAATGTTGATTTTTAGAATATGAAATAGTATTTAAATTTTGTAAAATAGAAATTTTTATTTATAACCTAGAAAATAAAACTATAAAGCATAAAATTTCGAAGTTTCTACAAAGTGTCTTTCAACTTGTGTACTGGTGTATCGCATATACATATATACACTATATTTCCAATGATGACCGGTCACTTGCGATTTTAGACGTTTTGTTAAATATCTGGAAAGATACATGAGGAATTATCCTGAAACTTCAGGAGTGTAAACAACATGATAAACGTCATATATTTCCGCGAAGATTTTTTCCCGAAACCCCATAAGGGGCCGTCAACAAATTGAAGAAAAACGAATATATTTTAGATAATCCTGTAAAAACTAATATTGCAAAAGCATGAAAACTGTAGATTATGATTAAGTGGCTTATTGTAATAATTTGGGTTCATTTTTATGAAGATAGCATATATACTCGAAGAGAAATTCAGATTTTTATAAAAACAGTCCCAAATTTTACCAAGTTTTTTGCTTATAATTTGCAGAGTTTTTAATATAAAAACAAGTTATACATAATACCCTGCAATTAGAATTAAAAAATAATAAAAATTGTATGAAAAATGAGCAGGTTTACTAAATATTGTTTCACTGCGCATGCGCGAATTCAATCAAAATATACTGTGCATAATATATTAGCTAAATGTATAGACCAACTTTTATGGAAGTCTCAAAAACATAGCTTGAAAATTCTGATAGTAATCGTCGATAGAATAAGCTCGAATTTCTATGTTCCCGAAAGGCAGCAAAAAGATGAGGGGTTGTATCCAAATATACTAGCTCATGAAAGTTGACATAATAAGAATGAAATGTCTCTCGTTCTATATTTGATATAACCCCACATCTTTTTGCTTCCTTTGGGGAACAGCGAATTTCGAGCTTATTCTATCGACGATTACCATCAGAATTTTCAAGCTATGTTTTTGAGACTTTCATAAAAGTTGGTCTATACATTTAGCTAATATATTATGAATTGAATGAAATGTTTTTTGACATAATATACTTGAATACATTGTTCAAGAAATACGAATACGTTATCAAATATATAATGTTTTACTTACGCAATGTACTTTTATCATTTCATTATAAATTTAAAATTCTTAACTAAAATATTTTTGTTATCCATGTATTTCAATTTGTACATACAAATGATGCGACCTTTAACATTTATATATTTGATATCGAAATAGAATTTCTAGTTATGGATTTATATTTATTGTTATATGCCTTATCCTGTAAAAACAATATAAATAAATATTCAACAAAAAAATATTTCATTATTTATACTTACGTAAAATGTAATACATACATATTCATTCTTAAATACATTTTTCAAAACGTTGCTTGAAATCAAATTTTGAATATATTTTGGAATTTTATAGGAATAAATAGAAAAAGTAATCAGTCTAAGAACTAAATTTCTCAAATTTCCATTTAAAATGTCTTTACGTCTGCTTCTATGGAACACTAAAATAAATTGAAGAAATTCTTATAGCGGAAATTGAATTTTAAAATTATTTCATTTTCCAGAGATGAAAGATTTAAATTTCTTGGATTACATTCGAATTGATACACGCTGAATAACTAAATATGAAATCTTTATGTTTGATTGAAATCTGGAAATATTTTGCATTGTAAGCTATTATATAAATTACTTTAGGACATAAATATATGATTTTTAACGTATTTCAATAAATAATATAAAAATATATATTTGAAGTAAATATAAATTATCTTTTTTTGTCGAAAGTTTTTAAACATGTAAAAATTACGTTTTTGAATGTTTTTGATTTTTTTATTGTCAAGAACGGTTTTGTCAATGAAAATATTTGAATATTTGTTCCCAGAAAATTAGAATAGGCATAAACTCTGAAGCATATACAGAAGGAAGCTAAAACTTTATGCAAATGATTCCCATTGTTTATGTCTACGCATGAATGCTGCATTAATTTGAGATAATTTGACTCTATTATATGATGTTGACTTCTTGCTACAGCACAGCTTCTAAACTTATGTGGTATCTGGACTTTACCAATTTAATAAAAACTGGTAGTTTTGTCTGATAATCAAATAAATCTAGTCATCAGTAGAGAATATTAACCCTCACCCTTACCGTCCTTTTCTCGTCATTTATTATCAACAAGCATAATTTTTTTTTTTATGATGAAATAATTGAGAATAAATAATAACAAGTACAGTATTATTAATTGCACAGTTTAGAGTAGTAGATAAATTAGAAATACAGCGATCTCTCACTTGTACACGATGTTCAGTAATAACTTTTTCACACCACTATTTTAAAACAGTAAAATTCGATTTATAAATTCTGCGATTTAAGAAGACGAAAATCGCCCTAAAAAAACTGGTGTTAAAAAATTATTTCCGTGGATCGCGTATAAGTGACAGATCACTGTATAATATAAACTAAGTTTTCTAATGTAAATTATAAAATTTAAGCATTTATGGAGGAAAAAAGAAAAACTATAAAAACAGAACTCGTGTAATGCTGATTTCCAAATGCTTCATATGTCAAGATAGTTTAATGAAACAAAATCTATCTGATGAGGGGGACATCGATGAAAGAGTGAAGCAGGAAAATAATTTTTGCATCTTTTCCGGTCGAAGTCACCCAAATAATTATGATTTTATTATTATTATTCAAAAATTTGCATTTGATGAACTTATTTTTTTTGTTTTGCCAAATTAAAAATAAAAGTCAAAAAGTCGTTTTATTAAAATAAATAAATAAATAAATAAATAAATAAATAAATCGGTCGCAAGATAGAAAAAATTTATCATAAGTTGCGATCTGGTGACCGCATTTGTTAAGCCCTGTATGGTAAGAAAATATATCTTAGAACAGTGATGTAACGTTTTTACCAAACATTTTAGACGGATTTCTGAGATCTTTTTAAAGATTTTCGATGATGTTTTTCGAAAGTTTGGTTTAACTGATCAAATGCAAACTGTCAAAGGGATTGAAAATCATAATGAAGTTAGATACATTTCCTAAAATGAGACACAATCTTTATTTCCGTTTATGATTAATTTTACGCTAAATATGCGGCAGTTGATTTGGAAGTGATCCTAAAATCTTTGTCCTTAAGTTCGTAGTTATTCATGTATATACATATAAAACAATAATTTCCGCTTCTAAAATAGATTATAAAATATTTTGCTTATATATATATAAATATATATATATATATATTATTAATTATATATATATATTATTATGACAGAAATGATTCATAAGCTTTGCTTGTTATATTTTGGTGGTCACCTTAACAACAAAATAAAGCAACAAATTTCTGAAAGACAAATATAGATTAAATTATTCTTACTATACGTCTAAAATGTACATTATTTACGTTAAAGCAACAGCTGCTAAGGGATCACTAAGAAAACTTTCAGAATTAAAGGGAATCGATAACCTTCACCTGGCGAAAAATATAAAAATATCAATTTTCGAGGTTTGAGCTTATTTAGTCATTCCTAGCGTAATATAGCAAAGTTATGAAAAGTTCCGATGAATATATACGAAAAACAATTAGTGCATCCATTCCCACTTAAGTGTATTACAATTGCAATATATAAAATATATTTTTTTTTGTCATTATATCAGCATAGTCAAAATACTAAAATTTCAACATTCTTTTTAACTGATTGGTTATTTATAAATTGATTGTTAGGGTACATTTAATAAAATTAGGCACTATTTTTTTCAGTAACATAAAATGTTTCTTTTTTTAAAAGTTTAAATGTTAAATAATTAGTCACTTTTAATATATTTTCTTATCTCATGATATTTTCTTAATTTTTTTTTTCTAAAACTAATATATATATATATATATATATATATATATATATATATATTGAAATCTTATCCCAAAAATTATGGAACACATTAGAAAGGTATTCAAAAAAGGGTATAAAATTGCGGGCAAAGAGGGTTTTTAAAATGTTCCTCATAAAAAAGAAAAAAAATCACGAATTTTACCACAAGTATTTTATTCCTTCTGTTTCATCAAACCCTTTAATAATATGTCGAACAGTTTATATAAACACTGAATAAAAAAATACAAAGTGTGGAGCGTTCTTTCACACAATTTATTACTGCTATTAAGAATTTTTGTTAAAAGAAATGTGCATTAATTTTTTGACAATATGGAAATAAATATCAATGAAAGTTTCTTTATACGTACTTCTTGGCAGCAATAAATTATTTACATATGTATAATAATAAATGACCTATTTATAAGATTTTTTAGTGCATTCAAATTCAATCATTTTTATGACGGAAACAATACTATAAAGATTATTTTTATTATTATTATTACCAGATTCCATTTCATTTATACATAAATTCCACTGATAGAAATTAATTGAAGATATTTTTATGCTACGTTATAAAATACGCATTTTAGTTTACAGATATAAAAAAAAATAACACAACCGTTACATATATCTGATAAATTCAATATTTTTATATATAGAAGTTTAAAAAAAAGTTATAAACATTTTTAGACTACTAAATGTCATGAAAAAATGCATTTTTGTATCATTCAATTCTGAAATGAATCACAGATAGGTGAAAAGGTTAAATTCAATTTAGCTCATCAGATGTCACTATACGGAGTTTCATTTAGCTAGAGTACTTCATAAAATGATCTTCTGAAAGGATAATCGTGTTAAGCTGCTTTAGAGTATTTTTTAGTACAAAAAATTAATTATTTTCAGAAGGAATTTATTTATTTTTCTGCATTATTAAAAGTTCATTAAGACTAAAATAAATTTTTATGTATCGTTAATTTTCAATTCCGTTCATATTTATTAATTTATTTAATAGTTATTGTATTTCAGTTATATAAAAAAGAATAAAAAGTACATGAATATTTAGTGTAAATAACATTTTCTCATTTTTCTATTTATATTAAAGAGAATGTTACATGACAGTTAATTTTTATGAAATATTATATATATATATATATATATATATATATATATATATATATATAATATGTATATGTATATATTTGAATTTTTTGAACCAGAAATTTGATAATTTGCGGTTTTGCTGTATACTGAGTCCAACGTGTCCAGGCCATCTTGCTTAAAGGTAATTGAATATCAAGACATAGCTCTTGTTATAAATGTGGTAAACCATAATTTGCAGCATCATTTTGTACCTGTCGACCGTCTCAATGCATGTCACTGGGCCATTGCGTGCAGCCTGTTTGAAATGAAAGGTCCAAAAAGAATGCGGTTGTGAATCCACACCAGACTGTGAGTTGAGGTGAATCTCTGGTAAGTACGGCATTTTTCCGTGTTCCAAATGCGATAATTATGGTATTTTATTGTTCCATTGTGGTGGAAATGGACCTCATCGCTCAACACAATCTGCGATGGCCATGATGCTTCCCCATCAATATATTTCAATGCAAAGATGTCTTTTCCCTGTCGATGGCCAGTATGTGTTAATTATATCTGATTTTGCACGTGAAACAATGCACCATTTTTCTCAGTACGTTCCCCACTGTGTTACAACGGACATCCAAATGTTGGGCAGTGCACATACACTAGTACAGCCTAGAACAATATCCATTGACTTTTGAACATTAGAGGCTGCAACATCTTCAACGACATCTGCGTCCTGCACACGGCTGAATTCCAAAATGTCCAGTTTACTCGAATCGGGTGATTATTTTCCAGAGAGCTTGAAGAAAAATTGATCATTTGAGCAAATTCTTAAGTCTGCGTATCTCTGGAACTGCAGCTTCAGCATTTTCTTTGTTTTCATAAAGGGTCAGTTTTCTTGAATCGAATGATAATTTTCCTGGGAGCTTGTGGACGAAATGATCCTTTTCGCGAATCCTTAAGTTGACAAAACTCTCGAAGTTTAGCTGCAGCATTTTTTTTTGTTTTTATGAAAGAGCGTTAGAAGCGCTTACTGACAGAATAAGAGACATTACTGTTAAGAATAGCATTCCCCTTAGCATCCCCCATTCCTTTTATTATTTTTTAAACCCAGAACTTGGCTGCAAACCATAGGTTTCTGCAAATGTTTGTGCTAACAGTGCGAATACGCAGTTACAATGGCAGTTTAGGCTTTTTTATTGTTTTATTTTTTTTCTGTAAGGGTAATAGAATTTAAGAGGAAAAAGTTTCATTTCGCATTAGTTGATTTTATTTTTTAAATTTTATTTAGCATTTAAAGACATTATACTGTATTGTAACATTTACTTGAGCATGAATAAGTAGAATTACGTAAGGTGTTTAGTTTTTAATTAATTAATAAGAAACTACTGGATTCTCTTGTCGTCTATCCATATTTCAAGCAAGACCAATTTTGCTTTTCTTTTGACTTAAATATTTTTTAATGCTAGAGGTTAAGAACTTTTTTTCATCTGAATAATTAACATTCATGATTTGCTGAGAACAAATGTTGTTTTTATCACAACTGCACTATGCATATTTCTCAGTTTTTAAATTCTACAAAAAAATCTGGACAGCACATATAGATTTTTTAGCTGTTTGTTGAAGTAAATGTTAATACAATACTTGCACAGGTTGGCGATTTCTTTTCTTTCTTCTAAATAAATATGCGAAATGTACAAATCTAACATTCCTAAATCTAAATATAATATCCAAGTTGCTACAACACTTCCCATTTTTTTTCGAGAAACATATTTATTAATAATAACAAACAATGACGAATTGTTATGGTTTGGTATATTAGTTTTCAGAGAATAAAAATAACTGAAAATGAAAAAAAAATCACTATTTTGGATAACAAACGGATAAAATATATCATGAAAATCTAGTTTTTTTACTTTTATATCATTCGTTGTTCGTTTGATGTTTCAACTACTTTCTTGTCCGGAATTATGCACGAAATTTTTATTATTTGATGTTATTATATCTCGTTGGCTAATGTTTTACATTTATTTGTAGTTAATGTACATATCATTATATATATTTTATTATTTCCACTAACATTTTTGTAAGGTATAAAGTACCTTAGCCTTAAATTAGGCCCTCACATCTGTAGGTCGTACGTGATTCAATAATTTCAATACGCTATTTTGATTTTTTAACGTGAAATCTATCAAATCAACCAGTATTTTTACACGGATGAGTTTGATGCCGATTAGTGCTATTAAAAATAATTTTTCTGTTGTAAAGTATTTCCATATTTTAAATATATAAATAAATAACTAAAATATTGAAATGTTATTTCTTCAATGTCAGAAATATTTAGAGGACATGGATTAAATATACTTTTTTTCAAAATTCACAAAAGAAAATGTACTAAAGCATGCCACTTACACTATGCACACTTAGTCTAACATAAATTAAAAGATTGCAATCTACGCTATATCCATTAACTGTAGGTTTGTATTGGGGACACCTGTGTTTTACTGATGCAGAATACTGACACATCAACAACGGTAAATAATGATTATAATAGAACACACATTCTACTATCGCAATGATTAAAAAGTGACCATTAGTGTTTTAAATTCAGTTGTTACAGTGCTACAAGACGAAAATTTTAAAGACATCTGATTAGAAACACGTACGACCATGATAAATAAAAAAATCAGAATGTTCTATCATCATTCCACTATAGGAATCTTTGTAAATCATATGACGTGGGAATTAAAACTTTTACAGATTTTTTTAATTAAAAAAGCTTTCATTCTCTAATTTTAATGGATAAAAGTGCCAACATTTCAATTGAAAGTCGACTTACAAAAAAAATTAAACTTTCAAAATTTAAAGAACATTAAAGCTATTTTGCTCAAATGCGATACCAAATATTACAAAACGACGGCATTATTAGAGGAAGTATCATGTAAATATATTTGCATTTTATTAACTATATAAGGCAGATGAACACCAGTTGTCATTTATTTAATTTTTAAATCAATTTAGCGATAAAGTAAATAACTTCCTATCTTATGTGAATCTCTTGGAATATTGCAAATTATGTAAAGAATTAAGTCAGATAGTCAATGTTAAAGAATTAATGAGTCAGTAAAATAAATTTAATATGTTTCAATACTTTTTGAACAGTATAAAAATTTTAACTTATCCATGGAAAGTTATAGCCCAATAAACATTAATTCAAAAATACTACAAGATGAAGGAATACTTGAGGTTATTATTATAAAAATCATTATAAACACAGTTTAAACAAACTAAAACCGTAATTTTTCTTTTAAAATCAGCATCTTAAATTTCTCATATCTTTTTACAGATAACAGGTCGGATAAGCGAAAATTGTTTTGAATAGCAAAGTTCTTCTGAGAGTCTAGTTTTATATTTTAAATTAAAGGTACATGAAAACATACCCATAAATAAAAAATAACCTATACATTATAAAGAAAGATAATACCAAACATGATAATTATGAAATCAACTTTCTTTTCTATTTCCTACAGTATTTTTCAAATTTATGTTCTTTAACATATTAGAACTTATTTTTCATATATATAAAATTTTATAACATATATTAAAATAATTTATTATAAACGCATACTGATTAATTAAAGTTAACCATGCTGAAATAAGAAATAATAAAAAATCTGCAATTTATATATATATATATATTTTTACATTTATATTCATCATACACTGTAAAAAATGGGTACTCAAAATTGAGTAAAAAGGACTCAATTTTGAATACGTCACATACTCAAAATAGCTCCGATCCAAATGTACTCAAAATTGAGAAACACATGTACTCATTTTTGATCCCATGGATGTATTCAAATATGAACTGCTATGTACTCATCTTTGATCCCATGGATGTATTCAAATTTAAAATTTTTTATGTCGTTAAAATAAAATTTATAGGATAAAAACGAAACTTCCAAGTACAACATTATAAGGGACAAAATACACTTCGGCATCTTTTATTTTCATTTCTGAGTGAGTTTATAGAATTTTACTAACCCTTCCAGCGAGCGGATTCGAACCTTGATGTCCCGTGTACTAGCCCGATGACCCAGACCCCAGCGCCATGACCGCTCGCGGTTTTCGCTCAAATACTGTAACTTATTTGAATCGTGATGGATTTTTCCAATGTTTTCAATATTTTCTTTTCATAACTTTCAATGATTCGCTATACTATTTGGTGCCTTATAACAGACAAATTTTAATTTATTATGTATTATATGCATTAAAAAATTGTATTAAGAGTAATAATTGCTGCTTTTTGCAACAATACTAACCAGTGTTGATTTCAGACATTTTTCTCCTGGAGGGATTTCTGTGGCTCCGGGGTGAGGGGGACATTGCACTTTTTGCTCATTAAAAGTGTAAAATATCAAATCTTCTGGGGGGGACATTTCAATTTTCCGGGGGATAATGTCCCCTGCGGGACACTCCCTGAATTCAACAGTGGTACCAACATTTTTTTTTCGAACATATACTTTTTTTAAATTATTTGCCTGATTATCTATTTATCAATTCTAATAAAAACAACAATTATATTAATCAGACGTGTTTATTACATGCTATTAAAATATATTTTTTAATGTCTTATTTAATAGAAATTATGTAAATAATTTTTTTAAAATAAATTAAATTATTAAATTAATATTATTAATAATATTATTTATTAATATATATTTATTAATATTATTAATAAATTAAATTATTATATTTCAGCTATGCTGAGAGCTTTTGCGTACGGTTCGGTTAAACTAAATAGTTAAAAAAAAGATTTTTAAAGACAAATTTAAAATTAAGGATCTTGGGATAGGTAGGTTTAAATCTGGACTTGTTGATTTTATTTAAATTAAATTAGTTTAATTTATAAAAATATAAGCTAAAGAAATAAATTAAAAACGTTATAAAGTTAAAAACTTTATTTTTATAAAAGTAAAGAAAAAATATTAACTAATTTTATAAATTTAAGGAAAAAAAATTATAAACTTTGTAAAATTATAATTTATAAAATAATAAATTTTAGCGTAATTCATAAATTTGTAAGCCAAATCAGCTTAGTTTAATACCAATTTGCATAGCTATAATTTGCAAAGATATTATGTTATGAAACTTTTAAATAACACAATATTAACTCACGTTAAAAATTTTAAAATAAATTAAAAAAAAAAATAGTGGGAAAAAAAATCATAATTTTGAAGTACTATCAAGAAAAAAAAGTAGATGTGTAAAATGTGAGGGGGAAAAAAATAGTAAATATTTTGTAGTGGATCCACTTTGATGAAAATCCAGAACAACCAGATCCACTTTTCATTTCTCTTATTCTTCGTTTTTCCTTCAAATAATAGCTTTTTAGGCTCCGAAATTTCGTCATTACACATTCTGAAATATACAAGTATCTTAGGTTTGATCATATGTTCATTTTTGATCCAAAAATACTCATTTCGAAATGAGTACATGAACTTACACATTTTTGAGAATGCACATGCTAATTTTAATCCAAAAATACTCATTTCAATATGAGTAAATGGACTTACTCATTTTTGAGAATACACATGTTCATTTTTGATCCAAAAATACTCATTTCGAAATGACTACATGAACTTACTCATTTTTGAGTACTTCATTTTTTACAGTGTACTTATTCAAGAATAAATACAATAGCAGTTTTAATTTTTTGCTGAATTCTATAAACTTTCAAACCTTCAGCATTTACAAATTCCGACATCTAAATTGTAACCCTTGTATGATGATAAGATAATTTTATAATATGATATGATAATATGTTTTTTAGAAAATCAAAAATGATACAATCAATCAATATTTAGTTGGTTAATAAATTCTGAATTACAGCCCTAGTAATATATATTTTGTTTTAAATCCGCAATATATTTTACCATGCAAGAATATATATATTTTTAAGTATTAAATATTGTATGAAATACAGATCATGTTTTTTTTTCTTGTTTGATATTTTATGCTGTACCTTTTCATATATCATTTGTTTCTTTAAAAATACAATTTTTAACGAAATGTGTTTATTTTTAAGTTCAGCATTTTATTACAATTCTAAAATATTCTGAAGTTTATTTAAAAGTGTTAAATGTTAGTTTCATTAATTGAATTTCCACATTTTAACAACTCTAGAAGGAATTAAAAATTCATTAAAGTTTCTCTTAAAACTTTAATTCTGAATAAGAAAACTTAATTGAATTACAAAAGTTCAGAAAAGTTGTTGATTTTCTTTAGTACAATCGAATGAGGAGTGAAAGATTATAAGAATGCAGAAGTTTTAAAACAAGTGCATAATTTCATTTGAAATATCTCAATGTTTTTTTCAGCTGTTATTTCATAAATAATTAAGAAATTTAAATGAAAAAGGAAAAAAAAATCCATGTTTTTGTCAGAGTTTCTCTTTTTTTTCTACATACATGAATATATTTGATTATTTTAGAATAAAATGCATTTTAAATATACTTTATTGAGACATATTTTTTAAATGTAACATGGGTAAATAGAGTTTAAAATCTGTACGAATTTGATTTGGTTACTTAGACTGATGAGTGGACGATTATAAACTTCAATAACAAGTAAACTCATAGCTGTAGACATTATTCTTGGAAAAGTATAAAGAGTGGAGTTCGTATTTTTTTTTAATGAAACTCATGCTTAATTTTTAAATATACCGTTAAATGTCAATATACTCACTGAATTAATTCTGCGTCAATTCGTTGCGCACATTTCATCGCGGAACAATTCATCGCGCACAATTCATCGTAGTGTCAATTTGTCATGGCGTCAATTTATCACAGCAATTATGTTTTGAAGGAAATTATGGATGATACAAGCAAAGTTAATTTAGTAAAATTATTTAACGATTTTTTTTTCAGAAATAGAGAGTTTAAATGCCGATTTTAGATGCAGTTTAAAATATTTATATAGATATGTTTCTCCTTTTACTCCATTATACTAAAAATACCAATCATTTCAGTATAGATGTTTTTTTATATGCGGTTTTGGGAAGTTCCCAATAAATAAAAAAAAACATTTAATGCACTAGTCAGCAAGTGATTAAGCACTCAGCAACTGATTTCTTATCATCATCGTCTTCAAACACATTACAACGGCGATGAATTGACACATCGATGAATTGCGCATGAGAAATTGTTCCGTGATGAAGTTTGCGCGGCAAATTTTCGCCACATCTGATGCCTCTGAATCTATTAGAACTCCTAAAATAATTTATAAGAAATAAACAAAATCTCTCACATTATTCTGTTTTGGTGATAAATGGAACAAAAATTGTATCCATTGTGATATGAGATGGTTATTACAAATGGAGACAATGCAGTGCCATATTACGGTGATGTACGAAACTGAATAAAAGAAATATTGTAAAAAATTTCCTGACTTTACACATTATCCTTCTGCAAGAATAACTTCAATATCTGCTTTTATTTTTTTGTTGAATTTTTAAAACTTTTTAACATTTTCTTTGTATTTACAAAGTCAGACATTTAGAATTTAGGCATTGCTTCCTTTCAAGAGTTGTAATTATTATTTTTTTCTTTGAATTCGTAACATGAAAATATATTTTACCTTTTTTTCAGAAATATGTAAGTTAATTATAATGTGTCTTATGCAAATTAAAAAATAATTGCTTTTAATGACACTGATTCAGGCCTCTCAACCAAAACAGGGAAGCAATATCGCCGATCATCAAAAAATAACACCAATATGGTCGCTCAACCAAAACAGAGAACCAACATGGCCGCCAAGCCAAAAAAGATAACCAATATGGCCGCTCAACCACAACAGAGAACCAATATGGCCGCTCAGCCAAAATAGAGAACAAATATGGCCGTTGAACATAAAAGAGAACCAATATGGCCGCTGAACATAAAAGAGAACTAGTATGATCGTTGAACCAACAAACATAATAAAGATGCCCGCTCAACTAAAAAATAAAAACAAAATGGCCGCTCAACTAAAAGTCATAATAAGTATCACATGTTTAATTCTGATGCCATATAATTTAAAACTTATATACAAAGTTCGATTACTGAAAGTTAAAATTCACTCTCAATGTTTTAGTGCGACAAGAATGTACGTTAGGTCAAATAATGGACAAAATGTTCCTACATTATCCCGCATAAAATAAAGGTACGTAATTGTACGAAATTCCGGGAATGCGATTTGAAATTATGTCTCTTTATAAAATTTCATCCAACAAAAAATATTGTTTCTGTACCCTATATGAGTTCTGTATTAGAGTTTTATTTAACCTTCACACCGTCGTGAACTTATATATCCTTTCACTATGCTGTAGGTTTCACTGCAATATTAGCATTATTTAAATTAATATAATTCTACAAATATAATGTTGTTTTAAATCATTAAGTTCTGATTATAGTCTCAAGGTTTACATTCAGAAGCATAATTATTTTTTTAATATCATTTTTTAAGTATCAGGATTTTTTTAGCATTAAAAAATACAGGGAAAACATCATTACAATTTTGCACTTTTGCTCGACGATCAGAAAGTTAATAGTATCTATCCATTCAAAATAAATAGAAGTATTTCTTACATCTAGATATTTTCTTTTAAGAAGAGAAATTGATGAAAACTTCCTTTTAATTTAGAACTAAAAAAATTTGGGTTGAATAAAATGTACTTTTTCAATTAATTAATTGATATTCATTTGAAAATACAATATATACACTGTAAAAAAATCCTGAGGTTACTAAATTTTTTTAGTATATTTGTATTCCACAGATTTTTTTAGTAACCGGTAATATAAATCGGAATTGCTGCTAGCTGTTTTCTAGTATTTCTTACAGATTTGCTTGTAACTGAGTAAGAATACAAAAAAAGTTCTAGTAATTGCAAATATTTATAAAAAATGGTTACTTGCAAAGAGAAAAACTAAAATTTATTTAGTAGATCGAACCACTTTTTTTTTTTTTTTACAGTGTATATAAGGTAAAGCTAAGATAGTCTGCGCACAATTCAAAATAATAGCAATAAAAAATTTAAAAATTATATTTTTGCTAAACTATCCATGAATAATTTTTACATCATTTGTTTTTTATGCATTTCCATTGCTATTTTGTTGTTATGTTGCAATTTAATCGAACAGTTGTAATAAAACCAAGAAAGTTATTTTGCGCAATCTCTCCTTACAGGGTTGGTGTGATTGCGCACATGGGTAGGAGAGATTGTTACTAATAATAGCTACAATTAAATTGTTAACAATAATAATTACACATAAATGACATTGCTGTAAGGTTTTTGTGAACAAAATTTAATGTATTGGGAGTGAATATTTCAACCTAATGCGTAAATAATCAGAAAAAAGGAAATAATTTTAAAAACGATTAAAATTTTTTAATTAAAGGGAAAAAAATTAAAGAAAAAGCAAATCCAGATAAGATTACAAAATAAAATTATGTAACTTAATAACACGTTTAACTTAAAATTAGTCCGTTTTCATTTTTCACTCTTTTATGTAAATTTACCAATAAGCTGCGTAATCTCTTCTAGCATATAAACTAATGGGAACAATGCGCCATCTCTCCTAAGTATCAGATGCGCAAACTCTCCAATTTCGGTAGGAGAGATTGCGCGGCCTTTTAATTAAACAAAACCGCTACTAAAACGAACCGTTCATGTTCACATTGTTAGTCTTGATTAGTAGCTTTTGAGAAATCGTTTAAGTTAAAAATATTTTGCACTATTGACATTGTATAGAAATTCTGATGAATAGCTATGAAAATTGAAGCACTTACTTTGGGAAAACAAAACAAAATAGCAATACTTTATCTTAGACGCTCAAAGCAATCAAAGTGCACTTTTAAGTAGACACTCCACTACTGTTGTTGTAGAACTACCTGGAGTCGCTGCGCTCTCATTCTACTCCTTCCCCCCGAACCTGTATGTGCGCAATCTCTCCGACCGCGTCATCTCTCCTGGCTTTACCTTAACTAAAATGGCAGATTTTATTACTTACCCATATCCAGTGAGTTTCCTTTATCTCATTTCGTATCGAAAAACATTGGAAACGGAATAAGTTAGAGTGCTGAACTTGATATTTATATATAGTAAAACAAGTATGCTCTCACACGATCACGTATATTGCAAGGCCACACAGGCTAGTTGTAATGTTGTGAGCTGTAGTTTCTATCTGAAAAAAAACGCGAGATTAAAAAAAAAGTGAATTACACTGTTAGAGAGAGTCCTCATTTCAGTATGAAGTTACATCTTACATATAAAAATAGCTCTATTAGAAGCACCGACAAATATATATATTTTTTTTTTTTTATATATCCCATCATCAGCTTAAGTAAGCCGCTAATGCATAAGTCAGGTATTATAAAACAAATGCACATTTATGAATAAATTAAGAGACTAAAGCAAAATAAAATTTATTTTAATAAGAAAATCAAGTTAAGTATGCCCAATGTGTCTACTAAAAACGTGCAGAATGCACGATGCATTGCCTCTCACTGCGGACACATTGAGAATACCTAATTTGCTTTACTTATTACAATAAACAGTACTTAGCTTATATTACTTTACTAAACGTGCATCCACGTTATCCATGCAGTTAATAATGTATATAAGCTGATTATAGTATATAAAAATAAATTAAATTTCAGGTATGAAGATATTTTTACATGTAAGACATCTATGAATTGTGCCGCTATTTGGGTGCTGCATGCCTTTTTTACTAGACACCCCGTTCCGATCTGTAGTTAACTCCGTCTACTAGCTATATGGAACGAAATGGAATTAGGGAAACAATATGAAATATAAAATAGAGTGTCTCTAAGAAATCACTGTACATTTCTGATAAATTGGTTATAACTCAAACATCTTGCACTTAATCTGATAGAGTGCTTTCATCATAAGACAAAATAGCCATTGTTTGTGTTCGGCTAAGTAGATCAATGCATGATAAAGTTCTTGGAATCCTTAACCAGCATTAAAGTATAGCATAATGAGTTACTTTTATTTCTCGTTATCAAAAGTATGAACGAATCTAATGTTGTGTGCATGTTCTTTTAGATGATAAGAGAAAGTTTCCAGTTATCAGAATGTGGATAGTGATCACACGATTTTTTTTTTCTGAAGGATAAATTAGAGCTACGTGTAACCGCTTGTTGTACTTTTTGCAAAACTACCTGTGTTATCGTAGGTCTGCCTAAGCAATCTTCATCATTATCGCTAACAGGTGTGATGGAATATATATTTAAAAATTGAAATTACTTTTGCGGTAATGGTTGGCGTTTTGAATTTAAGGGTAAAGATGTCATGGATTTCTTCATATGTCTTCTGCAGAAAAAACGCAAAAATAGATATACTTTCGTTTTTAAAAACATTCTACCAGATAACTTTTAAACTTTTTTTATAGAAAGTGTACGTCTCAAATTTCTATAGAAACATTATACACATACTGTTTAATAGATAAGTAAAACGTAATTCAAAGAAAAGCTTTCTCCTTTATTAAAACTGAAAATTTTAACTCACTGTCTCCATTACCAAACGCTTAAATTTAAGATTAGCTCAATTAATGGACAACCTATTTATGCATTCATTACTATAAACTGAAAGCGTAAATGATCACCATTTCTGAAACGTCATCCAGAAAGAAATGATGACTTATTTTAGAACATTTCGTGGTTATTTTGCTTTTTTTTTCTTTCTGTGAATTTTTAAAAATTAAGTTTTAACTTATCATAACATTGATTTAACTATCAGAACTATTAATTTATTTATTTTAACTATTGATTTAACTTTGATTAACTTATTATCACATAAAGAAGAGTTTACAAAAGCTAATTAAATTATCAATTTTAAATGCCATTTAAATACAAAATAAAAATATTAGAAATTTAGCAGCATCGTCTCAAGAAAACGTTTTGGTATTCATGGATAAGTTGTAAATAGGTATTAATAATCTCACGAACTTCTTAAAATTCATGGGAATGATACATACTACAAATTGCATTGATACATTTGTGTCATATTGACAATTCATATTGTCATATTGACAATATTGTGTAATTCATATACGCCACAATAAAAATGAGATGTAGCTTACTTATTTGCTTGCATTGCCTCTTGCATTGCCTATTTTGTATGTGTTTTCTATTTTCACAATGTCTGTCTTTTGCATGCATATTTGTGTATATTGTATTTTACGTTCATATATGAGAGAAAAATAAGGAAGCTTATTATATTACAATATTTAATATTGTACTGATATTGAATGCCTAAGGGGGGCCACTCGGCCCAGCAAAGCCAGGCCGTAGAGCGTTAGCACCTCCCCCGGGATGTTCCCCGGCACGCGGGGATTCGTTTTGGGTGATTCCAGCCACCGGCGGAAGGGAAGGCACGACGCCGAGACCGCCAGCGCACACGCAAACGGCCCAAACAACAACAAAAAAAAAAGAAAGAAAATACAAACTAGGCCAAAGGCCGGCACTGCCAGGACAAGCCTAAGCGAGACAAGGGGCAGGCAAGAAAGCTAAAAACAAAAAAAAAACAAAAATAAACTGAAAAAAGCCTGAACCGCTGGAGCCTGCACTCCCTCGCTACAGACAGCGGCAGGTGCAGTGATGAAGAACTTGTAGGTGAACAGTCCTTAACGCTCCTGCGTCATGACACACAGTTCGCGGCCAAGGCGGTCCTTGGATAATAATGATGCGCCGGAATCTGAGAACTCAGTTCCCACGCGACAGATGGCGCCACAAGTTGTTGCGTTGGAGAGATGAGACCGCTGCTAAAGACTGCGAAGGGAGCACAGCAAGGTGCTCAAACACTGACAAGGTACAGCCAAAATAAGGAAAAGTCAGGAGAAGGAGGGTAGGAAGATCAATTACAGTACTGATTGGTGGTGAAGAATTTAATATGCTTAGTTAAAAATTTGATAAAAGCTAGAGTTGGTTAATCAATTTGTTAAGTTCGATAAATCCATTAAGAAATTAAAAATATTTTTTAATTTTTTTAGTAAGATTGGTCTTGTTAGAATATTGGTTAGCCAAGAGGGTGGGGGAATTTCGGGAGATCTGAGATGCCAGGCAACGGTCAGTGGGCAGTCAAAATAGTAATGAGAAGGCAAGCCCCGCTGGCCACATGGACACACATTGGAGGCTGCACGTTTATAATATTTGAGGTAAGTAGGGAATGGATCATGTCCTGTGAGGAACGCTGAGGTGTGGGGGGCGAGGTTAAGCAGGTTTAGGGAGACAAAAGGGAGCAATTTGTGGGTATGTCGACCTTTATCCGAGTAATCCCAGTGGTCCTGCCACTGAGGAATGATTTTAGAATTTAAAAACCCTCTAATGTAGGATGGGGGAACAGGGAGGCAAAGATCAATATTTGTGCTTCCCGTAGCTTCTTTTGCCAATTTATCAGCTAATTCATTGCCAGCAATGCCAATGTGTGCCTTTACATGGCCCAGGGCTACTCGCCGTGCAAGGTCTTTTAAAAGTAGTTTTATTTGGAGTACAATGGATGTTTTGTGCGGTGAGTAAAGATTGCTTGTAGGCTGGAGAGGCTGTCTGAATATAGCCTGTAAAATTGTACTGTTGGGTTAGAGACAATCCATTCCAATGCCCGCAGAATCGCGAACAGCTCAGCCTGGAAGACAGTGTTGTTATCACCGATTCTGCAGGCCCACTTATGGGTCACGACCTCGACTTTCATGGCACAGAATGCTGCTGCCACGCCAGTCTCCGTGCGTGACCCGTCAGTGAAAATGGTCGGACAGCGGGGACAGTAGCTGTGTTCAAAACCGTGCCTGGTTGTGTTTATCTGTAAGTGAGATGTCTCTTCTGCGGGATGTATTCTCCAACTGGGAACCTTCCTCTGTAGTTGTATTTGTGGAAAAAGTGCTGCACACGTTGGTTCATGTTCTAGGTGTGTGATCCTGTTTTTCTGGTATTCATATTGGAGTGTTATTGTTATGGGAGGAATACCTGTTATTACTGTGAGTGCGTCCGTTGAGATTGTCCTGTATCCTCGAGCAATTTGCAGCAAAAAGAGACGTTGCATCGAGGTCAATTTGTCCTTCACGGCTTGCGTGAGGTTACCTCCCCAGACGCCCACACAGTAGAAAATTATCCGCTCCACTATTGTGTGGTACCAGATTTTTAACATTGTTGGCTTTATTCCCCAGGATTTTGACGTTAGTTTACGTGGGTTTAAGTGTAATTTTCCTACTTTAATCCTGAGGGTGTTGATATGTTCCGTCCAGCTTTGGTGTTCATCTATGGTGAGGCCAAGAAGTTTGAGGTGTGAGACATGCTCGACACTAACCCCGTTCACTCTTATGATTGGTTTACGTTCAAGTTTGCGTGGTTTGGAAAATGTGCTTGGAGAAGTAATGGAAATCTCATATTCTAAATCTTAAAATGTACATTTTTACGTATAGTTATTCACTGAGAAAAAAATCTGCCCTTCTCAACTAGAATCTAAATTGTGGCTCTAAAAAATATAGTTCCATGTCATCCCTGTAAATTCTAGTTCCTTTTACCAGAGAGTTATAGAGTCTCCTATCAGAATTCAAGAGTGTTTTCCTGTATTCTCGTAGTTAAAAATATTTAAAAATGTCTGCAAATAGATGGGAACACAAGACGCTAGTTTTAGTAACTATAATGCTAGTTTATAAATCCATTCCAGAAATAAAGTGATAATTTCTCGCAGTTTGCACGATTCATTATCGTTTCGTCACCTATAAAACAAGAGACTAGAAATACTCGATCATTTCGTCTATTCAGTTTAGTTGCTTACCCTATTCGTATAGCTCGAACTTCTATATTTCTAGTTCAGAGATTTAGAAACAGCCTAACTATTCATTCTAGTTGAAGGAGGTACATATTTTTTTCTCAGTGTTTATAAACTGTTTTAGGTGGACTACTGTTCTGTATGACTATGTATTAAACATTTCAGTAGGCTTTTTTTTTCATGCCTTTAGCTAAATTTCCTTTTATGTAATATCATAATATTTTTAATGATGGAAGATCAAATTATAAAAAGTGTTTTCTGAAAGAAATACGTTTTACAAATTTCTAAAATATACGCGTTTTTAATAAATTATATTTCATATAAAGTTGAAAATGTCTTGTAAATAATTTATTGGGGTAAATAATTTATTTGGTTTGTAGTATATAAATTGTATTTATATACTACACACAAACACACACATACACACATATATTTATATATATATGTTTGGAAACTTATACCAGAAAATATGTATTCATTTAACAGAGATAAACAATTTTGCCCGAGCATATTAAATGGATGTGATTATATTAAAATGAGGTTTCATTTAACTTTTAGGAAATTTAATTTCACTGTTTGTTAAACAATTATCATTAACGGACATGCATGTAACTGTTAGTTACATCCACAACAGTAATTCATACAGAACCATCTGGACAAGTAAAATTTTATTGTCCGTATGTCGCAATTATTTAATAAATATTTTCAAATATAATTACATTAAATCACGAAATTTACAAAATATAATTTTAGTAATTCTCTCTTAATTTAAATTTAAATGTGATTTTTTTGTTTAAAATAAGAAATTTAACAAAATTACTATCAATGGGTTTTTCAAATGTAGAATAAAATGAGATGTAATAATAAATAAAAATAAAATGTATTATACAATGCTAAATACATCATCGTTTTCCTCAGCTAGCTATTAATATTATATTTTCTGATTTTATAACATGTTTTACGCTTTTACAGGCTGTATCTAAATATAGTTTCCCTGTAGCTCGATTTTGTATGTATGCATATCCCTCTAATAAATAATATGTGATAAATTTATATATTAAATATTTTCTTGTACGTACGTTTTCCTATTAACCAGTTGCAATATTATTCAGGATTTATGAGCTGAAATTAAAATGAAATGTAACATATTTAAATGTTTAGAGTTTCATATTACTAGTAGAATAATATATCCATTTTAAGCAGAGCTACAGTGAATACATAAACCTAAACCAAACAAATGTTTGGAAACTACACGTGTAAATGTGATACTTTAAGGAATAAATGAAACAAAAATGTTACGTATCTGTTTGTCTAAATAATCTCTCTTGAAAAAAAAAATCATTATAAAGTTAAGTGAGTTTAAGTTTCATTTATTTTTGATTACAAAATTGTCATGTTTGCTATTGTGTTTTAAGATCTGAATATATAATTTACTAAAAAGAATGCAATACTAATTTATCTCATGTATTTGCAATTTGCATTACCCATAATATTGATTCTGTTATCAGTAACACATCTCATGTTCTTTTAAAGTTACAATCACGATAACTGATTACATATGTTTAATATAATTGATGCTATGTTATATTTAAATTAATTTAGTTTGATGTAGTATATTATAAGTACAGATTTCTTTTATTTAATTATGAACCTAATTGAAAGATATATAAATATGCATTTATTCACTGTTAGGCGCTCATAACAACGTCGTATTTTTTTATGTGTGAAATATATACGGGGTGTTTCACAAAGGACCCCTAACTTTAAAAATCAATAACCCGGAAACGGTGATAGATAGAAACATGAGACCAGTGGTATGTTTATTAAAACAATCGTAAGAATCTTATACGTAATTCTCAAAATTTAGTTAAAAATAGCACTGTCAGATAACGCTGAGAGCGTTAAGAATCCTTCTAAAGAGAGTTCAGAAGCATAGAAAGACTACCCATCGAATATTTCGCCATTTAAATATGACCGTTATTTTCGTATAGTGAAAATAATTCGCACCGGCCACGTTGCCTGTCTGTTGAATTATTTTGAAAAGCTCACGAATTGTTTTTCCATCTGGGGCTTTTGCGACTTGAAATCGTGTTTGAAAACTTCTCCTTGTTTCAGTAGGACTCTGATTTAATCGGTGCTACTCCAACACAACAAACACACGTTCCTCCACGGTATACACCACTTTCGAAATTATTTTCACAATACGCTAAACGCGGCCAGATTTCAATGACGAAATCTTCGACGACTAGTCTTTCTATGCTTCTGAACTCTCTGTAGACGGATTCTTAACGCTCTCAGTGCCATCTATCGGTGCTATTTTTAACTAAATTTTGAGATTTACGTATAAGATTCTTACGATTTTTTAATAAACATACCACTGGTTTCATCTTTCTATCTATCACCGTTTCCGGCTTATTGATTTTTAATGTTAGGGGGCCTTTGTGAAACACCCTGTATATATTACTTATTAACAGAAATATTATTGTGTAATAAGCGTTTTATATTAAAACAAAGTTATATATATACAGGGTTATTATAAATCATGGACCCATATTCAAAAAATTGTATTTATTAAATTACAAATACAAAATGAACAATCTTTATACCAATGAAAAGAGGAAGTTTCACAGTTTTTTTAAGACATTATAATTGTTCAATGTGTCCACTGTTTGCTCACATCTTGCGAACTCAAGAACGCAGAAAACCTTGTGCTCCACAGTAGCCATCTCACTCACAACTGACAGTGAAACGAAATCGCGGCCTATTGCCTATCGCGACCTCTACCGGCCACCTCTGGAACCATCACCACTTTGAAAGCCGTGCACTCAGTAACAGCCGATACGCATTCTCGTGTGTGGGACGAGTTTGGCTATCGCGTAGATGTTTGCCGTGCAGCAAATGGTGGACACATTGAACATTTATAATGTCTTAAAAAACTTTGAAACTCCCTCTTTTCATTGGTATAAAGATTGTTCATTTTGGATTTGTAATTTAATAAATACAATTTTTTGAAAATGGTTCCATCATTTGGAATAACCATGTATAATTTAAATACAATAAAATTTTATTTAAGAAAAACTATGTTTTTGATCTTCTATAAAACAGCTAAATAATATTCAAGCAAAAAACAATAAGATATGTAAGATCATGTAACTTATATTATAATATATATTATTATATATATTATTTATTATACAGTATATTACTGCAATTTAAGATATCTTAGAAAATAGAAGAAAACGGGTGGGTCAGAGCTTATGTACACTCCTCCTTTTAAAATATTTTTCTGAACATTTCTATTGATGGTGATTGCAAATTTATAATGTGTAGTGTATATATATATATATATATATACTTCTTTTGAAATATATATGTTTATATATATATATGTTTCTTTTGAAATATAACTACACAAATGCGTAATAATTTTATTTGTGCTTTAAAGAAAAAACATTTTTCGGAAACTGTATGATATTAAACATGAGATTATTTTACTTTCATATTTTTCTTTATGCCTTACGTTCCTTTAGATATCAATTTATAAAAAAAACAAAGATATTTCCGTTTATACCTGTTATAGAAAACATGTTACATTTGCACAGTTTCTTAACGGACATAATATCATAGTTAATGATTTCTCTCTTTATAATATTTCATACAAAATTTTATTTGTAAATATTTGTGCTTTATTAAATTTCAAAATAGTTGTATTTATATTTAGTCTGTGAAAAACGAAATAATAAAGTTTTATTTCTGATAAGTTTAAACAAGGAAATGTGACCATGTAAACCAAAGGTATACGCGTTATTTATTTATACATGTAATACTCAATAAAATTGGTCGTTATCAAACTCTTCCCTTTAAAAATAATGATTGCTTGTGACAGCTTTAACGATAAAATGATCAAATATGACAGTCAAATTGATCCATCACGTACATTTTTTATTGTTATGGGAGAGGGGGGTGGTGGCTTACAAAATTAAAAAAATGTTTTCTTGCTCAAACGTTAGCGCTAAACGCATCCTATTATTTTATTTTTGGATTATCCTGCACTTTGTTTTTTCTACAGTTATTTGAAAATATTTCTATCATCTTCTGTAATTCAATGATGTGAATTTGCGTATAATTAATCAAAAATGACACTCTATATTTTACTCAGTGAGGGGATTTGCACAGCTTTACTGTTCAGAGGACCACACAAAGTTTTTTATTACATTTAATAACTAACTAAATAATTAATTAGCGTTCCTAATGGAGTTACAAGGAAGTTTCATAAGATGTAATTGTTTGCTACGTGAATGGGACAGTTCAGGACGAGATGAATAAGCACGTTTGCGTCTAAACATACATTGTTAAAAGAAAATATACTTTGCACGAAAAACGTTGCACACCAGGTATTAATTACCAGGTATAGAGGACTTATAAAACAATTTGTTAAAGCAATGAATAAAGATTGTGACGAATTTATATATTTGATGAGAAAAATTCCAAGCATGAGCTTGGCCAAAATGAAAGAAGGTATCTTTGTTGGACCTCAAATAGAACTTCAAGATCCTACTTGAAAAAAGAAACTGACTGCTGTCGAGAAAGTAGCACAAACAGTACTTTTAAAAATGTATCTAAAAATTGTTTCGCAAACAGAAAATCTCAAAATTATAAAGAAATTGTCGATTGTCTATTCCGCTTCATTTAAAGCATTAGGATGCAATATGTTTCTAAATCTGCACTTCTTACATTCTCAATTGCACTTTTCCCGGATAATATGGGAGCTTTTTCTAATGAACATGGAGAAATGTTCCACAAGGATGTAGTTGAAATAGAAAAAGATACAGTGGCAAAGGAAAAAAAAATTATATGTTTTGAGATAAGTACCAAAAATTTATTAGGCAGACACACAAAAAATTAAACAAAAATCCCCCCAAAAAATCCAAAAGAAAACTATCAAAAAATTTACTTTTCTATGATAGGTTTTATTCATTTCGCAACCAATGTAATGAAAATAAATCATTTTTCAGGTTTTTATTGTTTTGTAGCATGGTCGATGAATGTACTAGTTTTACATTTGACACTGTAATTTTAAAACTGTCTCTCTTAACGGGATGGAGGAATTTTGATGAAATATTTGGTATAAGGCATGTCAGATTGATAAAGTTCACCCATTTTGTTTTTGCAGGGAGGAAAAAAAATATTTTTTCTTTTGCAAACAAATATAATTATGAGATTTTTTTTTTAATTATTCATATCAATTTGCTATGTTGGAATTCCCTTTCGGATATTTATTAAAAAACATTTAACTTTAATATTTTTTTACAAATCTATACTGATAATACATTAAAATTAATGCACTTTGATAATCTATTGTTAATTTTCCACAAGAAAATGTAATAAATTATATAACAAAGAAAATAGTCGTT
The DNA here is from genome assembly GCA_963931845.1 of Maratus michaelseni. Taxonomy (NCBI): domain Eukaryota; kingdom Metazoa; phylum Arthropoda; class Arachnida; order Araneae; family Salticidae; genus Maratus; species Maratus michaelseni. The sequence continues at coordinate 80,613,250 of OZ007593.1, forward strand.
TATGTGCACAAATAGAAAAGTGCATATGAAAATGCGTGACAGAATAGTTTATTAAAGAATTCAGTACTTCCGATGGGAGAATTATGTTAGGAAATGTATGCAGGACATTTTTATAGCGAGTAGCAAATTTGATGGCCGTTCACCATTATTATTGTAATTGCAATAGGATTGTAAGCTTGTAATAAGAATATAATAATAGGCTAATAATAATAATTGACTTGTAATAAGATTGTAGCATGACTTACGTATAACAAAAGTCAGGTTTGTGCAAAAATGGCACCTGGTAAACTATTTTTATTGTGATTTTAAAATTCTGTTAGAAAACATACCTAAATGACATCTAATGTCAAACAAGTTTTTTCCCATTGTATACTTGTGTAATTAATTATATCAAATCTAAAAAATTAACGGATTAGTAAATTGATTAAGCAAATTATCTACTATATTCATTATTTGAAAGGCAGAACATTATTAATCTATTTAATTTGCTATGTGTAACATAGATATATTTAACTCTTCTTGAAAAATGTCTTATTACGTCTCTTTTTTGTTCATTTAAAATCTTTAACACTAAAATTAAGAAAAATGTTTCTGAAGATGTCTTTTATTTGAAGTAAAATTAAATACAGCCGCAAAATACTACCATTATCCTAAAATAAGACATTCATAATCTTATCCGCAATTTGCTTTAATAACAGCAGTAAAAATAGTCTGTTTATGTTTTGGAAGTGGTATTTATCACCAATCGTCAATAAAAAAAAGGTAGTTTCATTTCAAGTTCTTGTAAAACTGAATTCTATAATCCAACAAAATCATTTTATCGATCACCATATGCAGAATACTTTTTTGTCATACCAAATAATACAGTTTATAGTATGGTTTAAGACTATGTGAAGTAATTACTAATGTGGCATTTTTGGAAAGCAGCAAATATTATTTTCATTAAAAGAACTGGTTTACGCATGAAAGATCTTTTACTTGAAAAGTTTAAGTATATAAAAGTTCTCTATTTTTGTGTCTGTAACGACATAACTAAATATTTAAATGTATAAATGAATATACTAGGATTTATTCTGTTATTTGCTCTTATCAACTCGGCGCATTGTGCCATTTTTTAAGCATCTACTAAATTGATGTATGTAGTATTACATTGACAAAAATAAAAATTAAATAGAAAAAAAACTCATTTTTTAAATGTTACTCCATTTTTCATCCGACTAAAATTAAATTAAGAGTCTGAGTGAATGTAATCCCTATTAAAAATCTTAAAACTTGCGGAAAAGACACATATTTTTCATATCTTTGATAAATATAATGAAAACAGGTATCGCAATTTTTTTAGATAAGAAAAAATAACAAATTTTATACATAATATAAAAAATGCTTATTATTGGCGCAGCTGCGTTCGTATAAAAAAATAGAAAACAAATGTGAAACGTTCTATTTTGTGCCCTGGGATCCATAATTTATTTCAGTATATATACGCATTTTCTCTGAAAGATTAACATGCATATTTTATACACAACTCATGAATTACATAGAAATAAATTAAAAATGATATTTATGTACCGCTTATATCATTAAACTATTTTTAGAATAAAAATAATTTATCTGAAATATCATTAAAATCATTGATTGAAATTGAAAAAAAATCCCGGCTATACACTGTGACATACCATTTTATAAACTAGTATATAGAGGGTGACTTTTAATTAACCTAAAACTTTAAACTGAAATAACTTCTCAGAGCCTCATTATATGGCGGCACAAATGCTTGCAGTTAAATATTCAATAAAAGGAATTTGTTTTGTGTCAGTTCTACGCAATTTTGAAAATGTCTCCCAAAGCGTCATATTCAACTGTAGATAGTATTTGTATTAGTAAAAGTTGTTATTTATGTGGTGAAAATGCAACAAGATTTCTACGGAAATCATCTTCAACATTCAGAAAACTACTTCAGCAACGAGTTATCGCCTATGAATACTCAAATCACTATCCTTGTACATTGCATTGGGCACTTTATTCACGAGATATGAATTCGGGTGATTTCTATATTTGAGGTCATATGAAAGATTTAGTTTACATTAAGACGCCGACAGACCTTATGAGCCTCAAAAGTTCCATAACTGACGCAGTTTCAAGCATCAATAATGAAACGCTCGATTTGGTTACTGTCAACTTTGTGACTAAGTTGCGCTATTGTACCACCTCTGAGGTTCTCACTTCAAAAGCCGTATCCAGTAAATTTCTTCCCCATGTTCTTTTCAATAAAAAAATTTGTGTAGTGCTACCTGTAACGGCTCAAGAGTTATTTCAGTTAAAAGTTGTAGGTTAATTAATAGACACACTCTATATATACAAAGTTTTATTTAATTGCCTTGTGTGTCCGTTCGGCTCAAGTAATCCAATTTTAACACACTTGGAGCAATAGAACATTATAGTTAGTAAGATGGAATACCTAGTTGCGTACCAATTGAACTTCCAGGTTATAAATAATTGACCTACGAGGCAAAAGGGCGCCTTAAGAAATACAATATATATATATATATATATTTAAAAATGTAGTAATGCAATAGAAGTTTAACAAAAATAAAAAAAAAAGTAAATCAAATAAAAAGTATTCCATTAGATTAAAATAAATGACAGACGAAATCTAGCGAGGGTCAAAACCTATCTCAAAAAAGAAAAAAAAAGAATCCTTTCACCTTTCAGACATTATACACTTGGTTTAAAAATTAAAAAATAATAAACATTAAAAATAAAAAAATCAATAGGCAAACTATAAATAAGTTTTTTTTTTCACTTTGCTACAATTGACCTAATTTTTGGCAGTATGAAGTATGGCAATAAAATATTTGGTAAAAATAAATAAATAAATAAATTAATTAATTAAATTTACCTCCGCCACCCTACAGAGGTCAAAAATATTTGTCCAATAAGGCTACGTATATATATATATATATATATATATATACATATTATCTATTTTATCTATATATATATACATACATACATACAGGATGTTTCAAAATTCGACCGACAAATTAAGAGGGCTGATAGAAGGTATCAAGAGGATAAAAACATGCCATAGAACATGGAGTCGCAAACCACGTTTAGTGGAAGAAAATCTCCAAAATATTTATGAAGGGGATGCCGTCGCGTGAAATCAAAACGCCAATAATAAGTAGAAAAAATATTTATTTGACGTAAAGCATGATAACAATGCATTACAATTTCACTTCAGAAAGGAGACATATTTATAGTAATGTGTTTTAATGCGTTCGGCAATCCTTCGTCCGTCGGTGTCGACTGTGCAATGACCTTCGTGGCCGCAACTTCGAACAATTTCTATAAAATATGTCGTCGTCTCCTTTCTGGCGTTGTACTGAAATGCATTGTAATCATTGTTTACATCATATAAATATTTCTTCTACTTATTATTGGTTCTTTTTTTTCATTCGACTTATAATTTGTTTTTCGATTTTCACTCACTAAACGGGGTTTGAGACCCCATGTTCTATTGTAAGTTTTCATACTCTTTATGTCTTCTAACACCCCTGTTAACTTGTTGGTCGAATTTTCGAACACCACACATATATATATATATATGGTGTTCGATTAATAGCGCAAAAATAATACAAAAACATTATTTTTTGTATATATATATATATATATATATATATATATATATGTATATACATATGTACAAAAAATAATGTTTCCCTAAACAACTCGTAATTTTAAGTAATGAATAGTATGTTATAAATATATAATTCAATACTAATATATATTTTTTTTAATTGTATTAAGTTGCTTTTTTGGAAATCGACCTATCCGAATCAATTCGGATATATATATATATATATATATATATATATATATATATAGATAGATAGATAGATATAGATATAGATATATACAGAAATATTCGAAAACGAGCTAAAACAAGCTTTAAGGTTTTTCACTGTTGAAGATGAGAAGGCAACTCAAATTGTAAAAATGCTGAAAATAAGGTAGGAAATAGTATTATATTATTTCCAAATAATTTTTATTATTTTCCCAAAAATTACACTTAAAAAAATAATTAAACGGCTTTGTTAGACAAAATTGGTCAGTAAGAAATTTCTTCTGTTTGGTGCCCCAAGATCATTACAAAACTGCATATCAGTAAAATTCATTAAAACTTAATGAATTACGCTCAAGTGGAATTTGACCATTATGAGACAGAATCATATATTAATTAAGAAATGTACATCTGTCATGAAACACAGACGTACATATCTTGTAGAAATGAAAAAAAAAAATGTTACTGACGAGAGAACGCTAAATTATTTACAAAAGCATTAGTAGTACAGCTCAGTTTTGCATTGCAGTTCTAGAAAATCACTTTGAGAATGATTTATAGATTTTTTGTTATTATTATTATTTAGGTTTTAAAACTGGATACATATCTTTAAATACTTTATTAAAATGTGTTTGTAATTCAATTTGTTCATGTTTGTTAACATAATTTTTATCAAAAATACATACTTGTGTTTTGGTTTATTGTCCAGAGTGTCACTAACAAAAAATCATATTAAATGATATGCGAATATGGCATAAGTCAACCTTTTTTCCTTATTATAATTCAGTTAATTTTAAAGATACACATATGCAGCTTTTCTGATGTTGTTGCAGACAAAACAGTAATATATATTTTTTACCAATGTTTTTTATAGTGGCCCGTATAAAAATGAAAAATTTGCAACGTTTTTTAAAAAAGATTGGACAAGTATGTTTATGACATATATTACATTTGACATATATTATACAGGGTGATTATAAAAAAATTTCCCGACATTTGGGCCCCTAACTATCATACCATTCTCAGAAACTGAATGAAATTTTGGCAAAAGGTATTTTGAGGTATGCGCTCAAGAATGATATGGAAAAAAACAGTGTCACTAAAACATTTACGGTTACAGTGAGAAAATTTCGAAAAAATCAAATGGCAACACCCAGTTTTTTGTATTGGAATGTGATCTCCATTGTGAAAAACCCTAAATAGCGTTGGAACGGCAACTGTAGCATGAAAATCACCGGCGGTAGATAGGCTAAAAGTGAGGACAACCAATAAGGACAGAGAAGCAGCATAAAATAAAGCATTTTATTGTGTTTCAGAAATTTTTGACATGACCTCCTTCACACACGATGACACTTTGCATGAGGATGATTTTGGATAGCACTACAGCACGTATCATGGCAATAGGAATCTCTTGAATTGCAGTTCTGATGGCATCTTTTAAATCAGATGCAGTTTGAAGACGAAACTCATACACTTTGCATTTCAGATATCCTCACAGCCAGAAATCCATTGATGTCAGATCAGGAGACCTAGGTGGAAACGGGAAATGACGAGAGATAACTCTGTCACCAAACTATTGAGTTAAGACACGTTTGACTGAAGACCCGACATGTGGAGCAGCGCCATCTTGCATCCACACAACTTCAAATAGAGCATTTTGCCGTTGCAATGAGGGAATCGCGTAATGAGTTAACATGTCCAGATAGCGAGCACTCGTTACTGTACACGTATGCAGATCACCGGCAGTAACCTCTTCAAAAAAGTAAGGGCCGAGGATGAACGTACTCGTTATACCACACCACACAGTCACTTTTTCCTCGTGTAATGGACGTGCATGCACATCATTTAGATTATTCTTTGCCCAGTGCAATTTTTCAAATTCACGTTACCAGTTAATTAGAAATGCGCCTCATCTGTTCGCAGAATGCGTAAAGGCCAGCTGCTATCTTCATCATACCGGATAAGGAATTGATTTACAAAATCCAGCCGTAATTGATAGTCTCCCGCTTCCAACATCTGGACACGCTGGAATCGATACGGAAACATGTTTAGAACAGAACTTATCGTCTGATGGACTTCTGCAACAGCTTCCACAGGAACGGAAGTTCGTCCAGACCGAGGTCGATCGCATGTGCAACCAGTTTCTTCAAATTTAGGAATCAAGTCCCGTACAGCTTTGGCAGTGCACACGTATCGCCGTAATCCATGGTTTCTGTGGTAAACACGCAATGTCTCTGCGGCATTTTGTCCATTCAGGTAATAAAGCTTTACGATTCCCCCACGTTATTTCTCTGAAAGTGGCATCTTGATCGGAATGGCAGAAAGGAACATACGCGGCTCGCATTTCGCAGTGCCTTTTCTTTCACCTAGCGTGACGGCGACGTCAGTCATGACTGTCTCTTACGCATAACCTGAAATTTGCGTTTCTTGGTTTCTTCTTCTCGTTTTGTGGAGAACTAATCAGACTGGGATATCAGTCAAAGAAACGGTGTGACGTGTGACGTAAATGAAACGAAAAGTGCTTTTAAATTTTCCCTTGAATAGTTCCGGTGATTTTCATGCTACAGTTGCCGTTACAACGCTCTTTAGGGTTTTTCACAATGGAGATCACATTTCAATATAAAAAACTGGTGTTTCCATTTGACTTTTTCGAAATTTTGTCACTGTAACCGTAACTGTTTGAGTGACACTGATTTTTCTATATCATTCTTGAGCGCATACCTCAAAATACTTTTTGCCGAAATTTCATTGTTTCTGTGAATGTTATGATAGTTAGGGCCCCAAATGTTGGGTTAGTTCTTTTCTAATCACCCTGTATATTACATTATATATTACCGTTTTTGAACATTTATTTACACTGAATTCTTCTTTCTAACAGGTAAATTAAAGCAGTTCAAACGTTTTATGACACCCTATATAAAATGTAGGGGAGATAGGTGACGAATGGGACAATGGATGGATGGGACGTTCTCAATATTTCAGGAAATAAACTTTTTTTTAGTTGCTTCCTATCCTCATAGATTTCACTACCATAGTGTGCTTCAGAACCAAAAGCCAGAGCACATGGCTGTTTTCAGTTTTCTTCAAATTTGCATTTCCTGAAAACTCTGCTTAAAATTATATATTTTTTTTTACATTTGAACTTACTTAAATATCTTATGCAATAGAAACAATTAAGATATGTTGTAGTTTTTTATTTCAAGGCTCAATATTAGTAATTAAAATGAATGCATATTAACCATTGTGACAAAATATTTTTTTTAGACAAAATGGCTGACAATTGAATATATGCATCACGGTGAGGATTTGGACATTTCAAATGGGATGAATGGAACTGTCTCCTCCATCCCTACATGATGCTGAAAAATATATTTATTAACTAAATAATATTATATAGGTTGATAAATTAATACTTTATGCTAATTATTCTTTTAACATTTCATCCTCATTGTATCCATTGTCTTCAGCCATTGAATATTATCGTTTATGGGTCTTTTAAGGTAAAGCTGAGATGAGTCCAAGATGATTGGCTAAAAAATAATCCTGGAGATCATATTACAATTTATAATCCCGCAGCTATTGCCAAGGAGGTATTTTTGTCAGCTTTTAGTCCTTAACATTGAATACGGGGAGGAAAATATTTGTGTCCCGTTCATCACTGCTGTGGGGATGAGTGGGACATAGAAGAACTTATTTTTAAATTTCATTTATATTTCTGTATAATAATAATCTTAAATAAATATTGTGCATAAGATGTAGTCAAACACTTAATGTATGAAAGGTGGTATATAATATTGATAATAACTTAAAAAACATATTAAAATAACGATATTTGTGAAAATGTCCCATTCATCCCCCAATCTCCCCTATATAAATATATAATTTTAATCTCTATAAAAATGAAATTTTCTACAATAGTAAACAGTATTTAAAAACAATACTTTACTTTACCTGTAATGTAAATATCCTTTTTGTTATATATTATGTTAAAAAATAAACTGTATTTTGTACAAAATTATGGCGTGCTAAAACTAGTGAATTATATAATTTGTACGGTAATTCTAAATGTGCAATAAATCAAAAGAATGGTATGAGCATATACTGTCAATAACGATTAAATACACTACCGTTTTCTTTGAAAGAATCTTAATAACAATTTTTCCAAAACCTTAAGACTATTTTAGAGTTTCACATTATAAATAACATAATATGCAACGACAGCTGTCATTTCAACAAAAGCCTCGAATTTTTATGAATAAATAAAAGTTAATCTTCAGAAATATTTTATGTACTTGGGACACTTCCAAATACATTTATTTTAAATATAGAGAGTTAAATAATTTATTCAAAGCTATTAAGTAGAAGACAATGTTATATAAATGCTGAAAGACATCCGTAAATCACATAAAAGGAAAAATAAATTTCAACTAAAAGAATCGTATTTTAGCTTTTGAAAATAAGAAAATATATTTATTTTGCGTTTGTATTTGTACATATGTAAGGCAGCGCAGAGTGTTTATTCATGACAAATTTTATTTACATTTAATATAATTTCAATATATTTTATTTCCAAGCTGAATATAACTTTGTGTCATATTTTTATTATCTCTTATTATTTTTTTTTAAACTGTTCTGCTTTAACAATTTTAGAAAGTCAGAAATATATCGTAAGTATTTTCTTTATTTACTGTAATTATTTTTTTTCATCGAAATTTATTTAAATAACCGAATTTAGATTAATATTTTTTTTCCTGCCGTTTCATATATGCTAAATGGGGAAACATTATTTATCTTAAGTTTTGTTAAAAATTAATTGTTAATTGTAACTCCTATTAAGAATTGTTAAATCATTATTTTAATAATTTTAGACTCAATATTATAGAATCTGCATAGTATGTCTTACAAAATTGACGCACTCCACGGTTACATTTTAACTCATATTTAGTCAGTTTTATAAATCACAGCAATGTAAATCCATATTTACTGTATATCAAACTTAACATTTTGAGATTTCTGAAAATTGCCTTAAAATGGTCCCAATGTTTTCAATTCACCCATATTGACGAAGGGACATCAATTGAAACCGTGTTACAGCATGATACACAGCAGCACCAAATTTAATAATTAAAAAGTCCTTCCGGCCTGTACCGGGAGGAAAGGGTAGCTTTCCTATATCTTCGTTTTAAAATACTGATATTAGACAGCAAAGCATTTCTTTTTCGAATAAATACTAAGCCGATTCAAGTGATGAAAATATCACCTACCAGGTCGCTTCGAAGTTTTTTATGTAAAGAAAAATTTATTTGATAGTTTGGCTATCTGCATTTATATATAAAATGCTATTTTTATTGTTTCATGTTCAAACAAAAGTAAATAATGTTATTGACATAAATTACATATCCAATAACAATAAATGTAATAAATGTTATTTAGGGCCATACTAACTCATAATAATATTATTTAGGTCTTTAAAGCCAATATTTAGAAAAAATTACCAATTTCTCGAATTACAACTTTTTGTTTGTTCTCAGTTAAAAGCCTACAAATAATAGTGAAAGGAGAATATCTACATTCCTTAACAATTGTTGCAATTGATTATGGCTAATAAAGTATACTTAAAACAGATAACCATAAAAACTGGTAATTTAATAAAATTGTGGGGAAATATATATCTATATATATATATATATGTATATGTATATATATTTAAGTTGATAATATGTTTTAATTTGTATTGGGTGCCAAGTCCCTTTAAATCTTGCATAAATGTAGCAACTTGAAAATGGGAAATATCTTTGTGTGCTTTCAAAATATTTTTATTTTTATATGTGATGTACAGTTTCAATACTCAAAAATTAAAAAAATATAATATATCTTCAAGAAGAATTGATTTCAATCCTTCGAGTTCTCTATAAAATTCTAAAACGAACTAAACATTTTATAGTTTATTTTTTTCTTTTTAAACTCAAGTAAAGTGTGGTGTAACTTCCAAAGGACATGAATGATATTTTAAATTGAAATACATCTTTCATTATTGCAAGATTTTATTTTTAGTTCTTATTTTTAGAAGAACATTAAGATCTGTTCTCTATATTTTTTCTCTTATTTTTAGAAAATACAATAAGGAATAGAGTTTCTGTCGCATTATAGAATAAAGTTTGAATTCTTTGGTATTTTTAAAAGGAATTTTAAGGACGAAAAGATTTACTCATTGAGAAAATGGAAAATTTATAAACTTTCATGGAAAGTTTAACCTTTTAAAATAGGAAGCTAAATTTCGCTAGTAAAAATTGGTTGAATTTACAGGTTAAACGATTTGGAGTTTTGAAATAATTTACACATTTTCTGAAAATGAAAATATTTATTCCGAGAATTCTTTTTTTTACGTTATTGTACAAAATTTTTCAACAGAAAAGTTAAAATTAAATTATTTTAAAATGCTTAAATAAATGTATAAGCAATATTTTAAGATTTCCTGTACAATAGTGTCTCCAAAAATATGAAACTAACACTCTTTAAAACGTGCACTTAAATTTAGTACAGTAGTTCCATTAATAACATTTAATTAAATTTTTAAGTTCCAAAATGATTTTAAGCTGATACCAAAAATAAAATATAGATTTATAGGAATTATGGCGGACACGTCTGTTGTGAAAATTAAGAAAATTAGCTATGACACAAGATTTAACAATAAAAATAATTTATTTAAAGCAAGAAAAAAATGGATTGTAGTGGAGGGAACAGTGTTAACCTAGCAATGATCAAAATTAATCTGGAAGCACTAAGACTAAGAGAGGGAATGATATCCACCAAACAGTCCCTATCAAGATCTAGCTCAACTCTAGATGGCCATGTTTGCCGGAGTCTAAGAAACATTCTCTTCAGCACACTATAAACACGATTGTTAGCGCAATAAAATGACAGTTAAAAATACTGTTACAGCACTTTAGAAGGAACCTGGTTGATTTCCATATTTTTTTAATTATTATTATTTGAAAATGTTGAATCTAATAACTTACCACACTGTCGAAGCTCTAGGCCATAGAATTACTGGATAACTTCAGCACGTGAAATCTTCAAAAACCTGATGCGGGAAAAGAAGCAAAGACGGTATACCAAGGGATCGGTAAATGCTCTTAGCAGGTATATCTACAAGGCATTTATATCGCCTTGTGTATAAATTATTTCAGTTTGTGACATGTTTCCGCCCATAAAATCTTATATTTTCATAGGTTTTACTGCAATAATAATAATAATAATAATAATAATAATAATAATAATAATAATAACAATAATAATAAAATCTAGTATAATGTATACAATGTTAGTTGCAAGTAAACATTTAGGATGAACGAACAAACCATATTCTCATGTAGACACATTTGCTTCTCATATTGCTCAATTTAATGTGCAGTAATAATAAAATAAACAAATAAATGCAAAATTTCTCTATTTGTTTGAAAAAAAAAAATTGTTGAATAAGAATGTTGAATAAGAATGTTGAATAAGAATGTTGAATAAGAATGTTGAGTAAGAAAAAAATAAATATTAAAAATAAAATAATTTTATTTTTTATTATCACTTAACTACTACAAAATCTGCTTAAAATTGAAGTAAACAGTTATATTTATTACTGTTTTAAATTATGAGATCTTCCCATCGTTCAATATTGTTTATATCATCATGCAATTCCATCTGTAATTACATATGATTAAAAATAGGCAACAGAAAACTACTTCGACATTTGAAAATATCGAAGTAATATAATTGATTAATTCAATTCAAACTCTAACCAAGAATAAAATATAAAAAAATAATATTATTTTCAGGTTAATAACTATTTTTATAGTTGTTGCATAAAATCTAAATTAGAATAAATACGTTCCTAATTAAACAAATAAAGTTAATAATTAATTTAAAACTAAAAACACACACGTAAAAGTTGACATATATTATTGAAATTTATAATTATATAAATTGCTATAAACATTTTAAATATCTTTGCCTTTTTTAAAAATTTCATACATATAAGTGACATTTATCACATTCAGAAATTTCGTTATTTTCCCATTAATTCTTGTATAAATGCATGTATCTAAAAAAGTCCTTCCGGCCTGTACCGGGTGGAAAAGGTAGCTTTCCCATATATCTTCGTTTTAAAATTTTAGCTAATGTTACACGAAAACAGCAAGTTAAAATGCAAAGAAAACGTTTACAAAAGATTCGTTAATACTGAATTTGAATAAGAAATTCGCCAAATTATTGAGCAATAGCCAAATTGGCTTCATTTATGAAGACTTATTTTGGTCGCCAAATGTCGCCAATTTCGGCGAGAATTTGGCGCTAACGGATATGAATATATAGTTTCATGCGTATGATTGGGAAAATTATTACAACAATGAAAGAAAATAATTTGGGAGTAATCGCGTTAATGTGCTGTTTTGTTTCAAAATGTCAGCCACCCTAGAATTTCAAACTGCTCTATCTCAGCCATTTTTTAAGATAGAGGTAAAACAAAAAATGCTCTGGAATCCTTATATCAAGGCCTAACACTTAATTAAAAAATAAATTTGAATTTTTAACTTTTTTGTACGTTTATTTTAATTTTAAATTTTTAAATGGCCGCCATATTGAAACAAAATGGCGGACCAAGCTGGCCAACGAACTCGGTCGAGACATTGGTGAGCTTAATACACACAATTAGTTTCATCAAAATTGATTTATAAATACGAGCGTTACCGTATGACATAGGTCAGATATATATATATATATATATATAAATCAACATTTGAACGGAGGGTGGTTTTGGGGTCTGGGGGTCATGATCAGTGAAAATATATCGAAATTTTCCAGAACTGCTTTCCTCCGAACGGCTGCAATAGGTAGTTTTATACTTTTTTGTATTGAAAGCTACCTAAAAAAAATAAATTTGAATTTTTAACTTTTTTGTACGTTTATTTTAGTTTTAAATTTTTAAATGGACGCCATCTAGAAACAAAATGGCGGACCAAGGAATAAAATTAAACTTACGTTCCTAACAAAAGTACACAACCCGTATTTACTTTATGCATACTAACAATCAAAGTTGTTGTTGAGCACTTGACCAAGCGCCCCTGTCGGTCAATCCTACAAGTTTCTTTTTCGCTAACTGTGCATTTTTTTCTCGGGTTCTATGGGCCCGATCACAACGGGTTAGTATGATTCGATTTGGTTTTCGTTCGCATTACAGATTTTAGTTCCACCATCCACCACCAGGGGGCGCAATATTTTCTCGAGGTCTTTGTTTCAGATTTAGACGAGTATTGGTTCATTCAAGTCCCTCGATACAACGTGTAAACGTGTCGGATGTTCGTATAGAGCGAATTGCGAATGCTGTCGATGGAAAGTAGAACTAAACAATTTTGCAGCTCGGGTGCAGCATGCCTGCTATACGGTGCCGGAGGCATCCAAACACGGGATACGTGTTGAAGTTTCGTTCGGAAGGTGGTTTGTTTGTAAAAGGATGCACCCCCTGGTAGCCAAAATTGGAACTAAATTATTTTGCACCGCATAGGCTGAACGCCTACTGTACGGTGTCACAGGCAGCGGAAACATGTGTCGGATGTTCATGTATATAAGAAAGCGCCCCTATCGGCGGAAAGTGGAAATAAAAGATTTTCAGGCTTGTGCATGCACATTTATATAAATAAATTCATACAAAATTGGGTAAAATATATAAAATCATACAAACTTTAGCTTTGTATGATATTATTAATCTATGGGTAAGTTATTAATCTACCAGCTATCTTTTAATGTAAATCGTAGTCAACTTCTTAAGTAGCTTAAGGTAACAGATTTCCAAATATTAGAAATAAATTTAATGTGTCCTTTAAATCTATATACATATGAAAAGAGAGACGTGGGTGTCTCTATATCTCACTATTATTATTATTATTATTATCACCCAACCGGAGAGCCAACCTTATCGGTTTACGGCTTTTTTACCTCCGGCGGAAAGCACCCCAACGCACCAGCCAACGCACCACCTCCAGGGTACAGGCCTGAAACAGCAGACAAATATTTCAAATCAGAATATCTTATTGTACAGACTGTCATACGCAGATGACATGAACCCCGCATTTCGGGGTAAACTTAAAGTTAACTACAAACAAGCAAGCCCTATACAAAAAAGGTATAATATTATACATACCAATAAACACCTAGGCACAAAAATTAAACATAAGATAACAATTTTACAGTAACAAAATTTTGCTGAACAACACGGCCGGAAATAGCACAAACAACCAGTTTAAGTCAATAATTAATAAAATTGTCCTAAGTTTATCTTGTCCGCTGCAGTCTATGATATTCCCTGCTCACAGTAGTTAGAAATAACTGTCCAAGACACTGTACTAGATATGAAAATGTTGAAGCCCAGCATAAATAACTGAAAATGTAATCATGACTTAGTTGACTGTTAAATTCGAAGAAGTTATTTAAAATTAATATTTGATAAAAGAAAAATGTTCGTTCAATGCATTGTAATTTTCACAGAGCCTCCTGTAATTACTTCTCACCAACAAAACGTTTCGCATATTCCACCTTAATGTCCTTTCTCTGACAAAAGTAAATCTATTGGGCATCAGAGGACAAGAACCGAATATGAAGTGCATTGGATCCGCCTTTTCACCACAAACGCAGAGGTCATTTGGTCGCTTTTTAATCCTGTACAAAAAAGTAGGAAAAGAGCCATGTCTTGACATAAAATATTGAATGTCTTGGGACTGGCACAAAAAATCTTCCTTAACCTTATTGATAATTGAATACGTGTGACGACCGTTTTCAGAATTTTGCCAGTACTCCTGCCAATCTTGAATTTTTTCTTTCTTTAGATGAGAATTCAGAAATGATAAAGGATAATTTAATTTCACCTCTTCATCATAAATTTTCTCTTCGATGACCGACTTTGCAAGAGTATCAGCATTCTCATTTCCGGTAATTCCGCAATGCGCTTTGATCCAGCCCAAACCAACTATTTTATTAGTCATACTCTTTATCAATTCAAATATATCCTCTGCAATTTCGTTATTAGGAAAAAATCTCTTTAAAGTCATGACTGACTACATACTATCAGTATAAATAACTATTCTACTGTTATTAGTATTTTTAAACCACTGAATAGTTGATCTAATTGCATAAAGTTCTGCCTGATAAATGGAATTCTCAGTTCGCAATTTGATTCTATGTTCTTTTATATATTGATTTCCCGATTGCACTACAAATGCACAAGCTGTGATATCCAACATTTTTGATCCATCTGTATACGCTGTTAAATGCTTGACCTTAGGGACCTCTTTCTTCACAGATTCCAAAAACATTAAATTGCTTAAATTTCCTGTCGCTTTGCACTTAAATGATAAGATCTTTGTCATCATTTCTTCCCTTGAAATTTTATAATTTTCTTTAAGAAGGTCTGACATCCCATTGATAATTGCGTACTTTTTTGCCGAAATTCTTAATGATATCTGGATTGGCGGGTTACCTGCTAAAACGCATAAGGCATCTGTTGAGATAGACCGATACGCACGTATTATAGATAGCAAACCTACCCTTTGACATGAACTCAATCTTTTTAGACCATGGGTTCCAAGGTCACCATACCTAATTTCATGGCCGTAGGATATCCTTGCCTCTATTACAACTTTATACCAAACCTTTAAGTGATGTTGTCCAATACCTTTATCACGACGTCCTGTCTTTCGGATTTTATTTGTGAAACTGTACAAACTGTTCCTTATTTTATCTAAATGGTCCATCCAATTAAACCTTGCATCCAGTGTAAATCCAAGATATTCAATATTATTTCGCACCGGGACAGTCACTCCTCGAAGCTTAAAAATTGGGTGTCTGTTTTCCATAGTAAATCTACCGAAGAGCATAGCTACCGATTTATCAGCACTTAATTCCAAGTGTAATTCTTGACATACTTCATAAAAGCATTGAATATTTCTGTTCATTCTTACCTCCAATTCATGCCTGGTATCTGCTCCGTCCACAATTACTGTGTCGTCAGCATATGACAATATCTGCCCTTCTCTTGCCCTATAGCTCTTCAGAAGTTTGTCTGCAGCCAGTACCCAGTATAAAGGACCCAGACAAGATCCTTGCGGTCAACCTCTATAACAGGTAAACCATCTGACACCCGATGAGAACCTAAAGCCAATCATTCTGTCTGAAATATAGTTTCTTAGAGTAAGCTTCAGGTAATCCTCCAATGGGAGATTATCAATAATATCTGAAATCGTTTTCCAGTTCAAGACATCAAACACTCCTTGTATGTCCAAGGACACCATAGCACAGTATTTATTGCTTGCTAATGTTGTGTTTATCTGGTTTTTTAATTATTTCAAGGCAGTAACTGTAGAGCGACCTTCTCTGAAAACATGCTGTCCCTGATCCAAAAAATTGCTTTTTTCCAAAATATTTACTACTCTAATTTTTATAATTCTTTCGAATGCTTTTACCATGATTGGCAGGAGTGTTATTGGTCTGTAAGAGCGTGGTAAGGCTGGATCTCTATATCTTTTTCTAAAAAAGACAACTGTGCCTTTTTTCCATGGTCTTGGAAAATGACAAAGAGCTAGGCATTTGTTATAAATATTTAGCATAAGATTGGTGAATTTAAAACATAGGTTTTTAATGACGAGAGCATCCAAATTATCCGGTCCAGGGGCCTTGTTATTTCCTTGACAGGAGAGAACGTAAAACAGTTCTTTTTTAGAGACCTTATCAAAAGTATTATAATCTTCCATATTTGCTGGTGCTACAAAGCTATGGACATCATCGGAACACTATTTATCCCAAAATGCTCATCCATCAGAGCTTCTGCTGTATCATCATATGTGTCGAAGACTGTGGGATTTTCCAAGGTAGAGAAGATTAAGTCACTGTTTTTAAGGTTTTTATCCGAAGCATATTTGAATAAGCTTCCAAAATGGTTTTTAGTATTTTTGCAGTAATTCAACCAAGTTGCTTGCTTTGCTTCCTTTACTTGTTTTTTATACTGATTTCTGTTTAAAACGTATGATTCCCTATACAGTTGACATCCCATATTTTTCGTGTGCCTCTTATATGCTGCATTAACTCTGTTGCTCAGAATTCTCAGATCGTTATTATACCAATGTATCTTTGGTTTTTGTCTCCAATTTCCATAAGTGAAACATTTCTCCATTAAATTAGTCAAATCTGCATAAAAGCTTTCCATCCAATTATCAAGATTTTCCTGTGAGTGAACTTCCATCAAAGATGCCATCATATTCACTTCTCTTTGTTTCATTAACTTGTTAAACTTTACAAAGCTTTGTTATGCAACCTCAAATACCCAGCACCACTGGTGTGTGTGTGTGTGGCAATAGCCTCGATCCAATCGTGCACTATGGTGATTGCATGTCGCTAGCTGTGGGGTATGAGAGATATGGTGGTTGAAATTGGTCGATATGGGGCATTTCATATAGACGTGAGTGACCATATATTCAATTTGTAGCCACAACTACCTATCGCATACCCCTGATGTTTGTTTGTGGTACAAGCCTGAAGTCTCACATCGTGCATTATGGTGTTTGCATGTCGGTAGCTGTGGGGGTGTGCAAGATATGCTGGTTGAATATGGTCGTCGATATAGGCCATTCTTGTATTTCGACCAAACTGCTCTAAAAAGGTTTGGAATCTTCTTCAACGGTAATTGTTTCATTCAACTTAACATGAATTAATTAAGATATAGATAACAAAGTAAGATGATTTCGCGCTCCTTAGCGGTGGATATTGAAACTGAACAATATTGCAGCACGTGCGCAGCACGCCTGCTATATATTTCTGTAGACAGCGGGGAAGAGTTCCGCGGATTCATTCGAAATAAGGTTTGTTTATAAAAGAATGCGCGTCAAACATGTCTACTTTTATTGAAACCGAAAAAAAACGGATTTTCGGACAATGCCGGACGGATCAGCTAGTTCAATTATAAAATAAACAAAAAATTATATCAATATAAATTGATAATTCATTTATATGCAAATATCATGTAATTATAATCATTGAGTTTAAGGATCACTTAATTTTTAACTTTGTTAGATGTTTCGTATTCCCAGAGTTGCTTTATTTACAAATTATTTCCTTAAATCTTTTAAGCTTATGATTTTTACTTACCCATCATACGTAGTATAGGGTAAGTCTTGTAATCGTTTTGAAAATCGAAAATAAATTGACGGATTTACACGTTTCGGACACTGGAGATTCCGAAAAACTTATTTAAAAAAAAAAAAATGTCGTCTGTCTGTTTGTGTGTGCGTCTGTAAACGCTTTACCTCCCGAACAAATTGAGATAGAGACTTGAAATTTGGTATGTACTTAGTATGTAAAAATGGGAAGAAGCTTATTGAATTTCAGTAACCTCGATTATCCAGAACTATTTTGTTCGGGATCTCGAAATATTCGTTCTGATAAAAGGTATATAAAAATTTTTGAAATTGTTTATTTTAAGAAGTAAATATAAAAGACAACAATAATAATAATAAAAACTTAAATTTTGCATAAAGAATGAACTTCATCTGATAATTATTTGCCGAGATATTTGTAATCGTAATTTCAACACTCTTCGATTTTCCATGGCCCTGTATTTTATCCAAATTTCAGTTCAAAGATATATTTAAATTGGAAATAAGACGCTTAATCTGACGTAATAAACCGTTAATTTCATATTTTATATTATTGATATACTTGATGGGTAAGTATCATGGTGCCCCCCAAGGACTAGATTTTTAATTTTTTGTTGTTTAAAAAAGTATTAATAGCGATTAAAAAGAAGATTTGTAGCCTTTCCAGTCATATTATTACATGCTAATTTTCAGTTAAACGATATTAATGGAAAAAATACTACAAAAGCAATTCAAGAATACTTTAGCGTACAAATACTCAAATTAACATTCACTTCCGGCTGAAAATTGGGCGTACTATTTTTCAGCTTTTTCTTTAAAATTTATTAAAAAAAAAAAAAAAAAAAAAAAAAAAACATTAAATGTATCATGCATTCATTGGTTTTGATCGCCTAACTGGATGCAATTTTAATTCGTGAATTAGACTTCATGTTTTCATTATAAATTAAAAGTATTGATTTTTCTTGATTAGTACGAAATAAAATGAAAACAATATATATATTATAGAAAATAATTAATATATTTTCTTTAAATATAAAATTTAGCAAGGTTTTTATATTATTTTAATTCATGACTTATCTAATTGTTCCAGGTTTATATTGTTTTTTTTTATACTTATCATGTGACATTTATGCATTGAAACAATGTGAAATGATTATGTTTCCAGAATATGAAGATTTTGAAATGCTTATATTTTACCGATAAAAATATTATTTGTTACAAACTGATTGTCTGTGTCAATAAATTGATTTACTGTATTTGTCGGTTTTAGCATACGTGTGATTTTTCCGATATTTTTTTTTTTTTGAATAATTAAACTAAGAGAGAAAGTTTTGTTCCAAGATAAAATTATTCTGTCAGATATACTGGACTCATAAAAACTGTGTGCACAATTTTTGTGATTGTAAGAAAAACACTCTAACGATCTACAAAATATTTTTCATTAATAATTTTACCCAATATTATACTGGTGTCATTATAGAAATAACCTGACCTTACTATAGAAAGCGTATTGCAAGATGTCTTTAGGCAAGCAGTCGATGCTCTTATAAAAATGAATATGCTACATTCATTTTTAAAGAAGTAGAGCGATGTATTACGTATTTTTCAATGAATAGCTGAAAAATAATAATTTTTAATACTTAGATATGTAAATAAATCAAAGTTAAAAACACGAGAACTTAGATTCTCTATAGCATACCAGTTTCGGCTAATTTTAGCATACCGTCTTCAGTCTGCACTGAAAATGGTACATTAAATGCTACCGAAACTAGTGTGCTACAGAGAATTTAAGTTCTGGAGTTTTTAATTTTAACTCCGTTGTTTTATTTACATCTCTATCATTTTGCACCAGGTATCATCTCAATAATTTTTAATTATATTATATAGTATAAGATTGTATCAAAATATCGAAAATTAATCTCCTGAAAATTTATATTGCTTTGTGTTAAAGCTCAATATTATTTTCCAATAATATTTTCTAGTATAAAAAGTTTTCAAGTAGTTCATGGAAAAGTAATTTTACATTTTTTCAATGTATATAAAAGATCTATACTTCCAATTAAGTAAAATATAGTTGTAATGAAAATGTTCAACTGATGCTTATATATTATATGTTTATAATTTGCGTGCTGTTTCACCTACGATTTGAGAGTGTATTTTTCTATTTGTAGACGTATTCGCCGTATTGCACATATCTCCTTTCTTACAAAGAAACTTGCATGTATTTGTAGCATGAAAATACAATACAGGGTATTACAATGTGTAATAAGTAGTATAAACATCTAAACAAGTTAGAAATTATACGTTAAACATGACATATTAAGATCGTTCGTTTCGTGCTATAACTAGTTTTACAATGCAAAACATCATCGCTATTATATTCAGTTAAATTAATTATATCGTCGTCTATGAACAAAATGAGGATGCCTTTTTTTCTTATTACGTATGCTATGCTTACAGATACGAAATTTGCTTTTCGACACCAGACAAACCTATAAATTTACCATGGATATATTGCTTTGCGAATGATTACCTCCTTGGTTAATATTTATATGTCTCACGATGAATGAATATTTTGATTATTTACTTTAATGGATTGAGATATTCGGCTGCTAACCTAATTTTCACTGAAGTTATCTCACAATCTATACATTTTTTTAATGTAACTAATCTCTCAAGCAAACAATTTTTTTGAACGATCTTTATAAAAATGTAACTTTTACGCCATTTTATTCGAAAAAATAATTTTGAATAAAAATGGCCACTCGGCATATGGAAAAATATGTGGTTAGCCCGTATTTGTTTTCCTCGGTCACATGATTTAGGCTTTTATCATATAGATGACGTATGATAAGATTTAATAGAATACAGATAACTTTTATTAATATCTTTTTCAGTTTTTCTTCGATTTTCATAACATTTGAAATGACTCGACAAAAGTCTGCAAAGATTATATATATTAAATTTCAAACCATTCGGTTGGGTAGTTTTTGCGCTGTTACATGCAGACAGACGGAAAAACAGACATACAGACAGACGGATGTACTAGACGACGGACTATAGGTGATATGTATTTATATAATTATGAACGCACTTAAAAATATGTAAATGCCAT